>CM053572.1:72615999-72736654 GCA_028646485.1 Cryptoprocta ferox
AAAAAAAAAAAAGCCCCCAAAACGGAGAGCATCAATCCCTTACACTTAAGTGATTCTAATTTTTTTCTTAAAACATCGATTAAATAGTATTGTCAAAATATAATTATCCTAAACAAATACAATTATCCTATTTTTTTACATCATAAAATAATTATTAGGCAAAAACAGGTTTTAAAATATATCTTTTGATAACTAAAATGACCTTATATAATTTTCTCAAATACAGTCATTTACATGGAATTCAGAGGAGAAGTGGCTAAATGAGTAGGGCCTAGGTGTACTCAAGAATCAGATTTTCCTGAAGATTTTCAGGAACACAGTTTGGAGAGACCTAGGCCCACCTTTCAGAACACAGCAATAATGAAGAGGGAGGGATAAATAAGAAAATCACAGTCCACACCCAGGGGAAGAGTTTGCCAGAGACCAGAACCAAGGGCCTTTGTAGAATAATAATCGTACATCATATATTTTTTGAGGGTAAGAGATGTTAGGATTCCGTTCCTTTCAAGCATGTCAAATATTTTATAACAAGTTCATACTCTAGCAACTGATTGCAAGACAGACTGGGCCTCTTGCTTGTCGACATATTCTAAGTAAGTGGCAGAATAGAAAGTAAACTTGGGTCCTTGGCTTCCTGGTAAAGCGCCTGCTAAAGACCACCATGGGTCTTCACAATCAACAGAGGCCCCAGATGTAGCCTTTGCCATTTATCAAAACAAAGAAGTTATTATATGTGTAGCCGGAGCATTGTACTTATGTTAAAAGTCTGCATTTGGTTAACATAAGCCTATAAATCAAAACACAATGTTGTTAGCTATCCTATTGAAGTAGCTCTTCATTTTTAAGATACCAGGAGTTACAAAGAATGGATATATCACAATTTTCTCACAAATTCTGAGAGAACCTCAACATGTTTACTGGTTTAGTTCACATATTAGACAAATCTTGATCAGATTTCAATTTATACTCTTTTAGATTCCTTTTCCAAAGTAATGAGAGCTCTATTAATTCTAAGTTTTTAGAGAATTTAGCGAGGCTTATAGCAATCTTCTTATGGTTATTAGAGGCTGAAATTAGTTTCTTAAATAATGGTAGATGCTTCAGTTTATTCCCTCTTCATTGTTAGAAAGTTTAGGTAAATAGCTAGCTATCTGGCATTTACAGTAGTAGTCCCCAGATAAACTGCTACTACACTGTGGCATGCGAAATGCTCCAACACCACCTGGAGGGTGCTTGTTTAGATACCTAAGAGAGACCCATTACATGACCTAGTATATTCCTGCGCAAAGGACAGAGTGAGCATTCTGAATACCCGTGCTTGCCTGGTTCTCCAGAATCACATTGAAAAAATAATTCACAAATTCTGTAGAAAGATACAGAAAGGTAACAGACCCTATTTGAGAAGCATTTTGATTCTGGCTGAAGGATCATTTCAGGTTGCAGACTACTAAAAAAAAATATTAAATGTTTTTCTTTTTACTGAAAGTATATGATAACCCTTAATTAATTAGGACAATTTAAGTGTGAAAGACACAAAAACATTGAAGAATAAACTGGATGGTGTTTCCTAACTGTCTAGGAAATTGTCACTGTGGTTGGATGCATGAGTGATCTATTAATTAACTTGTATATATACACATATAATTTATTACTCTGGCTTCTTTGACCAGTAGAAACAATGATATCTTTAGTTCTTTATACATGATCAGATTAGTCTTTCATAACATATTCGCTTTCTCATGTAACATAAAGTTACATCAATTTTATATTTCCTGACCCAGACCAGGAAATCTGCCATTTTCCCCAGTTTCTCTGTTTCCTTATGTTGAAAATCTGTGTTTAGAAACCACAGTCTGAGCACTAGAAAAATTTATTGTTACTAGGCTGGTCATCAGTTCTACAGGCTTGCAGCAGACACAGCTAGAAATGGTCTTTTAACAAAAATGTATCTCAGTTCATACTGATAACTCCAGTTTAAAATCCTATATTTATTGACCTTAAATCTAGATAAACTTTCTCTCATGAAAGCATCCTGGTTCTCAAAGCAAAATTTACATGTTGACTTTATCCAACACTACACACTCAATAATCTCAAATAACCACCATGATAAATTGAAAACATTGGAATTTTGCCCCATACTTTTTGTTCTTTGTATATCCTATAATGGTGTATGTTAAGATCATTCTGCCTTACAGTGTTTAAAATAGTTGCCACTTGTGTAGTTATGCTACCAACTAAACAAAAGTTTAAGATCATTTGTTTCACTATTTTTTTATTTAACAGGTTTATAATTACCTAAAATACTTATATATCTTTTCTGGAGAAATGACTCCAAATCTATAAAACATGGTACAACCTAATAATTCCAACTTCTACCCAGTATGTCCACTTTAATGCTACTCTTATCCATATTAATATTTGTAATTTTGCAGTTATCCTTCCATTGTTTTATTTTAGTGTAAACAAAAGTGTTTATGCATATAAGTTATAGCATGCTGTGCATATTTTAGTTCACTTCATTTCTTTCACTTAATACATTCTGGAGATAAGATTTCATAAGTTCACCTATATTTATTGATATAACTAATATTTTGGTCTCACTTCTGTCATATTATTTTATAGATATACATGTTCATAAATATGTACATTTGTGTTTTATATATGTATGTATGTATTTTTTACTGTGTGATCTATTTTATTCTAATATCTCTCATAGTATACCTTTTAGTATTTAGAAAGTTTGTAATTTTGTTCTAACAGTTTACCACTTAGGGATTTTTTTTTATTGGAATCACACTAAATTCATGGCTTAAATTTGAGAGAATTGGCTTATTTATAATAGTCCTCTAGTTTTTATAATCATCATATATCCATTTATTCATATCATTTTAATTCGTTGAGCAAAGTTTTATATTTAAGTTCTTGAAATTAAACATTACTTAATAGGGGTGCCTAGGTGGCTCAGTCGGTGAAGCGTCCGACTTTGGCTCCGGTCATGATCTCGTGGTTCAGGAGAACTCGCTTTCAAACCCCACCTCAGCTCTGTGCTGATGGCTCAGAGCCTGGAGCTTGCTTCAGATTCTGTCTCCCTTTCTCTCTGCCCTTCCCCCACTCATACGCCGTCTCTCTCAAAAATAAATAAAACATTAAAAAAAATTTTTTAAATAAAAAAATAAACATTACTTAATAAATTTCTTCCACAGCATGTTATTGTTCCTGATGCTATTATAAATGAGATATTTCACTATTTTATTTTCTAATTGGTTATTTGTAAATAGGTAAGCTATTAATTTTCCTTTGTTGATTTTGTATTTTATTTTACTGGACTCTCTTATTCATGTTGTTTAAATAAATCTTTTATTTTGAGATAATCTTAAGTTCACATGCAGTTGTAAAACATAATACAGAAAGATCCCTGTATTATCCTTTTGCTCAATTCCCCACTAGGAAAACATCTAAAATTCTAAAAATAATGTGTTTACATTTAACTACACATTTGAAAAATTCATTCTTGTTATAACTCTTTATCAGTACCTAAATATATGTTATGATCCAAAATAAATATACATAATTTATTATTGTTTTTTGATACTTTCTCTGTGAGCATTGACTAAAAATTTCAAATTTTAAATTATATAAACAGTTATATTTTATATAACTGCATTTAGTAGTTAGCCAGGGACCTGTTAATATCTGAAGTATGTAGACTGTGTTATGGGTTTATTTTTAAATTCTTAAATAAAATACATTGCCCGATCCATATGTTATCTATTCACCAAAAAGTCATGGTGCACAGAAATGATTGGAAAGCCATCTAAAGGCTGTTTGATTTCTATTCATCTCTAATAGGCAAATACCTTTTGCAACCACAAAAATTCAAGAGTCAGATAAAAATATTACTTCCACATTGACTTGGTCAGCTGAGGTGTATGGAATTTGAGGCCATACTTCCATATCTTAACAGCTACCTTTCTTTCTTAAAAATTATACACTAACACTACACATGCTAAATTCATTGAGATGTGAATGGAATATATAAAATGTGTACTGAACTCATTATGCTTTCCAGATTTTTGCTTTCATTTAGGAGGAAAAGTGCAAATGCATGACTATTCATTGGAGGCATTATTGGTACATTTAAATTAAAAATAGAAATTAGTATAAATTAAGCAATCAAATCTAAAAAGTGCCATTTGCTGGATATCTGAACAGTTTTCACTTCAAGCAGCATCCCCATTTTGCAGACATCAATTCTGGAATGACAACATACCAAATGCACAGGAAGGAAAATTCTATTTCTGTTTTTCACCAAAGAGATGTCATAGGACAAAGACTTTGGAAATAGCTGAAATAAAAAGTTTATTTCAAATATACCTACAATGTTAAGACATTTATGTATGCTTAGATCAACTTGAGTTAAGAAAAGAATGATATTTTTAAAAATAATCTATACAACTCTCCACAGGTTTATTTATGCTCCCTGCATAGATTTTTTTTTTAATTATACATGGAGAGTAAGAAGTTATCCATATCTAATAATTAATCCTACATGTATAACTATTTTTTACAGACACATTTTATCAACAAAAATACAAGGTCTGTACTTGTTATATATATATATATGTGTGTGTGTGTGTGTGTGTGTGTGTTATATGTGTGTTATATATATATATATGGTATGGGTATATTCATAATTTATATTCATTATTTCTATTCTCTAGTATTCTCTAATAACTAAAAATAACATAAAGATGGTTTTGCCTATCTTACAAACATAAAATACTTATAATACTTTTTAAATTCTGTCAGAGTTTATTTTAATCTTCAGGCATACTAAGTTTTTCTGTAATTTCTGGGTCAGCATTGTTTAATAAAAATATAATGTGAGACACAAATGTAAATTTAATTTTTAGTATCCATTTTTTAAATTTGAAAAAAGTAAAAAAAATACAAAAATATATTTTTATTAATTAAACATATCCAAAATATTATCACCTCAGCATTTAATAAATATTCAAAAACTTATCACTGTAATCTTTTAATCCTTTATTTTTCATGGTAACTCTAAAATAAGTTGTATACTATGCACCTTTAGTGTACCTAACTTCAGACTAGCCTCATTTCAAGTGCCAATAGCCGCATTTAACTGGTGGCTACCATATCAGACAAACCTAGTTGGATCAGGCCATTATGCATTTATGCAGGTTATGAATAGATTCTATGAATTAAAAGGTGCAGAAGGTGCCACTATCACCTCAAAAATAAATCACACCTCTAGTACATTCCTGTTATAAGATACAGAGTTATTAAGTCATTCCTAATTTGATTATATCTAAGGCAAATGGATATAAATCAAGCTTAGAGATCAACAAAGTATAGGCAAGCATAAACTAACAGTACAAAATTGTCTACCATTTGGTACCACCCTTAGAATCACACTTTCAGCTTTAGCTTTTTGTTTATTTGTTCGTTCTTTTGTTTTTGTCCACTTCAGAAAAGACACAATGCTTATGGAAAAAAAAAATCTATTTGAAAATCTTTAAATTGTTTAAAAATCCCATTCACAATTGCACAAAAACCATAAAATACCTAGGAATAAACCTAACCAAGGATGTAAAAGATCTGCATGATGAAAACTATAGAAAGCTTATGAAGGAAATTGAAGAAGACACAAAGAAATAGAAAAACATTCCATGCTCATGGGTCGGAAGAATAAATATTGTTAAAATATCAATACTACCCAAAGCAATCTACACATTTGATGCAATCCCAATCAAAATTGCACCAGCATTCTTCTCAAAGCTAGAACAATCCTAAAATTTGTATGGAACCACAAAAGACCCTGAATAGCCAAAGTAATACTGAAGAAGAAAACCAAAGCGGGAGGCATCACAATCCCAGACTTTAGCCTCTACTACAAACCTGTCATCACCAAGACAGTATGGTATTGGCACAAAAACAGACACATAGACCAATGGAATAGATTAGAGAACCCAGAATTGGACCCACAAATGTACAGCCAATTAATCTTTGACAAAGCAGGGAAGAGTATCCAGTGGAAAAGAGACAGCCTCTTTAACAGATGGAGCTGGGAGAACTGGACAGCAACATGCAAAAGAATGAAACTAGACCACTTTCTTACGCCATACACAAAAATAAACTCAAAATGGATAAAGGACCTGATTGTGAGACAGGAAATCATCAAAACCACAGGAGAAAGCAGGGAACAACCTCCTCGACCTCAACCGTAGCAATTTCTTACTCGACACATCTCCAAAGGCAAGGGAATCAAGAGCAAAAATGAACTATTGGGACCTCCAAGATAAAAACCTTCTTCACAGAGAAGGAAACAATTAATAAAACTAATAGGCAACCGATGGAATGGGAAAAGATAGTTGCAAATGACATATCAGATAAAGGGCTAGTATGCAAAATCTACAAGGAACTCAACAAACTCCACACCCGAAAAACAAATAATCCAGTGAAGAAATGAGAAGACGACATGAACAGACACTTCTCCAAAGAGGACATCCAGATGGCCAACAAACACATGAAACGACACTCAGCGTCACTCATCATCAGGGAAATACAAATCAAAACCACACTGAGATACCACCTCATGTCGGTCAGAGTGGCCACCATGAACAAATCAGGAGAATATAGATTCTGGGGAGGATGTGGAGAAACGGGCACCCTCCTATACTGTTGGTGTGAATGTAGACTGGTGCAGCCACTCTAGAAAACAGTGTGGAGGTTCTCAAAAAATTAACAGAACTCCCCTATGACCCAGCAATAGCACTGCTAGGAATTTACCCAAGGGATACTGGAGTGCTGATGCATAGGGGCACATGTACCCCAATGTTCATAGCAGCGCTTTCAACAAGAGTCAAATCATGGAAACAGCCTAAATGTCCATCAACTGATGAATGGATCAAGAATATGTGGTTTATTTATACAATGGAATACTACATGGCAATGAGAAAGAATAAAATCTGGCCATTCATAGCAATGTGGATGGAACTCAAGGGTGTCCTGCTATGTGAAATAAGTTAGGCAGAGAAAGACAGATACCATATGTTTTCACTTATAAGCGGAAGAGAAGAAACTTAACAGAGGACCATGGGGGAGGGGAAGGGGAAAAAATAGTTAAGGAGAGGGAGGGAGGCAAACCACAAGAGACACTTAAATACAGAGAACAAACTTAGGGTGGACGAGGGGGTGGGGGAGAGGGAGAATGGGTGATGGGCATTGAGGAGGGCACATGTTGGGATGAGCGTTGGGTGTTGTATGTAAGCCAATTCGACAATAAATTGTATTTTTTTTAAAGAGAAAAAGTTCCTTTAACAAAGTCTATTTCAAAAGCAATCAAAAGTTGGCAAACTGTCTTTATAAAGGGCCATATAATAATGATTTTAGTCTTTGTGGGCCATATAGTCTTTGTCATATATACTCAACTCTTCCATTGTAGTGGGGGGGGGCATAGATAATATATAAACAAATAAATGTGCCTGTGTTTCAATACAACTTTATTTACAAAAACAGATGGTGGGACCATAGTTTTAATTCGTCTAGACTACTTTCATTTCAAGTGAAAGAAAATCAAGTCAAATTTGTTGAATATTTAGAGACAGCAACAGCAAAAAAATCTTAGTTAAAGTGTTCAAAAGCTGTTATCACGTATCCATTTTCTCTCTACTTTTTGGCCATTAGCATCCCCAGATTTAAATGCCTTTACTACTCATGAACTCAGAAGAAAAGAGAAAAACTCTCTCTAGTAACTGTATCAATCTCCAAAAAAATATTGGGGCCTTGCTTAAGCCATTTTCCCATTTTGGATCAATCAATGTTCCCAGTGGAAGGAGATCCTTTAATTGCATAGCTCACATGCTCTCAGACATAAAATCAGAAGTGAGATGAGAGAGCTTGATTTCCAGCCTTGCCGGATGAGAGAGAGGCAGAAAATAAAAGGGGGCGTGAGGATGAACCCATGAAAAAGAAAGGAAGAAATAGAGGTCAAGACAAATAAAAGACCCTGACCAACAGCATCATATCTCAGGATGTTATCACTCCTGATAGATTAATTTCAGTGAATAAGGGAATACTAAAAGTAACAAGGACTTTTTCATCTGAGAGCAACATTCCACTAGGGTGGAATGGAGCTACAAAAACAGATTGCCAGTATAATGATAGCCTCATGATAAGCAGAAGATAATGTGTACAGATTATAACAAAGACATCCAGTGCTCCAGGCTGGGACAAAATCAGCAAAGAGTGAGAATTTCTAGTAGGCAAGTTAAGCACTGAATCATGCAATCTGAATCAAGCGAATGTATCCTGACGAAGGTCACTGACTGCAAAGGTAGTCTTGTTCCACAGCATTTAAGTGATGATTTGAGTTTCTAAAACATTGCAGATATCAGAGACAGAAAGAATGATGGATATTGTATTTCAGAATAAAAAGCACGATGATCTAAATTGATGGTGAGAGGCAGTACTGTGCTACTAACTAATACCTTACTGTTGATCTGGAGTTCCTTCAACACTCCCACTCAAGGTCAAGATTTTCCTAAAATTTGAGACAAAAGCTGAGCCTGAAACTGACGATCAGTTCATGAGCATCTTATATCCATGCAGAAATAATGTACAGAAACTGAGAGTAGAGTCTTGAGAACAGAAGACATATTTTTAAATGTTTCTTTATTTTGAGAGAGAGAGAGAGAGAGAGAGAGAGAGAGAGAGAGGAAGCATGAGCACAAGCAGGGGAGGAGCAGAGAGAAAGGGAGAGAGAGAATTCCAAGCAGGCTCTGTGCTGTCAGTGCAGAGCCTGACTCAGGGCTCTGAGACAAAATCAAGAGTCAGACACTTAACTGACAGAGCCACCCAGGCACCCCATATTTATCTTTTATTATTTTTTTAGAGAGAGAGAGAGAGAGCATGTACACAAGTTGGGGAGGGGCAGAGGGAGAGAGTGAGAGAGAGGGAGAATCTCAAGCAGATTCCACACCTAGCACAGAACCCTATTCAGGGCTCAATCTCTCAATCACGAGATCAACCTGAATTGAAATCAAGAGTTAGAAGCTCAAACGACTGAGCCACCCAGATGCCCCAAGAACAGAGGATTTTTAAAAAATGTTTATTTTTGAGAAAGCATGAGAGACAGAGTGCGAGCAGGGAAGGAACAGAGTGAGAGGGAGGCACAGAATCTGAAGCAAGCCTCCAGGCTCTGAGCTGTCAGCACAGAGTCCGATGCGGGGCTTGAACTCATGAACTGCGGGTTCATGACCTGAGCCAAAGTCAGAGGCTTAACCGACTGAGCCACCCAGGCGCCCCTATTTTTAAAGACTATAAGGAAAGTTTCTCTTCTGTAAGATGGTAGGTATTTTGTTTTTGTTTTAGCAATTTATTTTATTTAATATGACAACCCAGAGTAGGGTGGTCTGGCAGCTCTGATTACCAAGATTATGTAGGAGCCCAGGTTATCAGGGCAGCCCAGCCAACTTTAAATTAGTTTCCATCTCTGCGTTTAAGAAGACTGTGCAGTTCTTATCACTTCCCAGTCAGGGGGAAGCATAAAATATTAAAAGAAGGGGAAGGAGCAGAAGAACGAGAACAAGAACAAGAACGAAGAGGAGCAGGAGGAGAACAACAAGGAGGAGGAGGAGGAAGAGGAAGAAGAAGAAGGAGGAGGAGGAGGAGAAAAAGAAAAAGAGGGAGGGGAAAGAAGAAGGGGAGAGGGAGAGGAAGAAGAAGGAGAAAGAGAAGAACAGCAAGCAAGCAGTGACTTAAGAAGGAAGCAACAGCGGAAGTGTCACATATCTTATCCAATCACCTCTTATTGGTAAGAACTCAGCCATATGGTCATACTTACCTGTGTAACTATAGAGAGGTTGGAATGGATTTGAGTTCTATTAAGTAAGAAAGAAGATTGGACCCAAGTAGCCATCAATAGAGAAACGGATAAAGAAGATGTGGTATATATACACAATGGAACACTGTTCAGCCATTAGAGAATGGAATCTTGCCATTTTCAATGACATGGTTGGGGATAGAGAATATAACGCTAAGTAAAATAAGTCAGTCAGAGAAAGATAAATATCACCATGAAATTATTCATATATGGAAATTAAGAAACAAAACAAATGAACAAAGGGAAAAAAAGAGACAAATGAGGAAACAGATTCTTGACTATAGCAAACAAACTGATGGTTGCTGGGAAATGGGTGAAATATGTGATGGTGATTAAAGACAGCACTTGTTGTGATGAGCCCTGGGTGACGTAATTGTTGAATCACTGTATGGTACACTTGAAACTAACATAGCACTGTATGTTAACTAACTCTAATTAAAAATAAATAAATAAACACACTTATATCTTTAAAAAAAAAAAAAAAGGGAGGTACCTGGGTGGCTCAGTCAGTTAAGCATCCGACTTGCGCTTAGGTCATGATCTGGTGGTTCACGAGTTCGAGCCCCACGTTGGGCTCTGTGTTGACAGCACAGAGCCTGGAGACTGCTTCAGATTCTGTGTCTCCCTCTCTCTCTCTGCCCCTTCCCTCCTTGAGTTCTTTCTCTGTCTCTCTCTCAAAAATGGTAAATAAACATTAAAGAAAGTTTTTAAAAAGAGAGAGAATATTGGATATTGGAGCTTGAACTCCACCACCTATCATTCATGCTTTTAACAAGCATTTAACAATTGCCACTCAAAATAGAAAAAAAGATTTTAATAAATAGAATACAGTTAATGCTCTTGAAAAACACAGTGTGCTGAAGAAGATGTCTATGGAAATGATTTTAGCAGAGTAACTGTGCTATATAGCAGAGAACCTATGTATATGAGGTTCTCTGAGCAGAGAGTTGAAAGCACTATTGCCCAGATCAGAAAGTTAACAAAAGATTCATAGTGGAGGTAGTATTTGAGCTGAAACTTTTTAAATGATTATGAGGTCACCAGGTAACATATGAAAGGGCACTTTGATCAGCAAAGCCTTGGCAGAATGCAGTAGCTGTGGGGAATGCCAAGTGGCCTTGTCTGAGTAGCTCTATTCAAAGTGTGTGTGTGTGTGTGTGTGTGTGTGTGTGTATGCACAGGCATGCACATGGATATGTTTGTATTAGGACAGAGAAATGAAGTAGGGGAATGAGAGAAGAGTCAAGAAAGGTGCATAGGGAGCTTGTATGGAGTTTGGACTTGCTTATGAAGGATTTTAAGCAGGGTGGTGATGTGGTAGGTTGGTATATCAGAAATTTGATTTTGGTGGAAGTCGCCTCTTATGAGGGCCACAAGGGGAGAAGCATTCTTCATTTCAATAAAAAAATTATTGAACACTGTCTTTGTGTCAGACCTATTCTCTGTCCTCCTAGAAAAAGCCAATTTTCAGTGAAATCAAAAAGAGAGGAATCAATCTTGTTGCTTGGAGATATTTCCCATTTTGGTAATTTTTCTCTTAGGACATAACTTAGTCTTTAAAAGACAGAAGAGAGGTGTAACATATAGTATTTGATTTACATTGGTGTCCATTTTCATCCCCATTGGGTTTAAACAGCAGGTTCTCATGTTCTTACACAAAAAAACAAACAAACAAAAACATTCTGGCAAGTCTATACATCTCGGTTGTGGATATAACTGGATCCTAGGGGTGAGAAAAGTTTAGAGGGAAACAGTAGATGCATCACATCTCTCGAGACAGCTGGTCCATCACCCACAAGAGCAACCTTGAATTTTATAGATGGACTACATTTTATTTATATGTGACCAGAGAGGAAATAACATCAGATACCAGGAAATTACCACTCCTAGTTACTTAAAACGAGAACCAGCTCCATGGCTTTATACTGTTATCTTAATTTCTTACCATTCTTTATGGCTGAAAAGAATCTTTCAGTTGGGAATTTGTCACTGTATAATTGTATTTGGCCAGATATATTCTAAGCTATTTATTGCTATCTGATATGTAAAATCTTCTTTCTACTTCCCAATGATCTCAGTCAACTCATTAAAAATTATTACAGTAATAAAACGGTTATAATACAAAAAGACAACCAAAAAATTCTAGAAATATCATCCAGACAGTAATGTATTTATTTTCACCACCAGGTGGCATTATTTAGTTTTTTAAAGGTTAAAAAAATCCATGCAGACATTATACCAACAGCAAAGTATTCAAAATAATTTAATGTAAGAGTGAATAAGCTTGTCTCAAACAAAAGAATCATCAAAGAAATGAATTAATGTGTTTCCTTTGTTCTAGCACCATCCATCTCTATAAGATGTTGCTTCTTTTGAAATCAGCTGAAGATTAATTATGTATATGGGACACATTGGGGGGCATTGAAAGAGGAGAATTGGGCCACAAGTGCTCATATTTGGAAACAGATGGTTTGAAAATGAATAAAGGTAATTAATAATAATGATGTCTTGACTGCATAGAGCGGCTGTCCTCCTCAGAGCTCAAAAAGCTTCCTTCATTATCTCATTTATCCTCTCTATGTTTAATCATGACACCAAGAATTGCATGTATACACCTTATGTTTTGTTTTGTTCTGTTTTATATTTTGGGGACTGCAGACAGTAAAAATTCCTCCTGACACAATAGATCTACATTCATGGTTACATTTGCAACGCATATAAATACCCTGCAGGTTGTTTTAAATAATGGAACAAAAACATGAATACCACAAATAGGTAAAATTGCTTGAGCTGGATGGGGAGTAAGGAAGAGGAACTTGGAAATATCTGATATAGAAATTCAAACCCAAAAATGTTTCTCTATGTATCAGGTAGCTTTTAAAATATGGATGGAGATGGAGATGAGTTACTTATATAGGATCTGAACTAGAACATAAGGTATATGATTACTAAATTAGGAAATATTTTGGGTTTTTTTCCACTGACACTATGCCAACTTCTTTCTAGAATCCTAGAATCCTAGTCTTGTGAATATAAAAAAAACCTAAAATACCCTTCTTTTTTCCAAGAAACCCTACAACTTAAAAGCATAGTTTGTTAACATGGTACTGTAAGGAGAAATCTAATTTTTTAAAACCTATTTACTGAGAAATAGTAATCTGATAAGACTATGCCAGTGTGGTAAGTATTTTTCTAAGTAAATTAAACATATACTTTAGAAGAAATTAGCTTAAAACTTGTGTTCCATACTTTATTATATTTAAGAAGTATACCTCAAAAAGCATAAACTATGAGCATTAGGGGTCTACCAGAGAATAGATCAGGTCTGATCTTCAAATTCAAAGTCAGTGCATGTTAAAGAGAGTTTCTTCAGACGAGTTCAAACCCCAGGATTTATACTTACTGTTATCTGATTCTCTCAGCATTCATTTCCTCATCAGATTCATGGGGATACAAAATAGTTCCCTCACCAGAAGGCTGAAAGATTACATAAGATGGTAGATATCCAGAAAGCATTTAGCCCAATGCCCGGCCTCTATCAGTTGCCTACTAAGAACATGATAGAATTAGCATTTATAGAGAAGGGTTTTTTTGGGACCAGGATCTTTGTCAGGGTATTGCTTATGTATCACCTCATTATTTCTCCACAGCAGTTTGAGAGTAAACCTCATTATTCTCATTTTATAAGAAGACTCAGAAAGGACTCTTACCTAATTTTACACAGCTAGCAAGGTGGAGGGTTAGATTCAAAATTATGTCTTTTCACTAGAAGTCCAAAGTTTTTCCTATATACATTTTCAAGGAACACACACCATCTTGGAAGAGACATCTCCCAGAGGACATTCACAGGGTGCTCAGAGTTATTTAATCCAGTTCTGCAACTGGGTCAAAGGTGTGCCACGGAAGTGTGCCCTTTTCAACTTCATGCAGGGGAGGGAGAATAAAGACTCCTTCCTCAGGATGAGACAGAGAGCTTTTATGCTTTTACCCTACAGAGGATATGTTGCTGCAGTCTGCAGAGTGAGAAGGGAAAAAGTGAGCTGATTGTTCTTTCTGCAATAATGAGACAGGTGGATTCTTGAAGTTAATGGTATCCCAAATGTTATGGAGCAATTGGCAGAGCCAGATATGTGGAAATGTTTCTCTATGTCTCCTCCTTAGAACAAACCTTCAGAGAAGACAAAAGGCTTCAGCATGAAAGGCAAGAGCATAAGCAGTAAATCCAGAAGACTATCAAAGGACTCAAAAGCCTCAGAGAGTCCTTAGCTCTCCTTTATAAGCTCTTCTCTGAAGGGAGGCCAGGTTCTACCCCCATGTGCCTTTGGAGTTAAGTCTCATGATGAAAGGCAGATGTGTCAGTTTAATATTAGGTAACTCAGTGCTTGGTACTTGTATTAATAATTTTTTTATTTGAAATAGTATAGGAAGCAGAATCTCTAGCAGATAAATTACCACTTGGATTTATTTTGGCACTGTAAGTCACCATCCATCATTCATGTGTAAATAAAAACCTGATTGTGTTTTTCATCCATTCACAATATTAGATTAGAGATTAATAATTGCTCCACTTTGTTTTCACTTTTACTATGCAACCTATTTCCCAAGTCTTATATATCATTGACAATATTTCTAATCCACTGGACAGGAAATTTTATTCTAAAGTCTGTGTAGTACTTTGTATATATTTTAGCATTATATAACAACATTCTTTGGAATTCTTTCAGAAAATATTTAAATTTTTAAATATTTTTGTATGTATAGATTATTTGAAATCAATGTCCTTAAACAATAAGACATTCTGCTGTTCTTTGGAATTTTAACATTACTCATACTATTTCTTGTAAAATCTGAGGCAATGCTGATTAGGATATGTGTATGCATCCATGTGTGTGTGTGTCTAACAAGGTTTATAATAAGGTAGATCCCTCAGTATTTCTAAGAAAGAGGATTGTGTCTTTAATAAATGACCTCTGCTTATTCCTGATCCACAGCTTATTCAGTGCTGTTCTCCAAACAAACTATTCATGATCCAAACTTTTTCCCTCCGTTGCTTGCCCTAAATACTCATCCAAGTCTGTCCATACACATTTTACCATAATCCTACTTTTTCTAAACCAGCCCTGAAATGACACAATTTTCCATTCTCAGTGCCATTTAAGAGTCATGAAAGAATACCTTCTTTGGACTTCTCATTCTTGGAAACCTTAATGGCTTCTAACAGTGCAGCTTTTCTCTATCGTCTTCACAAACATCTGTCAATTACCTTCATAATGACAAGGCTGCTGTCATATATAACTTTCACAAACTTCTTCCATCTTTCTAAATAACATGGTAGTTGGCTCATATTTTTCCTCCCAACCTATATCTGCTGCCATCATCCTAAAGTATACATTCATATATAATGTATATATGAATTAGAAACCATCTTGATATCATGCTATTCTTGCCCTTCCTCACAATTATAACAAACATTTACCTCTACCTCAGGACATTCACATTTTAAGAGGATCACATTATCAAAATGTATGACCCAAGTATCTAGTTCACTGCTTTCTTTTTCAACAGCAGCGTCTTTCCCAAACATCTCTTATTCCCTCACCAGCCCTACATTCACTCAATTCGCTACGTTTCACTACATTTTCACCCCTGATGCCCTTGTGGCTTTATTTGATCCCTTTGTTTACTGAATCTGTGGGCTAACTTTTTCAAAGATTCACTTTTCCACTTCAACTATCCAACAACATGCTGAGATTTATGAGGTGCAGAAGAAAAGTGATATGTGAATACTGTCCATAACAACTTAATATGGAAGGCAAGACTTTCTTGTGTGGATGCTTCTCTTACTTTTTCTTCAGAGAAGTGACAATAACTTTTGTCTTAATTTAGCTTGGAGACAACACAGTCTGTGTTCCAGTCATTTGTCCCCTTAATTTCAAACCCCATCTCCACATTAGTCAACACTATGCCGGAAATGAAAGGGAGGACTGCGTAAAATGACCTCAGTTTGGTTTCTCCTTGTATATAAGATCTTATAAAACTGTCTTGCACCCATTATGGAAAGTTATTCTTGCTTTAACTATTATGGGTATAGTCTTTATTTTTTTTTATTTGATAGAGAGACTGAGCAGAGGAGTGGGGGAGAGGGAAGAGGAAGAGAGAGAGAGAATTCCCAAGCAGGTTCCATACTCACGACAGAGCCTGATGCAGGGCTCAATCTCACCAACCAGGAGATCATGACCTAAGCTGAGATCAAGAGTCAAATGTTCGAATGACAAGCCATCCACATGCCCCATGAGTACTGCCTTTAAATTTTGTGGTGAATTTGGAAATAATTCACAACTGATTAAAAACATGATCATTTATGGTTAATTTTATGTGTTGACTGGGCTAAGGTCTGGTGACCAGATGTTTGGTCAAACACCAGTCTGGATGTTGCTATAAAAGTATTTCTTCAGATGTGATTAACATTTAAATCCGTAGACTTTGAGTAAAGCAGATTAACCTCCATACTGTGGTTGAGTTTCATCTAATTAACTGAAGACCTGAAAAGAAAAAAATTGAAGTCTCCCAAGGAGAAGGAATTCTGCCAGTAGACCACCTTGGAACTAGAGCTATAACAACTCTTCTCTGAGTCTCCAGAGAAGGCCTGCCAGCCTGCCCTACAGAACTGGGACTTAACAGTCCTCACAATCATGTGAGCCAATTCCTGAAAAATACACACACACACACACACACACACACACACCCTATTGGTTCTGTTTTTCTGGAGAACCCTGACTATATTATATGAGTAAACTGACATGATAAAATAAAGGTCCTTGATGCAGAAATCTCTCTTGTTAGGAATACTTCAAGGAACAATCTCCTGCTTAGTTTGTTTAGTATATCAAAATAGTTCTCATTATTTAAATCTCAGTGAAAAGAGAAAATGCCAATTGTGGCATTAAATATCAAATATTTGTAAAAATTCAGTGTTTTGGCTCCATTTGAATAAGATGAGCTGACTGTTGTTTCTCATTGGGCAGTGGGATTATCAAGACAGGTAGATAGTTTCAAATACTACAGGAAGTAATTTATATAAAAATAAAACTCAAAATCCATACTGAGCACTCATCTATACATTCATTCACCAGTGAGTCACCAATACCTATTTTTTCCCAACACATTATAGGGTTTCTGTTTTGTATTTATGAGGAAAAAAGTATCAGAGCAGCATTAACACATAAGTTGAGAGGCCATTTTTCACTCCTTAGTCAGTGCCAGTCACCTTCACAATAAGAAAGGCAAAGATTTGCTATATCATACAAAAACGTGACTCTGGCTCAATATGATTTACTTTCTCACTGTAGGAAATACAAAGGGACATAGTGGTTTTTTCTTTGTTATATTGCAGTAGAAATGTGATCATAAGTAACACTAAAAAATTATGTTAGTAAAGTGAACTACAATTAGAAATAAAACAGATCTCACAGAGGATGGAAGGACAAGAAATAAATCCACAATATTTAGAAATCTGGGAGTAAATTAAATGGTTGCAAGTCTAAAATGTTTGATTATTTTGATAACAAGGTGTTTATGAAATTATCAGGGTCCATATGGGTCAGCTAGCTAGTTTTTGAGAATTTGAACAAAATTGGACAGGTTTCAGAAGACAAGAAAGGTGGTTCTATTTTAGAGAGGAAAATTTGAATAATTAGAGCAAGAAAATTACTGGCACAGAAAGAATATCAAGAAGAAATCAAGGCCAAAATGATTTGCAAGATCCTTATGGAGGACAGGACAATGGGTACTAACCTACTTGTGCTCTTAAATAATAGGTTTTAAAACAATAATTTAATCTATGCTAAGGTAACAGCCTTCATAAGTTAGCGAAGAGCTACAGATTTTTATCTGTTACAAATTTACTTAAGATTTTGCATCATGTTCTCCATTAACATTACAGGAAAATAAGTCCACGTATGACAGCTATAGTACCTGCTAATTTACCAAACAAAATTGGAAAATAGGACCTATTCCCTTCCAACCCCCAGTGAATTTTCGAGATAAGATAGGAAAAGGAGACTGGGAAGGGACCCAAATGTTCACAGACAGCACGGCACAGTTACATGTGCAGACTTGGTATTCAAACACCTTAAGCTTAAATCCTTATTTTGTTTCTTAAAAATAACAAGAAATTGGGCAACGTACATAATCTCCCCAAGATATACTTTCCCTATCTGTGAAATGGGAATAATAATAGTGTCATTTTATGAAAAGTAATTGAGATTATAAAAGTAAAAGACTTGTTAGAGAGACTGTTCAATTAATGATAGTTCCAAGAAATTTAATAATTTATCAACTCATCTATTTTTTTCTACTCAGTTTTAAATTCCTGAAGAACAAGAATTATACATTGCTCTTCAATGTGTCTACTGTATATAACAGGAAGCCTAATACAGAGTATGGACTTGATACAACTTTAATATTTCATATTTACTATTCTTATTTTATAGTCAGTCATTTACATAGGGCGGATATTCCAAGTAAGGATAAAGAAAATAAAATAGGACAGCATGTGCTGGACATGAGACAGTCAGAGGAGGCAGGAAGGGAAAAAACATGACTTTTCTTACTGGAGGAAAGGGCTAATGAGCTCTCCACTGGTCAAGGCAAGTAAGACATCAGCCATCAGGGCAAATAGATTAAGAAAATAGTACCAGAAGCAGGAGTGCTGTCAGAGCTTTGTTCTTAATACTAGCACCTTCCACTCCAGCCTCTTTTATACTTCGTGTTGAAATCATAGATATTCACAAGAAGAAACTATAACCTGCTGATAGATACAAGTACCTGGGTGTTTTCATACCTCAGAAGAACTGAGGCTGAAATCAGATAACCATTTAGTCACTCCTTCAACACTGTGGGATATGTATTATGTACAAGGTGCTATGCTACGGATACAAATGTACATAAAACACAGTCCTTGCCTTCTACCTCTTCATTGAGAGGGGCTGATAGGCAGCTATGTAAACAAGCTGGTACAACAAAGTTAGATAAAAGCTCTTTATATGTGTTTATATATATTTATATTTACCCGGGTGTCTGCCAGTGCACTGAGAACGAAGGTGTTCAAGTAGACTTTATACAGGAAGTAGTGTTTAAAGGTTCCATATAGAGGGTGATTAGGCTATTCAGGGTAAAGGAATAGTGTCAGTTATTAACCTGAGCCTACACACAATGACTTAGTGCAGCTCCATGCTCCAACCTGGTATGTAAAGTCATGTGTAGCTTTTATGATACCTCACTTATTCACTGCTCACAGAGGTTTTCTGCACTTTCAGGTTTAAGCTGTGTCAGGTAGTTGAGGTTGCTGGGAGTCTGCCATCATTGCATTATATGGGTTAATAAATGGTTGGAGTGTCCAAGGGAGCAGTTATGAGTAGGTCATTATCAACCCTGGAGGAACTATCAGTCCTGAAGGAATATTTCATTGTGACTAATACTGCATTCAAGCATACTTGCATTTTTCTTTGATTTGGATAATGGAGACAATTATGCTTAATGAATCTAGAGGTGAAAGAAGGCCCAAAGGACTGAATTAGACCTTTTACAATCATGATAAAATTTGACTAGTGATTAGAATAAACTTGGCTAGTAAGTAGGGACAGATACTAACATACTTAGGAATAAAATTCAAATTAAAGAAAAAGAAGCTAGACATGATTGTGCGTAAAAAAATATGGTGGGAAACGTAGTAGAGTCACAGTATATAATAGGTATCTGATGTGCTATAATTTTTTTTTAGATTTCTTGACCTTGGTAAAAAAAAATCACATTTCTAAAAGAACTTCAGAAACTTGAGAGTAATTAGGACAGTGCCATGAAAAGGTGTCAGAGCTCAGTGTTCTTCAGCTTTCCTGTCATATTTCCCATAAACTATTCAAAGTATTCAGGTCCCACCATAATAGAAGCACTAAACTCATTTCTTTCCATTACTTTTAAAGTTTATAAACATTTTGTTCTATTAACTTCCTGTCAATTGTTATAAAAACCCAGTGTCTCACTTAAACCAGTGCTTTTCAATCCATTTGTGGTGACAAACTGATTTTTATTTGTAATCCATTAAAGGCCAATGCTTTTATAAAATACTATACAATAAACTACTAAGTAAATTAAATTACAGAAGCAGACATAAAAAACACAAATCTTCAGCTTAATCCGCCCTGCCAAGGCATCCTCTGCATAGAGATTCCAAAACCCCCCGGCCTGCACCTGCTTCAGATCCAGCTATCCCACCCACTAGGGCATCCCCTGTAGAGATGTATGGACATCTACTCCATGCCTGCTACAGTTCCAGCCAAAGCTGCCAGGCACACAGTCTGTACAGAGGCTGTTCCTACACAGGGCAATTCCTTTAAAAGTAGCTGTTCCATCTAATTCATAGAAACAAATACCAAAGTTCAAACAAAATGAGGAGACAGAGAAATATGCTCCAAACAAAATAACAAGACAAAACTTCAGACAAAGAATTAAACAACATGGAGATAAGCAATCTACCTGATAAGGAGTTAAAATTAATGGTCCTAACGATGCTCAACAAGATACACTATACACTAATAATGAAGTTGCAGAAAGAGAAATTGAGAAAATAATTCCTTTTACACTTGCACCAGAAAGAAAAAAATACCTAGGAGTAAATTTAACCAAGGATGTAAAAAGACCTATACTCTGAAAACTATAAGGCATCAATGAGAGAAAATGAAGACAATATAAACAAATGGAAAGATATACCATGCTCATTATTAGAAGACTAATATAATTAAAATGTCCATACAACCTAAAGCAATCTACATATTCAAAACAATCCCTATCAAAATTCCAATAGCATTTTTCAAAGAACTAGAACAAATAATCTTAAGATGTGTATAAAACCACAAAAGATCCCAAATAGTCAATGCAATCTTGAGAAAGAGCAAACCTGTAGGTATCACAAACCCAAATTTCAAGATATACTACAAAGCAATAGTAATCTATCAGTATGGTAGAGGCACAAAAATAGACAAATAGATCAACAGAACTGGCTAGAGAGCTCTGGAATTAATCCACATTTACATGGCCAATTAATCTACCTAAAGGAGGCAAGAATATAGAAAGGGGACAGACAGTCTCCTCAACAAATGGTGTTGGGAAAACTGAACAGCTACACACAAAAGAATGAAACTGGACCACTTTCTTATACCACACATAAAAATAAACTGAAAATGGATTAAAGACCTATATGTAAGACCTGAAAACATAAAACCACTAAAAGAAAACAGGAAATAATCTCTTGGATATTGGCCTTATGAACATATTTATGCATATATCTCCTCAAGCAAGGGAAACAAATACAAAACTAAGCTATTAAAGTTACATCATAGTTAAAATATTTTACACAGCAAAGGTAACCATCAACAAAACAAAAAGGCAACCTACTGAATGGGAGAAGATTGCAAATAGTAAGGGGTTAATATCCAAAATATATAAACAACTTACACAACTCAACATCAAAATCAACCAAATAATCTAATTTAAAAAGTGGGTGAACAGTTCTTTCCAAGATGGCAGCAGAGTAGGAGAACCCTAGGCTTGCCTCATCCTACAAATACAACTATATAATCACCAAATCATGCTGAATACCCCAGAAATTGATCTTAAGACTGGCAGAACAAATTCCACAACTAAAGGTAGAGAAGAGGCCACATCAAAGAAGGTAGGAAGTGCAGAGACACGGCATGGGAGAAAAATGGATCATGACCACTGCGGTGGGGATGGGGTCACAGTCATGGAGAAGAGCAAGAGAGTCTAGCACATTGGAGAGCATATGGGGAAAACAAATCCCCAAGGTAACTGGCTTGGAAAGTAAGGGGAGCCAAATTTTGTGAGTTCTTGCAATCAGCAGGACTTAAAGCCTCGAGTTTTAAAGGTCAGTGTGCTTGGCTCTGAGAGAACTCAGAGGTCATTGGAGCTGCACTTGGAGAAAAGGCAGGAAAAAGAGCTCATGAACACACAGCGTGGAAACAGTGATCTGAGGAGCACTTGGGACACAAAGTGGGGAGATTAGTTGCTCATCTTGGAGCATGTCCCAGAGAGGCAGCATTCATGGACAGACCCCTCTGTGAATAAAGGACCTAGCAGGTGTCATCTCCTTTCCCTGCTCCTCAGTATAAACACAGAGCCACCTGCAGGAACCAGTGTAGTGCTGACATTTGCTACCTAATTTGCTTACACAAGGTCATCACCGTGCTCCAGAAGAACCACCCTTCCCAGTTATGGATGCCTCGCTCCCAGTACTTTGGGTCCTCTCCCATGGATGACTGGCCAAAACCCCTGCCAACACCACGTTTCCCAAACTGGGAGTTTTATGAGGCTTTGGATCTGGTGGTGGCAGCAACAAGTTTAATTTATGTTCTTTTTTTTTTTTTTTCTGTAACAATTCTTATTTCATAAGCAGACCAAAGCACACCTAGTTCAAATGCTCTACATTCATGCCAGGGACCAAACACTGCTCACAACAGGAAAAGAGAGTGTCTGCAGATGACTGGCCTGTAGAATAAAACAACCAGTACAGAGCAACAGAGCACATGCAGCACACACTGGAGACACTCCCAGAAGAGCCTGGCCTATGGGAACAGGGGACATTATACTGCAGGGCACTACAGGACCTCTTCTTCATAAAGCCATTACCTGAAAAACAGGAAATGCATCTGACTCTACTAACACAAAGACTAGGACAAAATGAAATGACAGAATTTGTTCCAAATGACCGAACAGGATAAGACCATGGCTGGAGATCTAAGTGAAACAGATGTAAGTAACATGCATGATAGAGAATTTAAAGCAATGATCATAAGGGTACTCACTGGACTTGAGAAAAGAGTGGAGGACATCAGTGAGATCATTAACACAGAGATAAGGAATGAAACGGCAGAGATAAAGGTAAAAGTTTGTTTCTCAAACAAAATGAGAAAAACTCTTGATGGAATGAACTTCAGGCTAGAAGAAGCAGAGTAACAAATTAATGATCTAGTGGACAGAGGAATGGAAAGTAATCAAGCTGAATAAAAGACAGAAAAAAATATGGAAAATGAGAATAGCCTTAGGGGATTCAGTGATTCCATCAAACACAACATTTGTTTTACAAGAGTCCCAGAAGAAGACGGAGAAAATGGAGCAGAGAATTTATATGAAGAAATAATAGCTGAAAACCTTCCTAATCTGGGGAAGGAAACAGATATCCAGATCAGAAAGCTCAGAGAACATTCCCTCCTCCAAATTCAACAAAAGTAGATCCACACTAAGACATATTGTAATTAAAATGGCAAAAATACAATGATTACAAAAATTAAAAACAGCAAGACAAAGATAGGGCAGAATGTCATGGAGACCCTGAGCTTGTCTCATCCCTGAGGTGCAGCTAGATCAGTGCCAAACAATTTTGAACACCTAGGAAATTGATCTGAGGATTAACACAACAATCTGCATAACTTGAGCCACAGAACTTGGCAGGTATGCAGTGTGGAGAGGTGAACTGAGGGAGAGAAAAGCCACGGAGGGTAGGGAGCTTTTTTTGTGGAGAGAGGACAGAGAAAGAGATAGAGGGGAGTGCAGTGCATTAGAAGCATTCAAGAAAAGCACTCCCCCAAAAGTAGCTAGAGAGAGAAAGAGTGAAAACACTCACAGGGGACTGAACAAGTCCCCAAAACCACTGACAAGAAGAAAAGATACGGTTTCAATACCCCCAGGATTCTATAAACAGAGGAAAGCAGAGTCTGAAGTTTCAGAGCTCGGTGTCTGGTGGTGCTCTGATAAGGAAGCAGGGTGAATCACCAGGAGCAGGCAGTGGGATCTGAGAGGTCTGTGCCACATGGGGAGAAGTGGTTCCCCTGCTTGGAGCGCATTTGGTAGATGCCATATGGCCTCCCCACAGGCAAAGGTCCCATCAGATCCTGAGAGCAGCCACTTTTGCTAGTATTGAGACAAAGATGCCCGAGTGAAACCTGGCGCCGGCTGTGTGTGGTGGTTTTCCATAACCTCTAAACCTTTGCTACTGTGCGATTGCATGAATGTTTTCTGAGGCAAGCCAGCACCCAGCCATTATGCCAGACACTCCCCCAGAATAGTCAGTGCAGATCCAAGCCATGGGGGTCTCTGAAGTGTGAGGTTCTTGAAACACAACCCCATCTGGGATAAAACTCTGGAAGGAGGTGCCACTTGGCAGGCAGACATCTTGGACATGGACAGTGTAGAGGCAGGGAGTGGACAGAGGCCTGAGTCAAAGGAGGGGTACTTGATTCCCGGTCAGTGAGAGCGCTAACTTCCTGTGCCAGGGACTAGGGAACTGAGTGAAGCCATTTCCACCTCTCTTGTGCATGTGCACATACATATGTGTGCCACCCTTATTCACCTCAGTAAGCTAAGCAGCACCACCTAATGGAGAACAGAGCCATTATACCAAGCCCTGACCAACTGCACCCTCCACACACATCCCCGAGAAGACCAGCATGAGTCACATCACCTGCTTAGGGCATGGACTATAGAGGGCGTCATATTTTCAGTTATAGGGGAAACTGGATGTAACTTCATTTGGATTTGATTCCATTTGCTAGCTCATTTATTTTTTCATTTCCTTTGCTTCTGTTTTTGGTTAAATAGTTTTCATTTTTTCTTTCTTTTCTTCCTCATTCTGGGATACAGAAAGAAAAAAAATTATTTTTATTTTTATTTTTCTAATTTATTTTTTTATTTTTTAAATTTTTATTCTATTTCATTTTCTTTATTTCACTTTATTCTATTTTATCATATTTTTAATTTTCAAATTTTTTCTTACCCTTTTTTATTTTATTTCTCTTTTTTTCTCTTTTCTGTTAAGCTTCTTTCAAAAAGCAGACCAAACACACCTAAGATCTATCTTTCTTTATTTGATTTTTTGCTTTGTTGTTAATATTTTTTTAATTTTAATTTTTTATTTTATTAATTTTTTTCTTCCTCCAAAATTACAAAATAAAGGAAATTCACCCCCCAAAAGAAAGAATAGGAAGAAATGACAGCCAGGGGCTTAATCAATGCAGAATAAGCATGATGCCTTGAACTAGAATTTCGAACCATGATAATAAGAATACCAGCTGGGGCTGAATAAAGCATAGAATCCCTTTCTGTGGAGATAAAATAAATAAAATCTAGTCCAGACAAAATTAAAAACACTATAACTAAAATGCCATCTCGAATGGAATCCATGATGGCAATGAAGCAGAGCAGCAAATTAGCAATTTAAATGATAAAATTATGGAGAATAATGAAGCAGAAAAAAAAACAGGGAAAGAAAGGCAAAAGATCATGATACAATACTTAGAGAACTCAGTGATTTATTAAAATGGGATAACATCTGAATCATAGGAATCCCAGAAGATGAAGAGAGAGAAAAAAGTGGCAGAAGGTTTATGTTAGCAAATTGTAGTAGAAAACTCTCCTAATCTGGGGAAGAACACAGACATCAAAATCCAAGAAGCACAGAGAACTCTCATTAGAATCAACAAAAACCGGGCGCCTGGGTGGCTCAGTCGGTTAAGCGTCCGACTTCAGTTCAGGTCATGATCTCACGGTTCGTGGGTTCGCCACATGTCACGCTCTGTGCTTACAGCTAGCTCAGAGCTGGAGCCTGTCTTTGGATTCTGTGTCTCCCTCTCTCTCTGACCCTCCCCTGCTCACACTGTCTCTCTCTCAAAAATAAATAAAAACATTAAAGAAAAAAAAGAATAAATAAAAACCGACCATCAGCAAGGCATTATCATAGTCAAATTCACAAAATACACAGACAAGGAAAGAATTATGAAGGCAACAAGGGATAAAAGTCCTTAACCAACAAGGGAAGACAGATTAGCTTTGCAGCAGACTTATCCACAGAAACTTGGCAGGCCAGAAAGGAATAGCAAGATATAATCAACATGGTGAATCATAAAAATATGCAGCCAGGAATACTTTATCCAGCAGGGCTGTCTATCAAAATAGAAGAAGAGATAGAGAGTTTCCCAGATGAAAACTAAAGTAGTTTGTGACCACTAAACCAGCCTGCAAGAAATTTTAAGGGAAATCTTTGAGTGGAGAAAAGACAAAACAAAACAAAAAAGAACGAAGGCAACAAAGACTAGAAAGGACCAGAGGACATTACCAGAAACACCAACTCAACAGGTAACACAACAGCACTAAATTAATATCTTTTGGTACTCACTCTAAATGTCAATGAACTAAACACTCCAATCAAAAGACACAGGTTATCAGAATATATAAGAAAGCAAAACCCATCGATATGCTGCTTCCAATAGACTCATTTTAGACCTAAAGAAACTTGCAGATTGAAAGTAAGGGGGTGGAGAATGATCTATCATGCTAATGGTCATCAAAAGAAAGCTGGAGTAGCCATACGTATTTCAGACAAACTAGATTTTAAAATAAAGAGTGTAATAAAGGATGAAGAAGGGCATCATATTGTAATTGAGGGGTCTATCCACCAAGATCTAAAAATTGTAAATATTTATGCCACCAATGTGGAAGAACACAAATATATAAGTCAATTGATCACAAACCTAAAGAAACTCATTGATAACAATTCTATAATAGTAGGGGACTTCCACACTGCACATACAATAATGGACAGATCATGTAAGCAGAAAATCGACAAGGAACCATGGCTCTGAATGACACACTGCACTGGATGAACTGGATAACAACAGATATACTCAGAACATTTCATCCTAAAGCAACAGAAAACACATTCTTCTCAAGTGTTCATGGAACATTCTCCAGAATAGATTACATACTGGGATACTAATCAGCCCTTAACAAGTACAAAAAGATCGAGATCATATCTTGCATATTTTTAGAGCACAACACTGTGAAACTTGAAATCAACCACAAGGAAGAATTTGGAAAGATAACAAATACTTGGAGATTAAAGAACATCCTATTAAAGAATGAATGGGTTAACAAAGAAATTAAAGGGGAAATTTAAAAAGTACATGGAAGCCAATGAAAATGAAAACATGACAGCCCAAAACCTCTGGGATGAGCAAAGGTAGTCATACAAGAGAAGTATATAGAAATCCAGGCCTTCCTAAAGAAGGAAGAAAGGTCTCAAATACACAACCTAATCTTACACTTAAAGAGCTGGGGGTAAAAAAGCAATAAAAGGCTCAAAACCAGCAGGGGGAGGGAAATAATAAAGATTAGAGCAGAAATCAATGATATCAAAATCAAAAAAAACAGTAGAACAGATCAATGAAACCAAGAGCTAGTTCTTTCAAAGAATTAACAAAAATTGATAAACTCCTAGCAAATTGATCAAAAAGAAAAAGGAAAGGACCCAAATAAATAAAGCAAGAATGAAAGAGGAGAGATCACAACCAACACTGGATAAATATAAACAATAATAAGAGAATATTATGAGCTATTACATACCAACAAATTGGGCAATCTGGAAGAAAGAGACAAATTCCTAGAAACATGTAAACTACCAAACAGGAAGAAATAGGAAATTTTTAACAAACTCATAACTAATAAATAAATTGAATCAGTAATAAAAAAAAATCTCCCAACAAACAAGGGTCCAGGGCTGGATGGCTTTCCAGAGGAATTCTACCAAACATTTAAACAGGGAATACCTATTTTTGAAGCTTTTCCAAAAATTAGAAATGGAGGGAAAACTTCCAAACTCATTCTACAAGGCCACCATTACCTTGATTCCAAAACCAGACAAAGACCCCACTAAAAAGGAAAACTACAGACCAATTTCTCTGAGGAAAATCGATGCAAAAATTCTCAAGATACTAGCCAACCGGATCCAACAATACATTACAAGAATTATTTTCCACAATCAAGTAGAATTTATTACTGGGATTCAGGGCTGGTTCAATATCCACAAATCAATCAATGTGATACATCACATTAACAAAAGAAAGGATAAGAACCACATGATCCTCTCAATAGATGCAGAGAAAGCACTTGACAAAATACAGCATCATTTCTTGATAAGAACCCTCAATAAAGTAGGGATAGAAGGATTGTACCTCAAGATCATAAAGGTCATATATTAAGGACCACCGCTAATATTATCCTCAATGGGGAAAAACTAAGAGCTTTCTCCCTAAGGTCAGGGACACAACAAGGATGTCCACCCTCACTACTGTTATTCAACATAGTGTTGGATGTCTGAGCCTCGGCAATCAGACAACATAAATAAATTAAAGGTATCCAAATTGGCAAGGCAGAAGTCAAACTTTCACTCTTTGAAAACGACATAATACTGTAAGTGCAAAATTCAAAAGACTCCACCAAAAAACTGCTAGACCTGAGACATGAATTCAGCAATGTCGCAGGATATAAAATCAATGTGCAGAAATTGGTTGCATTGCTATACACCAATAATGAAGCACCAGAAAGAAAAATCAAGGAATCAATCCCAGTTATAATTGCACCAAAATCCATAAAATACCTAGGAATAATCCTAACCAAAGAGGTGAAGAATCTATATACTGAAAACTATAGAAAGCTTATTAAAGAAATTGAAGAAGACACAAAAAAATGGAAAAATATTCCATGCTCCTGGGTTGGAAGAACAAATATGTTAGAATGTTGATACTACCCAAAGTAGTATATTCAATGCAATCCCTATCAAAATAGCACTAGCATTCTTCACAGAACTAGAACAAATAATTCTAAAATTTGTAAGGAACCAGAAACGACACTGAATAGCCAAAGTAATGCTGAAAAAGAAAACCAAACCTGATGCATCACAATTCCACACTTCAAGCTGTATTACAAAGCTGTAATCAACAAGACAGTATTGTACTGGCACAAGAACAGACACAAAGATCAAGGAACACAACAGAGAATTAAGAAATGGAACCACAGACGTATGGCCAACTCATCTTTGACAAAGCAGAAAAGAATATCCAATGGAAAAAAGACAGTCTCTTTAGCAAATGGTATTGGCAAAACTTGACAATGACATACAGAAGAATGAACTTGGACCACTTTGTTACATCATACACAAAAATGAACTAAAAATCGATGAGAGACCTGAACATAAGACAGGAAGCCATCAAAATCTTCGAGGAGAAAGCAGGCAAAAATGTCTTTGACCTCAGCCGCAGCAACTTCTTACTCTACGTGTCTCCAGAGGCAAGGGAAACAAAAGCAAAAATGAACTATTGGGACCTCATCAAAATAAAAAGCTTTGGCACAGTGGAAGAAACAATTAGCAAAACTAAAAGGCAACTGACAGAATTGGAGAAGAGATTTGCAAATGACATATCAGATAAAGGGTTAGTATCCAAAAGCTATAAAGAACTTATCAAACTCAACACCCAAAAAAACAAATAATCCAGTGAGGAAATGGGCAGATGACATGAATAGAAACTTTTCCAAAGACGACATCCAGATGGTTAACAGACATGAAAACTGCTCAACATCATTCATCATCAAGGAAATCCAATCAAAACCCCAGTGAGACCCCACTTCACACCTGTCAGAATGGCTAAAATTAACAAATCAGGCAACAACAGATGCTGGAAAGGATGCGGAGGATGGGGAACTCTTTTATACTGCTGGTGGATATGCAAACTATATAATATATAATAATATATATAATATATATTATATACAATAATAGTATATATTATAACTATATTATATAACTATAAACTATATAATAATAGTAGGGGACTTAAACCCCCCACTTACATCAATGGACAGATCATCTAAACAAAAAATCAACAAGGAAACAAAGGCTTAGAATGACACACTGGGCCAGATGGATTTAACAGATATATTCATAACATTCATTCTAAAACAGCAAAATGCACATTCTTTTCAAGTGCGCATGAAACATTTTCCAGAATAGATCACGTATTGGCCACAAAACAATCCTCAATAAATTCAAAAAAAAATTGAAGTCATACCATGCACCTTTTCTGACCCCAATGCTATGAAACTAGCAGATCAACCACAAGAAAAAATCTGGAAAGACCACAAATACATGTAGGTTAAATAACATGCTACTAAACAACAAATGGGTCAACCAGAAAATAAAAGAATAAACAAAAATAATAGATGGAAACAAATAAAAATGAAAACACAACGTCCAAAACATTTGGGACACAAGAAAAGCAGTTCTAAGAAGGAAGTTTATAGTAATACAGGTCTACCTCAAAGAAGCAAAAAATCTCAAAAAGACAACCTAACCTTACATCTAAAGAAGCTGGAAAACAAACAATAAACAGTACCTAAAACCATCAGGAAAAAGGAAATAATAAAGATCAGAGCAGAAATAGATGAAATGGAAATTAAAAAAAAATAGAACAGATCAATGAAACCAGGAGCTGTTTCTTTGAAGAAAATCAATATAATTGATGAACCGCTATCCAGACCTATCAAGAAAAAAGAAAGTACCAAATAAATAAAATCACAAATGAAAGAGAAGAAATAACAACAAACACTACAGAAATATAAACAATTATAACAGAATATTATGAAAAACTATATGCCAACAAACAGGACAACCAAGAAGAAATGGATAAATTCTTAGCAACATAAACCCACTAAAAGTGAAGCAGGAAGAAATAGAAAATTTGAACAAACTGATTACCAGCAAAGTAATTAAATCAGTAATCAAAAATTTCCCAACAAAGAAAAGTCCAGGACCACATGACTTCACAAGTGAATTCTACCAAACCTTTAGAGTTAATACTTATTGTTCTCAAACTTTCCCAAAAAGTAGAAATGGAAGGAAAATTTCCATATTCATTCTATGAGGCCAGAATTACCCTGATACCAAAACCAGATAAAGACACTACTAAAGGAGCGCCTGGGTGGCTCGGTCAGTTGAGCGTCTGACTTTGGCTCAGGTCATGATCTCGCGGTTTGTGGGTTTGAGCCCCGCATCGGGTGCTGACCGCTAGCTTGGAGCCTGGAGCCTGCTTCAGATTCTGTGTCTCGTTCTCTCTCTGCCCATCCTCTCTTCACATTCTGTCTCTCTCTGTCTCTCAAAAATAAATAAATTTTTAAAAAAAGATTTTTAAAAAAGACACCACTAAAAAAGAGAACCACAGGCTAATATCTGTGATGAATATGGATGCAGAAATCCTCAACAAAATACTAGCAAGCTAAATCCAACAATACATTAAAAAACGTGCACCACAAGCAAGTGGGATTTATTCCTGGGTTGCAAGGGTGGCTCAATATTCACAAATCAATCAATGTGATACATCACATTAATAAGAGAAAGGATAAGAACCATATGATCATTTCAATAGACACAGAACAAAACATTTGACAAAGTAAAACATGCATTTCTTTATTTTTAAAGTAGCCTCCATACCCAACATGGGGCTTGAACTCACAACCCCAAGATCAAGAGTCAAATGCTCTACTGACTGAGCTTTGTCAGGTGCCCCACAGCATGCATTTCTGATAAAAACCCCTTCAACAAAGTGGGTTAAGAGGAAAAATACCTCAACCTAATAAAGGCCATATATGAAAAACCCAGAGCAAACATCATCTTTAATGGGTTATAACTGAGAATCTTTTCCCTAAGGTCTGGAACAAGACACTGACGTCCACTTTCACCACTTTTATTCAGCATAGTACTGGAAATCTTAGGCATAGCAATCAGATAATAAGAAGAAATAAAAAGCATTTCAGATGACATAATACTAGACATAGCAAAGTCGAATGACTCCACCATAAAATGGCTAGAACTGATCAATGAATTCAGTAAAGTTGCAGGATACAAATTCAATCTACAGTAATCTGTTGCATTTCAATACACCAATAATGAAGGAACAGAAAGAAAAATTAAGAAACAATCCCATTTGCAATTGCAATAAAAAAATAAGATGCTTACAATAAACTTAACCAAAAGAGTGAAAGGTTTATCCTCTGAAAACTATAAAACATTGATGAAAGAAATTAAAGATGACACAATGAAATGGAGAGACAGTCCATGTTCATGGATTAGAAGAACAAATATTGCTAAAATGTCTATACTACCCAGAGCAATCCACACATTTAATACAATCCTTATCAAAACACCAACAGCATTTTTCACAGAACTATAACAATCCTAAAATTTGTATGGAACCACAAAAGACCCAAATATCCAAAGTAACCTTGAAAAAGAAAAGCAAAGCTGCAGGCATCCAATTCTGGACTTGACGTTATATTACAAAGCTGTAACGTTCATAAAAGTATGGAATTGGCACAAAAATGGACACAGAGATCAGTGGAACACAATAGAAAACCCAGAAATAAACCCACAATTATATAGTCAATTAATCTTCAACAAAACAGGAAAGAATATGCAATGGGAAAATGATAGTCTCTTCAACAAATGGTGTTGGGAAAACTGGACAACAACATGCAAAAGAATCAAACTGGACTTTCTTTCACTATACACAAAAATAAATTCAAAGTGTATTAAACACATAAATCCAAGACTTGAAACCCTAAAAATCCTAGAAAAGAGCACAGGCTGTGATTTCTCTGACATCGGCCATAGCAATTTTTTTCTAGTTAGGTCTCCTGAGGCAAGAGAAACAAAAGCAAAAACGAAAACAAAAACAAAAACAAAAGAACAAAAAAACAAAAAACTATTGGGACCACATCGAAATCAAAGCTTTTGCACAGGGAAAGAAACAATCAACAAAACTTAAACTATGAAGTGGAAGAAAATATTTGCAAATGGCATACCCAATGCAGAGCTGGTGTCCAAAGTATATAAAGAATTTATACAACTCCATACCCAAAAAACAAACCATGCAATTTAAAAATGGGCAGAAGACATGAACAGATATTTCCCCAAAGAAGACATACAATCAACAGACACATGAAAAGATGTTCATCATCACTTACCATCACAGATGTGTAAATCAAAACTACAATGAGGGGTACCTGGGTGGCTCAGTCGGTTAAGTGTCTGACTTCAGCTCAGGTAATGATCTCATTGCTCGTGAGTTCAAATCCCGTATCAGGCTTTGTGCTGACAGCTCAGAGCCTGGAGCCTGCTTCAGATTTTGTCTCCATCTCTCTGCTCTTCCCCTGCTTTCTCTCTCTCTCCCTCTCTCTCTCTCTCTCTCTCTCTCTCTCTCTCTCTCTCTCTCTGTCTCTCTCAAATATAAAATAAAACAAAAAATTTTAAAAAACTACAATGAGATATCAACTCACAGCTCTAAGAATGGCTTAAATCAACAACACAAAAAACAACAGGTGTTGGTGAGGATGTGGAGAAAAATGAACATTACTGAGCTGTTGGTGGGAATACAAACTGGTATCGCCACTGTGGAAAAGAGTATGAAGATTCCTCAAAAAGTTAAAAATAGAATTGCCCTATGACCTAGAAAGCACACTACTGAGAATATAAAAACACTAAATCAAAGGGATACATGCATCCCTATGTTTATAGCAGCTTTCATATATATATATATAATATGCAGCCTGCATATATAATACATAATATTAATATATGTGCATGCAATATATAATATATATGCAGCATGCATATATAGTATGTAATATTATTATACAGCTGTAAAGAAAAAATGAAATCATGCCATTTGCAACAACATGGATAGAACTAGAGAGTATAATGCTAAGAGAAAGAAGTAAGTCAGAGAAAGACAAATACCATAGGATTTCATTCATATGTGGAATTTAAGAAACAAACCAAATGAGCAAAAGGAAAAAAATAGAGAGAAACCAAGGAATAGACTCTTAACGATAGAGAACAAACTGGTTACTAGAGGGGAGATGGGCAAGGAGATGGGTGAAATAGGTGATGGGGATTAAGGAGTTCACCTGTCGTGATGAGCACTGGGTGATTAAAATAAAAACTAAAAATAATGGGCAGAAGACCTGAAAAGACACTTTTATAAAGAAGACATTCTGCTAGCCACAGACACATGAAAAGATGCTCAACACCACTAATTATCAGAGAAATGACATATCACTTCTCATCTGTTAGAGTATCTATTATCAGCCAGATAAGAAATAACAAGCGTTGGTCAGGATATGGAGAAAAGGGAGCTCTTTGTTCATTGTTTTTCAGAATGGCAATTGGTACATCTACAATGGAAAACAGTATGGAGGGCCCTCAAAAAATTAAAAATATAACTACTATATAATCCAACAATTCTACTTCTGAATATTATCTGAAGAACCGAAAACAGTAACTTAAAAAGATTCATGCAACTCCATGTTCACTGCAACTTGTTTACCATAACCAAGATCTGGAAGCAATCTTAAATGTTCATTAATAGATGAATAAATAAAAAAGATATGATACACACACACACACACACACACACACACACACATGCACCATGGAATATCATTCAGCCATAAAAAGAATAAAATCTTGCCATTCACAACAGTGATGGACCTAAAGGGTACTATGCTATGTAAAATTAGTCAGAGAAAGAAAAAATACCATGTAATTCCTCTTATATGTGGAATCTATTAAACAGAATGAATAAACAAACAAAAACAGAAACATACTCATAAATATGGAGAACTGGTAGTTACCAGAGAGAATGGATGAATGGAGGAAGGGGATTAAGAGGTACAAACTTCCAGTTATAAAACAAGTCACAGGGATGAAAAGTACAGCATGGGAGTATAGTCAATAATATTGTAATAATGCTGTATGGTGACAGATGGTAACCACAATTAACATGGTGAGCACAGTGTAATGTATAGAATTATTAAATTACTATGTTGTACACCTGAAACTAATATAACATTGTATGTCAAATATACTTTAATAATAAAATTATTTTTAATTTTTTAATGTTTTATTTATTTTTGATACAGAGAGAGACAGAGCAGGAAAGGGGGAGGGGCAGAGAGAGAGGGAGACAGAATCTGAAGCAGGCTCCAGGCTCTGAGCTGTCAGCACAGAGCCCTATTCGGGGCTCGAACCATGAACGTGAGATCATGACTTTAGCCAAAGTTGGAGGCTTAACCAACTGAGCCACCCAGGCGCCCCAATAATAAAATTTTCTTAAATTTAACCTTTCTAATGAAGAAAAAACCCACAAGTCCAAATTGTTTATTATTACATTCAACAGACATGAATTACGCTGTCAAATTGCTTATACAAGTCTCTAAACGTGCACTTTCACTTTCTTTACCAGTCATATCATGGACCAGCAACAAACTGTCATGAATCAACACAGGTTCACAAACCACACTTGGAGCAGCACTAACTTAGGCCCTGGTGTGCACATGTCAGCAGCTGAAAAACACTCAGATATAGCAAAAGAGGAGAGCAGTGTAAGGAGGTGGTGTTAAAAGACCAGGACTGGAAGTCAGGAGGCTTGTGTTCTAGACTAGCTCATTCACTAACTAGAACTCTCCAGTTCTCCAGTTTTCTCACTTGGAAAATTATCAGATTAGTCTAGATGGTTTTAGCATTCCTGACCAGCTCTATCTAGCATATTCTGTTTCTGTGACTAAAAATTAAAAAATAAAGATTTCTGAAGGAAAAATGGGCTACATAGTATGCCAATGGGAAGAGAATGGGGGGAAATTTGTAACTATATTGTTACTCTATTTGCATGGATGTGGTTCATCTTATTCTCCATGACGCATAAAAAACTCCATATGGACACAGACATAATAATTCTGCCACCCAAATGACCACTTTAACTACCTACAAGTAATTGGAAAGACTGCAGTAAACTTGAGGCACATAAGAATCTTCTAATGATCTCTCTCTAATAATTATAACTCTGGTGCTGGTAAGCAGTTGTCATATATATGAAGTTTTATAATAATGAGAAACAGGATCCCTAGTCTCACATCTATTAAGCATAGAACAAAAGGGCATAGTCTTCAGTTTTACTGTCAGTTATATATGTAATGTCTTTCTCTGTTTAAAGCATGCATTGTTCAATTCTAGAATAGTGTACCAAGAAAGGTTATGTACTTTTCTTCTTCGAGGATCATTAAAAAGAAGGCAATTTTCCTTTGAAAAGATTAGGTAATGACCAATATAAAAGCAAAGCAATGAAGAAGAGGGACTCCAGATCTGTGATTTGCTGTTGTTGTTGAAGACTTAAGAAAAAATTAACTGATAATAGTAATTAGTTTAATTCTTCTGGAAATAATGGCATTCCTATTCTTCAGCACCAATGCCTTTTTTTCAGGCCCACGTTGCTTCTCAAATTCTCTGTGTGTTCCATCAATTAGGTCCCAGAAGTTTCTCTCTTCCACTCTACTTCTGGTCCTGAGTTTAGATTCCTTGCTCTTTCATGTGCCTTCTACCAGATTAGTCCTGAAGACACAGACAAAGGCATCAGAGTAGGGAACTGCTTCCCTGGATCACTGAACATTCTACCCTGTGGAGAAATTATTCCAGCTCTGCCTTTCTAACAATAACACATCACAGCCTTCAGGGTTCAGAGGTGAAAACAGTCTTCCTTTACTGTCTTCAAGAACCTCTAAGAAGGTGAACTCTTCCTCAGCTACAGACAGAAAACTGGAAAAGTATTGCCTAAATATCCATCCTACCAAGTTCCACAAAGTAGAACTAAATATCTGCCTTTGCTTGCACAAAATGAAAATGTTGTATGGGAAAAGTTCTCCAAGGGGACTCAAGAAGTTCACTGAGACTGACAATCCAGTTTCTTTCCTCTCAAGATTCCACAGTCACTTGAAATCAGAGTTGTTAATTACTTACTCTACTTTTTTTAAATTACTGACTCTACTTGAGCATACAGTGTATGGAGTTAATGTTATCTGGCTCAGACAATTCAGCTCAACGAAATATGTCCTAGCACCTATTAAGAACAATCAGGTGCCTAGGTGGCTCAGACCTTAAATATCTGACCAGCTCACATTATGATCTCACAGTCCCTGAGCTCGAGCCCTGCATGAGGTGAGCTCAAGCCCTACTTCAAATGAGCCTTACTTCAAGTGAGCCCCACTTCTCTCTCTCTCTTTCTCTCTCTGCTCATCACTCACCTGTGCCCTCTTTCTCTCTCTCAAAAAAAAAATTAATCTACTGGTATTGCATAATAAGAGTCACTACATTCCAGAGCCTCCAATCTAGATGAAGAGAAAGATGCACATACACAGGTTACTTTAACAAAGGTCAAAACTCTGATAAGCGCAATGAAAGAGGCTCAGATACCTAAGGGAGTCAAGGGAGAAAGTAACTTAATATGAGAAAGGACTTTTAAATGTTAGGGCTCAAAGAATGAGTAAAAATATTTTTTATGTTTTTTTCTTCAAAGGTAATATAGCCTCACTATGGAAAGTAAGTGAAAACAAAAATCATATACAACCCTATCACCTGAAAATAATTACTTCCAACATTCAACATTTTTATCTATCTATATATGTAAGCATGAATACTCTTTCAAGAAAATGTGATCATCAGTGTGTACTCTTTGGTAATCTACTTTTTCCCTTAACAATACATAATGAACATTTTTCTATGTCATTAGCTATTCCTCTAACGATAGGTATGGCTCATAAGTTTCATGTTTCCTTTTATTTCTGATCTTGATTATAGCTGCTTAGAGCTTGATGTTAAAAAGATTCTGAAACTGTGTTCTAGGTGAGAAGAAATACTTATATCTATTTAGCAATGTCTCCACAGGTTCAGGTTAGGGAAGCTGTACTACAAACCCCATTTCTGGTTAAATTATATGTCTCTTTCAATACCACATATTATCTATCATATTATTGCATGTATATTTTAACCAGTTCCACATATTTGGACACTTAGGTTATTTTTGATTATTCCATGTTACATATAACACCATGATGAACATCCTTAGTGTATACTTGCCCATTTGTGTAACTATATTCTTAAAAAACTTTCTATAACTGTTATTGCTGCATCAAAATATATGTAAAACTCCAAGGATTTTTAAAGTTTATTTATTTATTTTTGAAAGAGATTGCAAGCTAGGAAGGGGAAGAGAGAGAGAATCCCAAGCAGGCTCCATTCGGTCAGCACAGAGGCCGATGCAGGGCTTGAATTCACAAACTGTGAGATCATGATATGAGCAGAAATCAAAAGTCAGACCCTTAACCAACTTAGCCACCCAGGTGGCCCCAAGGATTTTTTAAAATCATTTCTTTTTTTTTTTTTTATCCAAGTTAGTTAACATAATGTGTAATAATGGCTTCAGGAGTAGAATTTAGTGATTCATCATTTACATATAATACCCAGTGCTCATCTCAGCAAGTATTGTCCTTAAGCCCATCACCCATTTAGCCCATCCCCCCTCCAGCAACCCTCAGTTTGTTCTCTGTATTTAAGAGTCTCTTTTGGAGCCACCCTCTCTCTTTCTATCTTATTTTTCCTTCCCTTCCCCCATGTTCATCTGCTTTGTTTCTTAAATTCCACATATGCATGAAATCATATGATATTTGTCTTTCTCTGACTGACTTATTTCACTTAGCATAATACCCTCCAGATCCATCCATGTTGTTGCAAATGACAAGATTCCATTCTTTTTTTAATGTTATTTTATTTTTGAGAGAGAGAATAAGCAAGTGTGTGTGTATGTGTCAGAGAGAAGCAGAAAGAGAGAACGCCAAGTAGGCTCTGCACTGATAGCAGCAAGCCTGACACGGGGCTCAAATTCACAAACCTGAGCCAAAGTCAGATGCTCAACTAACTGAGCCACCAATGTGCCCTGAGATTTCTTTTTTTTTTTTTTTATTGCAAGGTAATATTCCATTGTATGTATATACCACATCTTCTTTATCCATTCTCTAGTCAATGGACATTTGGTCTCTCTCCATAATTTGACTATTGTTGATAGTGTTGCTATAAACATTGGGATTTTTTTTAAGTTTATTTATTTATTTTAAGAGAGAACATATGCAGGGGAGGGGCAGAGAGAGAGGGAGAGAGAGGTAATTCCAAGCAGGCTCTGCACTGTCAGCACAGAGTCTGACCCAGGGCCTCAAACCCACGAACTGTGAGATCATGACCTGACCTGAAATCATGAATTCAACGCCTAACCAACTGAGCTATCCAGGTGCCCCAACACTGGGATTTTTAAAAGCATTACCAAAATATAGTGCATGGAGTTTATACCAGTTTAAGCACCTTGAATCTGTGTATGAATATACTAATTTCCCTGTGCTAGGTATTATGAGTTGTTTTGATGTTGTGTGTCTGTGGGTGTATATGTGTTTAGTCTTTGCTCACAAGCTTGAGCTGGTACATGATTCATTTTATAAATGTTTTAGGCATCTCACAACTGCCGAGGGTGGAGGGATGTCCCAGGTACCTGAGGCCTAAACAGCAATCACGAGGGTGAGAAAGACAACATCTTAGTACATGGGCTAAGGCCATGGAGCACCCAAATGTTCTGCTATATATCATTATTAATTTTTGGTCTGTTAAAGCAGAAGTAACTCACGTATGATAGAATATCTTTGAATCTCTTACTATAATTGTGGACCTGCCCAATTGTCTTTCTAATTCAGTAAACTTGGGTTTTATATATCTTGAGGCTATGTTGTGAATGAAAAAAACAATTATGATTATTAGGTCTTCTTGATGGGCTATTCATCGTATTATTATATAGTGTCACTATTTCTATTCATGCTTTTTGCTTTAAATTGTACTTTCTGGGGTGCCTGGGTGGCTCAGTCGGTTGAGCATCCAACTTCAGCTCAGGTCATTATCTCACGGCTTGTGAGTTCAAGCCCTGCACTGGGCTCTGTGCTGGCAGCTCAGAGCCTGGAGCCCGCTTCAGATTCTGTCTCCCTCTCTCTGTGTCCCTTTCCTGCTCATGCTCTGTCTCTTTCTCTCAAAAATAAATGTTGAAAAACATTTTAAAAGTGGGCAAAAAACCACTTCTATAAATAAATAAATAAATAATTTCCGTATTGCTATATAGCTTTCTATTTGTAAAGTAGCATATAGCTCAATGTTTAAAAAACTAATCTGACCATCTTTCTTTAATAGAGGAGTTTAATCCATTATATATTTGTGATTTCAGACGTATTTGGACTTAATTCTGACATCTTTATTTTATATTCACTGTTACCTTTTTGTTCTTTTATTTTCAATCCTTTGCCTTTGGATGATTTGATATTCTATATTTTTGACATAAATTTCTGCTAGTTTTTAATCTTATGTCTCAATCTTAAATTCAAACACAAGTAATTAATCATAATTGTTCTTATATAGCCTATAGTTATTCCACAATTTTTATTCTCCTCCTGACAACAATAAGAATCTTGGGAGTTTTTTACATCAACCACCCTCATCTTATTATTTTGTTTAAAATTTTAGGATCAATAACTTTCAAAACAAAACTGTTGGGTTGTCTTTTTTAACTTTACGTTATTAATTTCTGTGTTTGACATTGTTTATTATGTCCCTATCTTTCAGTTGATTTGTCTTGAAAAGTTAACTGGAATCTGTAGATTATAAATTCTTTAAGGCTTACTATGACTGAAAATGTCGTATTTGCCAATGGTCTTTATTTATAGCTTAGTTATAAGTTCTAGATTAAAGATTATATTCGCTATACATTGACAATATTGCATTTCATTCTAGAATGTACCAGTCTAAGTTTCGTTTCTCATTCCATTTTAGAGTAACTCTCCAATAGCTTTAAATAATTTCTTTTTTACTTTGACATTTGCTATTTCATTACAGTATTTCTATGTATAGATTATTGTGTTACATGTTATCCAGAGTTACTTTGATCTTAGGACTCATTATTTCTTCAGTTTTAGAAAAATCTTCAGCAGCTATCCCACTAAAGACTAATTCTTTGTTCTTCACCCAATTCTACTTATTAATCTATCTCCTAACAGCCCTTTAATTTTGTTTGTATCTTTTCTTCATGCTGTTTTCTGATTAATTCCTCAATACTATCTTCTAATTCACTATTTTTCTTTTCCTTTTTTATAGTTTATTTATTTTGAGAGAGAGAGAGAGTGTGTGTGTGTGTGTATGCACACACAAGCAGGGGAGGGGTAAAGAGAGAGGGAAAGAAATAATCCCAAGCAGACTCTGCACTGTCAACACAGAGCCCAATGTGGGGTCTTGAACTCACAAACTGTAAGATCATGACCTGAGTTGAAACCAAGAGTTGGATGCTTAACTGACAGAGCCATACAGGTGCCCCAGGTTTTCCTATAAAATTTATTCAGTCTGCTATTGTGGTAGATTGTGTTTCCAGAGATCACCATACACTATCTCCCATTCCATGTAATTTTCACAGTGAAACTTTGCTACTCTTGAAAGGAAGAGACTCAGTCTGTGTCTCTTCCCCATGAATCTGGGTCAGTCATATGACTTGTTTCGCTAATAAACTGTAGCAGAAGTGACACTGTGATGGTTCCAATTCTTTAAAAGGCTAGCTATTTTTCCTTTCATACTCTCTCAAGAAAACTAGCCACCATACTTTAATGAAGCATGGGCCACACTAATGAATAATAAGACACCATGTGGAAAGAAAAGAGCCACGTGGTAAACCCCTGAGGCTTGTGAATGAAGACTTCTGGAATCTTCTAGCCCAGCTGACTATAGCCAAGTCACCCCTGCCAATTCTACTAATTAACTACTTCCCTAGGTACTGACCCAGAATGATGAGAGAGCTGTTGATTTAAACCACTAAGTTTTGGCATCGTTTCTAACATGGTAATATATAACTGAAATAATTATTTTTTGTATTTCAATGACCATATTTTTCATTTCTAAGATTTATAATCAATTCTGTTTCATATCTATTTTATTTCGTTTTTGTCTGGTGTTAGTAATTGCTGCCTTTTTAAAATGGAAACCACAGAAGCACCTGGATGGCTCAGTTGGTTAAGTGTCTGACTTGATTTCTGCTCAAGTCATGATCTCAAGATTCCTAAGTTTGAGCCCAACATCGGGCTCTGTGCTATTAGTGCAGATTCTCTCCCTCTCTCTGCTCCTCCCCGCATGCTTGCTCTCTCTCTCTCTCTCTCTCTCTCTCTCAAAAATAAATATTAAAAAATAAAAATAAGTAACATAAAATGGAAAACACACCTCATTCATCTCTTTGAACATCCTAAGCACACTTATTTTAAGTCTTTTTCATTGGAATAAGTTCCTGTTTTGACCATTGATTTTGTTGTCTGTCTGCTCTGGAGTCAGATTCCTTCATGACTATTTGGAGGGGGGTGCAGATTACAAATACATTGTATGAGGCTTTTCATCATTTCATCTTTCAATGCCCCCTCCCACAATATCCCTATCAATCTACTGATTTTGCAGTTGCTACATGCAGCCATCCAAAACCCCAGATCAGAACCTTATCACAGTTATTTGGGGGTCTTATTTATGGAGATCTTATAGGTTTTGGAGATTTGGTCACAGAACAAGGGATACGTTGGCTCAATTACTGGTTCTGTGGTTGTGTCTGTTACCTTCTGCCTCACTAAGACGAGAATGTTCTCAAAGCCCAAATTGAAGTAAGGTAGAGCATGTCCCTTTTTATCTTTAACCTTCCTCTTATAAAGGAAGAAGTCCTACCCCAACTTCTGACTTCTGACTTTCCTCCCCCCACCTTTTATCCTGGGAGATCTCAGGCAAATCTCAGGCACAAATAATTCAGAGACCAATGATCTGGAGATTCAGCCCTGTTCACTTTTGTCACTTTCTTCATTCATAAAGATGATTATTTTGTTTTTGAAATGGGCTCTTTCCCCTCCTTCATTTTATATTCTACTGTTGCTATATATTTGGGCAACAGGGAGTGAACGAATCATATAATTACTATGTTACTTGGGCTAGAAGTACAGAATGTCATTGATGGAAATGTCTTCATCACACATCAAGAGCCTTCATATTCTTGAGTCTTTTGTAGGTCTTTCTATTCTATTGACCTCTGCTTTTCAGATATCTTGTGATTATGTTGGGCCCCCTTGGATAATCCAGTATAATCCTCCTATTTTAGGGTCCACAACACTAATTACATCTGGAAAAGTCCTTCACAGTGGTACCTAGATAAGTGTTTGATTGAATAACCAGAGGATGATAATCTTGAGGGGACATTTTTGGATTCTGCCTACCAGAGTAGCTGATGACTGAAGACATTGTGGTAAGATGAAACAAAATGTTGCTTAAAACCAGAATTGGGGCACCTGGGTGGCTCAGTTGTTTGAGCGTCCAACTTCAGCTCAGGTCATGATCTCACAGTCTGTGAGTTTAAGCCCCACTTCGGGCTCTGGGCTGGCAGCTCAGAGCCTGGAGCCTGCTTCGGATTCTGTGTCTCCTGCTCTCTCTGCCCCTCCCTTGATCATGCTCTCTCTCTCTCTCTCTCTCTCTCTCAAAAATAAATAAATGTAAAAAATTTTTTTTAAATAAGCAAAAAAAAAAAAAAAAAACCCAGAATTGAATGTAGGGACGTCTGTCTTCTAAGGACAGTATGGGTAAGGTAAGAGGCATGAGGAGATGTAATTTATACCAAAGGATAAAATTAATCCACATACTATCCTATTCCATTTTAAAGCAGTGGTAAGAAAAGACTGCTGCTAAGAGGAGCCAAAGGGATGGAAGTCTCAATTACATAGAATGATATGGGAACAATTAAGGTGTGAGAAAGGTTTCAAGGCAAGAGCAGGCTCAGGTGGGTGGCCAGAAGTTGGAGTCTATGTAGAAATTGCCCTTATCTACTTGTTTTAAAATAAAATCTTTACATTGGGGCACCTGGTAGCTCAGTTGGTTGAGCAACTGACTTCCCCTCAGGTCATGATCTCGTGGTTCTTGAGTTCAAGCCCCACACCGGGCTTGCTGCTGTCAGCACAGAGCCCACTTTGGATCCTCTGCCCCACTCTTTTTCTAAAAAAAAAAAAAAAAAAAAAAAACATTTATGGGGCACCTGGATGGCTCAGTCAGTTAAACGTCCAACTATTGATTTGGGCTCAAGTCATGATCTCACGGTTCTTGAGTTCAAGCCCTGCAGTCGGGTTCGGGGCTGACAGTACAAAGCCTGCTTGGGATTCTCTCTCTCTTTCTCTCTCTCTCTCTCTCTCTCTCTCTCTACCCCTCCCCTGCTCATGCTGTCTCTGACTCTCTCAAAATAAATAAACTTAAATAAATAAATGAACAAACAAACAAACAAACATAAAAAAACTTACATTGACCCAAAACCCTTCTATTGACCCAAATCTTCAGTAAAACCAGACATCATAAAATTGTTTTCAGTGTGTGGCTCAGGGAGGTAGCAAGGAAAGGGCCCAAGTTCTACACTGTGACTTGTATAAAGCCACAGGCAAGAGGACCAATTGCTTCAGCAGGTGAGATACAAATGATGCCAAATGCTCAAAAAGTTAGGAACTTGGAACCAGAAGAAACCATGACAATATTAGCCCTCAGGATTCACAGTTATCTTAAAAAAGAATCTGGGCCTTCCCATGGGATGGGCACTTGAAACAATTTATTTGAACTTCAAAGAAAATAATAGTCCCTCCCCCCCTTCCCTGAAATCTGAGTTGCAGTTTAAGTCAGTTCTCGGTCTTGGTGGAATGTTATAATTATCTGGGGAGCTATTAATAAAAACTCCCAGTACTCAAACTATACCCCAGAACAATTAAAATCAGAACCTCTGGGAGTGGGACCCAGTCATCCTTAGTATTTAAAACTTTCCCAGGTGATTCTAATCTACAGCCAAGACTGGAAACCACTGGTTTAAGCTGTGGAAAAATCTTAAAGGAATTCCCACTTTTGAATATGGGCATTAGAAGAGAAATGAGTACATGAGGTATTCTAAAAGATGGGAGAAAACCCACTGAATCAAAGATATGAGAAGAAGATGATTAAACTCTGCAGTAAAATTGAATGAGTGAGAACAGAGACCTTCAAATTGTACAAATAGGAGGAGACATTATTGCTTTGAGAAGTATATTAGTAAAATGGCAGGAGCGAAATTTGTATTACAAAAATTTGAAAAGTGAATGGGAGACAGGAAGTAGAAGTAAATGTAGCCTAATTTTGCAAGATATTAAAAGAATTGATGAAACTAAAGGTGGACGACACCATGATAGAGAAAGAGCCCTGAAATAACTAGGAAGCATATGTACCAAAAGGAGCTTCATAAATCAAACACAAATTTGAATAGTGACAACGTTCTGACTATTCTGACTCCACACGTATTTTTTTATAGTCCTAAGTGAAAGGATTGGGAACCATGTTTACATAAGAATAAAAAGCACTCCTTTACTTTTCTCCATAGGAGAAGGATAGAGAATGAACATTAATTACAGCACAAAGTATGTGGGACTATAATTCAATCAACTTAACCATAATTTATAAATATCAGTGGTTCAGTCTTCTATTCAATCTATCCCAAATTTGTGATGGGTTTCATAATGTAGACAACAAGACAGTAATTTGGGAGAGATTTGTCCTTTAAAATAGAGAAAGCCTATTAGTATAAGTGAACCCCATTTGGCAATATGAGGAAGAAATGTGAAGAAGGTCTAGAGCCAAGTTTGCCCTTCGGCCGGATAGGAGTCCTTCTGAAAGTTGACTTCTATAAACTGGCCCTAGCTCTTCCCTGCCTCCACTTTTGAACCACAAGTTATCCAAGAATGCCATTTCCCCCTTGGTGGGTCCCCAGGTTGGCTCTGGGCCCTGCAAGAGATGACGAAGGAGGGCAGAAATGGTAGCAGCTATTATCATGAGTGAGTCAGTGGTTCAGCTGGATTCAGAATATTAATCAGCAATTTTATTTCAGGTAACTTGCAGGGATATATATATATATATATATATACACACATATCCTTACAAACCACATAACATTTCACTATATTTGTACTTCACTATACTCTTATCTCCAAGTAACCCTTCAGAAGTCCCTTGGCCATCCAGTACTACCTAGATCTTGCCTACCTAGAAAAGCTTTTGTTTTCCTCCTGAATGCGTATGTCCTTCTGAAAGAAAAAACTTGTCACTGGATTTCCAGTTTCTCACTGATCCTACTAGCGTTTTATGAAAAAAATTAAAGAGCCCTTGCAGAGAGACTCTGACAGACCCTAGAGGAAAGACACTCAAAGTTTGCCAGAGGAGGTACTGAGATAGGTTTAGTGAATCACCAGTTAGCTGTAACGGCCTTTGCCTAAGGGTTAGGAAAATTCCCCAATCAGTGAATCACAGGTAACCAGTGAATGGAGTTTCTAGGGTAGAAATGTGACAGGAGACCCTTCAGTTATATAATTAATTAGGGGATCTTATTTGAAGATTATCAAAAGTAAAGTGATTTGAGATTTGATGGGGCCATACTTGAACAGAATTTAAATAGAATTTTAGAATAGAAATAATTTTCACAATACCAGAGATCATATGTTATAGAAAATGACACCACGCAGACTCTAGAGTGGCCTCTGTTTCAAAGATTTACAGTGTTTTGCTCTCTTCTTTTGTAATAATATCCACCATTTATTGAATATCTTCCATGTGCTAGGTACAATACATAACTTGTTTTATTGAATGGCCTTACATAACACCATAATGTGAATATTTACCCCCCTACTTATACCTGAGTAAGTAGACACAGACATGTTGAGTATCTTACTGAAAGTCCTACAAAAAAATTATAACAGAGTTAAAATGTTTATCTCAGATCTATTTGGCTCCAAAGTATGCCTTTTTTCATTATATACATTACACTAATTGTCTATACACTTAAAGGAGCTTAACTACATAAGAGATATTTGCAACCCTCTGTGCTAGCAGCAGAATTTCAACTCAGCACTACACAAAGCAGTGAGCTTATCAAAAGGCTAAAGAAAAGCTAAAGGAACCTGCTGGTAAAAATAAGGCTACATAAAGGATAAGTAGCGTCATACCTTAGCCTTACAGGTGTATTTCTAGAGAGAGAGAGATAGCACACCATTATTCTGGTTAAAAGTATCATGTCATTCACAATACCCTAGTTTGACTCAAGAAATAATTTTAAAAATATTAAGCTGAATTTATGAGGCTGACATGAAGGCTCAAAATAATAAAAGCCATCTTACTGGATGACACCAGAAATAATAAGAGAAACCTTGTTCTTTTCATCTTGTGACTCTTGAGAAAAAGTGGCAGTCGAGATTTAGGATTTTGAAATTGTTGTCATTGCAGGGGTGGGGATAAGATATTGTAAAAATTTAGCAGGGTAAATGGGTTTGAGATGAAAAAACATTGTTTTTTTTTTATTTTTCACAGATGAATATTGAATTCCATTTATATTGTCAACACTGTACCAGGTGCTGTGTAGGTGGCTAAGTATGGCATAACACTTCCCTTCTAGGAGCTTATAATACAATTAGGAAATAAGGCATAAATATAACAATGTATAATTTAGTGCCAAAACAAGAGGTACTGAAAACAAAAGTTATAAAACTTAGAGAAGAAATAAGGAAATGAGGCCAGGAGTGTTCATTCACTCAATTAATATATTTCTTGAATACCTCCTGTGGGCCAGATGATGTAAGACAACTAATGCTATGGCTAACCAGTAGGAACATAGACAGGTAGACTTATAAATACAGGAAATATTTAGTTACGCAAACAAAAGGGCAGTGACTTTGTAAAGAGATGAAAGATTTTAAAGCAGCAAGCTAACTACATGTATAAGCACTTTACATGTATTAACTCATCTAATCATCACAAGAACTCAATGAGGTAGGTACTTTTAGTATTCCCATTTTGCAAATGAGGAACCTAGGTTTGCAAAGGCTGAACAATTGACTCCTTCAGACACACAGGTAGAAAATGGTATAGCCAGCTACAAGTACAAGGTTTAACTGCTTTGCTATATGGCCTCATAGGCCACCATGTTACAGAGGACCTGCCCGTGCAAAGAACACAGGATAAGCATGCCTTAGCAAGTATATTTCCACAAGTTTGGGTAACATTTTGTCTTGGGCCTTGATAGTCATGATTAATCTCTAAGGCGATAGTTCTCAAACTTTTTGGTGCATCAGATCACCTGGAAAGCTAGCTGAACCCCACCCAGAGAGTTTTCAATCCAGTGGGTTCATAATGAGGCCCCAAAATTTGCATTTCCAAATAACTTCCCAGGTGGTGCTGATGCTGCATATCTAAAGACCATATTTTGAAAACCACTGATTAAGCAAACAAATGCCCAACCTCCCTGACAAATCTTATCCCTGGGTCCTTCCATCATCAAGCATGGAATTGGATATCTCTATTTTCACATCACAGAAATCTCAAACTCAGTATGTCTAGAATTTAAATCACTGTCTTCTCACTGAAAATCTGTTCTTGAGTTTTTGCCATTTTAAGTGATGGCACAAGTTAACACTTATTACTTTGGAAGCATCCTTCTTTATTCATCTGCCCCCCCTCCCGCAATGAAAGCACTGCGTCATGTTGATTTTCTCTAAGTGCATCTTTGTACAAATATTAAGCATCACTATGTGCTAGTCTAGGCAGGATTAAGACTGAAAGACATTTAATACCCCAAAATGTCACCACCAGACAACGTCCCTTTCTATTGTAAGGGAGAACATCACCGTAATAAGGTCTTAGCAATGTCACAGAGGAGAGAATATTCATAGAGGTTGGGAATCTAGGCAGAAGTGATTTAGGAAGGGTCTTTCAAAGGAAAAGCCTATTGAGACTGATCAGTGGTCATTGCACTAAGAGTTTACAATTTGACATCATAGCAAGATTAGGGTCCTGCTGTTTGATAAGTGAGTTGTTTGCCTGAATGAGCAGACTGTTGTCTCAGGTAAACTGATTTGCAGGATTTACCTGACATAAATAGTGAAACTATTTATTAGTTTACAGTCTTATCTTTTTTGGGAAAATGTTTCTTGGAACAAAATACTAACTCATGTTGGCACAAATGGTCTCTGTTCTTAGTCCTAATAACTATGTCACATCGTTGTAGGTGACAATAATTCTCCAAGACACTGTGCCTTAGATTTAAGAAACTTAAATTCTGGGAGAGACTGAGTGGCTCAGTTCGTTAAATGCCCAACTATTAGTTTTGGCTCAGGTCATGATCTTACAGTTCGCTTGTGGGTTCGAGCTCCACATGGGGCTCCATGCTGATGGTATGGACCCCGCTTGGGATTCTCTCTCCCTCTCTCTTTGCCTCTCTCTATCCCTCTTTCTCTCTCTATCTTTCTCTCTCTCTCTGTCTCAAATAAATAAAGTAAAAAAAAGAAAGAAACTTAAATTCTGGTAAGCAGTCAGGGTTTCAAATACCTTTTTGTTAAAATTAAGTTATTTATAAGAAGAAAGTATATAGAAAAGAAGAAATATTTGAATCTTCTTATGGAAGTCTTCTTCACTGTGAAGGTACCACTGAGTTTGAATGGATACACGAGTGAGGGCAACCCAGTCCAGGTGAGGCAAGAAGAATATGCAAAACCCCAGAGACAGAAGATATCACAAAGACATGTCTCTTATCCTTTCACCCAAGCTTTAGTTCAGGGCCTCCTCTTTCTTCAAACTGATGAGGTTTTGGAGTGGTGAGGGGGTTTGGAGCTGCCGGCCAAGAAAGAATTCTTGAAGACATCTTTAATGCAAAACAGTGATTTTATTAAAGCAAGGGGACAGGACCTATGGGCAGAAAGAGCTGCACTGGGGTTGTGAAGAATGATAGGTTATATATTATGAACTTGAGGGAGATAAAGTCAAAAGAGAGGCCTCCAGAAGGACTTTGATATGCTAAACAGGTCTCCTAAGATAGCTGAGTCTTTGCTATTGTCAAGCTAAGGTTGTTTTCCCTCTAGCAAGGCATTAACATTAGGACAGTAGGGTTCCTAGAGAAATATTATACTCTGTATTTGCCTCAAGTATTTGTCAATGGGCAGGTTATAAGGAAATTTAATTTTACCTGCTATTTCTCTTTTGCCTTTGTTCCCCACATCACTATGGAGGGGAAGGTGATATAACCTCAGTTTCCTGGAGTCCCTAATAGGTTTCTGGAGATTAGGGTATTGATTGGATTGCCTTTTTCTTAAAATTTACTAAGATTTTGTAAACTGATGGAGACTCCTGTCCTGCATGACTGTGATCTCTATCTGTTAACAATTTGTTTCCTTTCCTTTCCTTTGTTCTTGGGCAGCCAGGAGTGCCTGAGGTATATTACACGTATCCCACGGGGGTGGGGGAGACAGTTTGCTAGCTTATGCTTGGCCCTCAACTTGCCTTAAAGTCCATCATCAAAACTACTTCAAAAATCTTTTAACTGATGCTCCCCACCTCTATCCCTAATCTTATATATGCATATCCCAATTCACTCTGTACTCTGCAGCCAGTGATTATCTATCTATCTATAACTCAGACACTTTACCTTCAGCCCACATTGGGAGCAGTGCATAGCACTCCTCTGGGGAGAAGGAAAGATGGTCAGGGAAACACTCTGCCTCCTTCCCTAGTTGAATGACATCCACAAGGTTCTCCTTTTGCTGCCCAATTTCTCATAGGAAAGGTATAGATATCTGCTCTTCCCAGATGGTGGGGGTGGGAGAAGGGGGGAAGAGGAGAGGGGAGAAACAGGTGGAGAAGGGTAGGGTGAAGGAGGATGGTAGTATTTTCAATTCTTTATGACCAGTAAATCTAAATGCATGACACAACAAGGATAACAATGGGTGTTATATGGAAACCAACTTGACAATAATAACTATATTAAATAAACTATAAAATTAAAACTATATTTAAAAAAGAAAAAAACCAGGTCTTTACTTAAGGTTTCAGAGGATAAAAATGTAAATCATATAGAAGGTGGGGTCAAAATGGACATGGGATAGCTTTGTATCCCTAGTTTATCAAATTCCCATCCATGAAGGTCCCTTCCTAGACCTTCAACATGTCTCCACACGGATGTTCCCTCCAATGGCAAAGTGTCTCCCCATGGACCTTTTACTCTCTCTTCCTTATGCTGTCCTCTTCTTGTCTCCCCTGTGCTTGGAGCTTTTACTACTTCTTCCTCCCTTCTTGGGACAGTGGACTTTTGCCCAACAGTTATCAGGCCTCTGGCCTCTTTTCAGGTCTTGGAAATCTTTATGGTCTCCAAGTTGTATGCTGAGGGTTGCTGGTTGTGAGTTGTGCATCATAGACATTCTCTCTCTATCCACTTCTACTGCTGGTTAAGAGGAGAAGGGGTGTTTCCAGTTTTGAGGCAAAGAGGTGAGAGAGGACTTTGGTAGTGACTGTGTATTTTACATTGCAGCTTAATTTTATTTTTGTTTTGTTTTGCTTTTCTTAAGAGGTATCTCTTAAAAAAAATTCAGAGGTCTTATCCTAAAAGGATTATTCTCTAGCCAATAACAGTCACCAAGTCTATACAGGGCATTCATATCCCCTCTCCTAGAGTAATGTTTAACCTCATTTTGGTTTAAAAAAAAAAAACAACTATCTCTCTACCAACATGAATAACATTATAAGTTCTTCCATTAACCTAGCCTTAGAAAGTGTGATGTTGAATCACCCCTTCTCAAGTGCTGGCCTCCTCTCCCTCAACTGCAGACAAGGACAGTTCTAGGACGTATCCTGCCATATAACCAACCTATATAAATCTCCAAGTTTCCTCATTTCTCATCAACATAGAATATGTCCCCCTGAGGGGGGCAGCCTCCATTCAACTACAACCAGCTGTTGCCATGAGCAAATCCAGAGTTCTTATGGCAGATTTCCAAGAGAAGTCAGAAAAAATCTGGGGTTTTAAGTGAAATATCTCTATCTTTAATTGTTGACATAAACAAAAAATACAAAACTGAAACAGAAAAAAAATTACAAAAAAACACATCTTTAATCTCTGACCTAAAGGATCAAGTCATCAAACTTCTTATCAAAGCCCAGGCTGTGATGAAGAACTGGCCTCTGTCTCCTCTATGGTCCCATCTCTAGTTACTTTCCATAAAAAAAGAATACAACAGCATTCATTTAACTGATAACATTATTTTTAATATTAATATTAAACTGATTTTGCTGTTTCCACTTCATATGCCTTTGGAAGTATTATCTCCTCTACCTGGAGCCCATTGACAAATATTATCTACCTGGAGAATTTCTATTCATGTGTCAAAACATTTTGGAAGTGCAACCTCCACTTTGAAGCCATCCCTGGTCAGACTTTTAAAACCATTCTCGGTGCTATATTACCTCTGTACCGATACATAGTTCTAATTATTATTAACTCCCATTTGTTGGATGTCTATTTTGTTCCAGAGAGGATAAAACAAAGATTGTTTAGGAAAAGTAAAATAGTTTACTTAAAGCCACAAAATTAAAGCAAAACCTGGGACTGTAAATAATCAAAGCCTATCTAGCTTCAATGTCTATATTCATTATCCGCTACTACATTCTTCTACCTCCTGTTTCTGCATATTTTATTTGTTTATATCAGTTCCCCCAACCCCTTAACTGGGATTAACTGAAAACAGAAACAATGTTTTATTCATTTTTGTATCACCAGTACCTGGAATGTAATATGTATTCACTGTATTTATTGAGCTGAGCTGAACTCTGTTTTCAATGCAAATCATATCAGTTTTATTCAATACTGGTCTATCTTCTTTTCATTGACTAATGCTTGATATTTATCTAAATTTATCTCTTCATTTTGGATCATTAAAAAGAAGTTCAATGTGATGTTTTTCAAATTCACTACCTTCCAAAAGGATAATGAACCAAAATATGGATTGCCATCACTTTGATAGTGATGTACTTGATTCAAGTAACCATCTCTGGACATGGTTTGAAAAGCAGGATATTAGCTCTCTAGTTTCCCAAACTTCAAATCCTGACTTAGCAGGAAGAGGCCCACATTTGGGAAAGAAATTTTGACTTCAAGCAAACATACTTAAGCTACAGTTGGCAAGTCTTTTCTGTAACCTAAAGGATTTTCACAGAAAGGGTCAGTTGTAATTGTCTTTCTCTATAAGCCATTGATGAAGATAAGTGTTTTCTTCATGTATAGGAATGTGACCTAATTTACTTATAGTTGATAAGGTATATATGCAATTCGAGTTATTTCCAGCAAGGAGTAACAGTTTGTGCTTAACCATTTCACAGTCTCCCCAAGATTCCCACAAGAGGAAAAAACAGGGCCTAAGGGAAAGACAGAGTCTGACTTGATAAAAACCCTCAATGGATAAAATCTGTGAATGTAATCTTAATACACCAGGCTCACATCCAGTGTTTAATTACCTTTTTTTCTTCCCCAACATCCCTAAGGAATCCCATATATTTTCATCCACAAGATTAGTTAGAATTTTCAATGTGGGAGGAAAGGGAGGTGGGGAGCAAGAGAGACTCACCTAAGAAGCCACAACAGAATATCAGGAGGATGTGTAGCATTTGATTCTAACCTGATTAGAATCACATTAATTCTATCAACTGTGTGTTTCTAATCAAGCTTTCCCATGATGGATTGATGCCCAGCAGACTGTTGAGACTATTGCTCTCACACAGAGAGGTTTTATTCCAGCGGAGGATTTGAATACAGAGTTCCCTTAGGGACATTCATTTCTGAGATTGAACTGAAATGTGTGTGAATAGATTACTACTAAGAGATTTACTTTGAAGTATTCTGAGAATAACTCTCCTGAGATGCTGAAAATATTTCATCCTCTACATTTTGGTAAAAGAAGGTGAGTATTCCACTTCAAAAATAAGGAAGATGGGATTCTTTTGGGTTTTTTAACTGTAAGTACTCTCATTAAAATGTCACATCCAAATGCTTTCTTTTCCTTTACTCATAAGGGCCTACGTAAGATAAGAGTTTGTCCCCAGGCCAGTGGTTTAGTCACCCACTCTGGTAAAGAGAGCATCTCACTCAGCCTCTTATCTTCCTATGCCTTCTTGGGAATCATCAAAAGAGAGATTATTTTACATATAATGAGTCATGCCCAGAACACTACTTTTTCCATTCTAAATTTTTTAAGCCAAGTGTCAGGTGAAGTTATCTTGCTCTTTGAGATTCAAATAAAACTTGGTTTGAGCAAAATGCAACGTGTTTCCAAATGTCTCCAGTAATCCTGTGGACTGCTAGGACCTTAATGTTGTTGCTGCTACTTAGGTACCTCAACCTGTGTGCAGATTGGCTATGCCCCAAAGCTCCTCCTGACAGACTCCGTGGACACCCCACATAGTGCTGGTGACTCACCTTAACCTCCATTATTTAGAGCAGTAGTTCTCAAAGTGTGATCTAGCACCAGCAGCATCAGCACGACCAGGGAACTTGTTAGAAATGCACATTCTTTGGCCCACACCCAGACTACTGGGTCAGAGTCCCTGGGGGAAAGGACCCAGCAATGTGTGTTTTAATAAACCTTAGTTAATTCTTTTTTTCTTCTTCAAGTTTTTATTTAAATCCCAGCTAGTTAAATTACAGTATTAGTTTCAGATGTAGAATTTAGTGACTCATCTCTTACACAGAACACCTGCTGCTCATCACAAGTGCCATTCTTAATACTCATCACCCATTTAACCCATCCCCCTTTCCATCTTCCCTCCAGTGACCCTCACTTTGCTCTCTGTTAGTTAAGGGTCTGTTTCCTGGTTTGCCTCTCTTTTTTTCTCTTATGTTCACCTGTTTTGTTCTTAAATTCCACATATGAATGAAATCATGAAAACTACAATGAGATACCACCTCACACAGGTCAGAATGGCTAAAATTAACAACACAGGAAACCAAAGGTTTTGGCAAGGATGAAGAGAAAGAGGAACCCTCTTACCCTCTTACTCTGCTGATGGGGTAAGGGCAAACTGGTGAGGCCACTCTGGAAAACAATATGGAGGCCCCTCGAAAAGTTAAAAAAAAAAAGAACTACCCTATGATCCAGCAACTTCACTACTAAGTATTTACCCAAAGTATACAAAAATACTGATTCAAAGGGACACATGCACCCGATGTTTATAGGAGCATTACTAAGAGCAACAATGTCAATTATGGAAAGAGCCCAAATGTCTATCGATTGATGAATGGATAAAGAAGATATGGTATACATATACAATGGAATATTACTCAGCCATAAAAAAGAACGAAATATTGCCATTTGCAATGATTTGGATGGAGCTTGAGAGTATTACAGTAAATAAGTCAGTCACAGAAAGACAAAAACCCTAGTTGATTCTGATGTAAAATTTAAGAGTCACTGCTGTAGAACAGAATTGCTCAATGTGTGGTCCTTAGACCTACAGCATCATATGAACTGAGAGCTTATTAAAATTCAAGATTTCTAACCACACCCTAAACTTACAGCATCAGAGTCTCATAATTCGGTTTTCACAAGCTCTCCAGATGATTCTTAGGCTTGCTGAAGTTTTGAAAGTAGTACTTTAAAGCATTTCCCTTCACTGTATGAGTCACTCCTGGTGCTTCTCATCTAGTTTTTTTTTTTTTTTTTACCACAGGAACACAAAGACTTGAGACCCCATAACACAATTCTTTCACATTTTCACCTTCCCCTCCTTGGTAATACATACAGGTGCTGCCAACCTTCTGGATATGATGGGTTGAACACTACAAGGGCTTGCTGATGAGTCTAGCCTACCTGACAGATCATTTCTTTACAGAAAGGAATATTTCTCTCTAGTGGCCAATAGCATCCTCAAGAATTTAATGACAGTTAAAAAGGCTTTGCCTACACAGAGCACAAAGGAAAAACACAAATTACTTCTGGAATAGGTGCTGGAGAGAGAAACTTTGTCAAACCACATACAAAGAGCATTGATGAGTCTCAGCACTGACTCAACCAGAACACCCTGTTACAAAGCGAAGGATGGAAGAAGTACTCAGAAAGAAATGACCAAATGTGAATATGCTGGGTTTAGTTTGTCTTTGTAAATTGTATTGCATTTTATTTGATGGGATGGAAAATTTTCAACAGAAACAGAAAATATACAAAATATACAAATATACAAAAAAAAAAAAAAAAGAATTCACCATGTCTCCAATTTTTCTCTCCATAAAGGTACAAATGGAAGCAATGGATTCAAAATAACCCAGGAGGCCTCACATACATTGGGAATGTAGAAGATTGTTTTGGAAGCCTGGGAGGGCTGCTTTGAGAGCAGATAATGATGAAAAGGCTGGAGCAAGAAGGCAATCCACTCAGTAAAGAGAAGGTCATACAAAGATTGGGATTGGGTCAGCATGGAGAATTTCATTTCTCACATGCAATTTAATGACAAGGTTATTGCAAGTCCTTTCCTAGTAGTTAGTTTGCATTACAATAACTTCATAGCATCATAGATGCCAAAGAGATATATGCCATCATTTAGCTATTCTCAAGGTTCACAGAGAACTTGGAGGAAAGCTGCCAAATCAAACAATACTTTGCACAGCTAATCACTTGGAGAATGCATACATTTGGGCACTGGTTTGAACGTCACATGGTGGGCCCCAGCTTTAACTCTGTGCTCTTCCAGCAGAGTTCTGTGCACACATTAGGGTTATAATAAATAACCAAAAAGAAAACCAGTATCTTCTGAATTTTATTGAAATATTTAAATTTATATCTAAATATAATTTTACATACATACACATCTAAAAGAGGTGTAAGTTTTTAAAGTTTACTCCTGTCAGTATTTTATCAAAAGGTTTTCCTTGATTCTTTGCCCTGTTCCCTTCTGCACTGATAATGCAGCTCTAAAAATTTTAAGGCCTACTTCCTTCTCCATGAAAAAAAAATTTCTTTATTACATTACATTACAGTTAATCTGATTTTAGGAAAGCAGCAGTGTTTCTTGTAACACATGACAGTAGAGTCTGTTGCAAGGCCTAAGCAAATGCAGTCTGTTTTTATTAGCACAGTAATTTGATTATTTGGGGTAGAGGAATGATTAAAATTTACATAATTCAAAGAAATATTAGGATACACAAATTATTTTCCTAGAACTCAAAAGAGACAAGAATTATTAAAAACAACCATAAGAGGGGCGCCTGGGTGGCTCAGTCGGTTGAGCGTCCGGCTCAGGTCACGATCTCGTGGTTCATGGGTTCGAGCCCCGCGTCGGGCTCTGTGCTAATAGCTAGCTCAGAGCCTGGAGCCTGTCTTCGGATCCTGTGTCTCCCTCTGTCTCTGACACTCCCCTGCTCACGCTGTCTCTCTCTCTCTCAAAAATAAATAAAACATTTTTAAAAATTAAAAAAAAAAGACAAGCAAAAGAGCAAAATGAACTGCTAATGACGGGATGATAGAATGGCAAGCCATAAAGATGGGCTGAGAATCGCTGCAGCCTTCAAAATATGTGGTCTCCTCCTTTTTCTTTATTATTTTTGATGTATGTGCAGGTAGACCTTTACTAACCTTTCTTGTTAAAATATACATCAGTTCTAATAATTCAGTTTCCCCTGAACCTCACATTCGTTTCGCAGAAGCAGCAAGTTTATATGCCATTGGGAATAGAGAACTGAAAAGGGGAACACAGAAATAAGCCATGGAAATAGCTTATAATTTGTCGAGAAATGAGTAAGGCACCCACTTTTTAATCCTATTTATGTCCCTTAAAAAAGCTTTGCATAAGAACCTAGGATTAATATCCATTATTACACACTGGGATCTAATGACCTAATATTTAGACAACTCTTAATTATCATAGATAGTAAGACACTTACTGTAATGTGGTAAAGCTCAGAATTCTTCAGGGAAGTACTTTCTACTTACAGACATATTTCTTGTTGAAGAAAAACATCCTCCAAAGAAAGTTTACAAGATAACCTGATGATTTTTTTTAATTGACCACAAATAAGTTTTGATTTCAACATGTTCCACAGCTCCCCAGAGTTGAAAAAGTGAAGACAGTTCTACAATATTTCGAAAACAGCACAGGGCTTAGCTGCTAAAGCAGTAAAGTGGTTTTTATCTCAGAAGCATACAACATCATGAATAACATTGCCATCCAGAAACAATGAACCAGTAGGCACCATTCTGTGTTGTAGCTAAGCCGACTAGCTTGATTGTGAATCGTGAACACAGTCTTGCCTATTCCACTTAAGCTGACATTTTGTACAGACTAGAAGAAATGTGTGCTATGAGATCAATAAAGAAGTAATTAAAAGTAAAAGGCTCTTAATGATTGTAAATGAAGCTGAGAACACAAACTTGGATCTCAGTAACCTAGAGTTACGACTCTAGGGCCATGGTCTATTAACATCTGCTTGTTGGGTATGAATGTTTTTCTTTCAAAATAGCACTGCTACATGAATCAACAGCTTCCAGAGGAACTATTTCATGCTATCCAACCTCAGGTCTGACTTGAAAAATCTCATTGATCTTTAGTGAAATCTCAGTTATATAAATAGGAAGTTATTTTTAAAGTCATACCAGATGCTACAGTTCCTCCTCATTGCTCCCACATGGATGTGTGCTGTTTATTCAGAATTGCGCCAAAAGCCCTGAAATAAAAAAGTTAAGTGGGACTCCTTCACAAACCTAAAGAACAGATTTGCATGCAATGGGTCTGCAAATATTCTTTTTCATTTTATTATTTGGCTGCTGGCTTTGGAGCTGCCCACACTCACCCACACAAAAAGAAGCCTCAGAGATTTTCCTTAGAAGGCACATGGTTTTCATTCTGGAACTGACGGCAGGAGTTCTTCTTAATTTAAATCATTTTTACAGTCTCCTTAGTGAGACTAAAACATTAACAAATAAACTACAACCCTAGCTCATCAGTTTGCCAGAATAAATGTGAAGTAGTGCAAGCTATCAGAAAAAAATCTTCGATAACATAAAAATGGCACTTAATTTAGCCAAACTGGAGCTCAAATTAAAAGAATGTTTTATTACCACACTGTATCCATGCTTTGAAGGGTTCTTTCTATTATGTGTGTTTTTTCCCCATAATATAGGATTAGAATTTGATCACTAGCAAAGAAAGCCAAAGGAAAGTTCAGTTATCAGTTCTCACTGAGAAAGTAAGTTTATTTGAAATATGTTAGAAACAAAATGTCAGAACTACTTAGACTCATCTTATGTTTCTCTAATGAATGTATCTATTCACTGTTGGATCCCTACTAACTAGAATAGTAGCTTGGAAGTGCTCATTAATAAATGTACCTTAATTATCAGAAAAATCTCAGTTTTGAAAGCTGTGACTATCCCTCTTTTATTTTCTATGTCAATTGGTGAGCATCTTTGCTTGGTAATTACGTCATCTGTATTATTATCCACTTTGAAGTTTTAGGTTATATCACTTATTACTGCCCAGGACATATCCTTTGTGATTAAAAAACCCTATCCAATATTATTTGCCATATATTTCTATGTATAACTACCAATACTATTATTTACCATATTTTCATATAGAACTACCACTGTATCTTTGAATAAAATTAAATAACTCCTTAAAATTCTCTAGTGTCTATGTAATGTGTAGAATAAGTTTCAACATCCTTGCCAAGGCCTGCTAAGCCCTGCATGCCTAAGTTCTTGTTTGTATATCCAACCTTATCTCCTACCATTCTTCCTTGGGCTCTATACTGCAGCTCATTCTTACTTTAGGAATTCTGGTTTTTAAATAATGGTAAAGTAGCTTATTTCAGACTAGCCCTCCTGCTGGTAACAATTAGAAAAGCTGGGGAAAAGTACTACTGTTTGAAGGAAGGCTGAGTGACAAAAACAGTATAAACTAAAGGAGATTGGATTTTGGAAGGAGGAAAACACACTGGTTGAGAACCACATTTATATGCTTTTCCACTAATGGCACGTTCCAGTCTACAGCCCAGGGTAGGTAGAACTCAAGTAAGACATTATTATGGAAGAGTCAGAGGAGAGAATTAAGGGCTGTCTGGGTGGCTAAAAATTGAGAGTGGGAAATTCTGGAAAGGAGGGAGTTACAGAAAAGAAAAACTCCTTTCGATGTATATATACATTTATGTATAATCCCCACTCATACCTTCAACTGGCTTCTGAACTTCAGATATGTAGGATGCTGGAGGAAGGCAATGGTTAGCAGAGAATTCTGAATTCTCTACATGTATTCATACTATAGGGAAGTCAGATTTTAGAATTGGAGTTCTGTTGAGTTACAGCAGCTTCATAAATATATCAGGGTTTCCATTAATGTCCCAGAAGGACCACACTTTAGAACAAAACCAGATATTAGAATTAACAGATTAATAACCATAATAAATATGTTAGAGAATCTATGAGAAAAATTGGATATAATAAGATGAAGAGGTAGGGAATTTCAGAACAGATGTGGAAATTATGAGATATTAATTAATAATTATAAATTAAATAAAAATTTGAAATGGAAAAAAATGCCAAATTAAAAATTCAATTGCTAAAATTCATAGTAGATTGGATATAATAAAAGAAAAGATTATTGAACTTGAAGACAGTCCAAAGAAATCATCTATAGTAAAGTACAGAGGGAAGTATGATTGGGATAATAATGAACAAAGCCTCCATTACTTTGGGACACCTAGTAATTGTAGCCCTAGGGAGATAAAGGTAGTTAGAATGGGCAGACAGATAGAAAGAAGGGGAGAGTGGTTCAATTCAGTTTTAAACTCAGTCCAATTTGAAAATCTATGTAGTTTCTATAGATTGCAATGTTCAATCTTTATTGGACAAAAATGCTCATTTTTTGTTCCCAGGTTCTTTTCCCAAGATGATGCCTAATGTATGCTGGGAACAATTGGTTGAATTTGTGGCAGAGGAGAAGGATCAGGGGCCTCAGGCACAAAGTCTTCTGGTCTCTGGGATGACAACCTTATCTACCTGAAAGCATCTGCCCCTTCTTGCACTCACAACTAAAACTTGTGTTTAGTGAAACAGGACTACTATGGGCAGGACAGAGGCTCACTGGAGCTCACCTCTACTCCCATTCCTACCAACTCTCAATATTTTTCTTCCAACCCCTGCCAGCTTCTGTTGCTATAATAGACTTGCTGGCTTAATTCTGAATTAATGCCACATTGGAATCCTAAGCTTCACAGCCTCCTTCTTCACTCTTGAGCAATCTCACTGATGTGGCCTAACTTCCAAAATGGTACAGGTTCAACCAGGAAGGTGACCACTTTTCAAAGTCCCACATGAAGAGCAAGATGACACCTTCCCCTATTCTTTTCCCTTCCTACCCTCTCCACTCCCAAATCTATGGGTCCTCTCTGATTTATCTCAAACCCTCTGGATTGGAGAGAAGAAATCCTTCTTTTTGCTTTCTTGGCAACAAAATTTCCAAGATAGGAAAGGGTCCCTTCTTATAATTTATATACATCTCTCTCTATCATTAAGAACCATCTTATAGTTCTATTATCAAAGGCAAAAGGGAATGTTTACTCTACAGAAGAATACTATAAGCAGACTCCTACAATCTTAAGAGCCAAGTATTAAAAGCAGGAAGGGAATAAAGAAAATTGGGAAATCTTGTCTTAAGCCAATTGCCCTGGCTATTGTGTTCCTTTATTATCTTATCGACAAAGCAGAAGCTATTTATTCTTTGTCTTCGTATTCCTTTTCCAGCAACCTTTGATCTCTCCTTAGACATTTGGACTGCTTAAGTTGACCAGGACAGAAAGGGGGGAGTACAGTAATACTTTTCAAAATATTAGTATTATTCCATAATTTATTTTATTTATGACTATGCAATATGGATCAAGCTGAAGGTATAAATCCATTTTGGGGTAACTTTAATAGTCATATGAGTCTAGCAGCCCTTTGCATTTCAGACAGAGTTTGTCAGTGTGGATGCTCAGATTTGGGAAGGGCATAGTTCTGGTTTTTTATTATAAAGCCTCAGAGTAACGCTTTATAAAAGTGACTAGTTTTCCCAAGTCTCTGAATCTGTGTCACCATATCAAATTTAAGCTTCTCAGGGTAGAAATAAGAGTAATTTGGAGAAAATAGTATCTCATCCCAGAAAGTTCCAAGTAGACTCTTTTTTTTTCCATCATTCATTATTATCTCCTCCAGGTCATTATATATATTTAACGTTTATTTATTTGTGTGTGTGTGAGAGAGAGAGAGAGAGCAAGGATGAGTGGGGTAGGGGCCAAGAGAGAGGGAGACACAGAAAGTGAAGTAGGCTCCAGGCTCTAATTTGTCAGCACAGAGCCCAATGTGGGGCACAAACCCATGAACCATGAGATCATGACCTGAGCTGAAGTTGGATGCTCAAGTGACTGAGCCACCCAGGTGTCCCATCCTCTGGGTGATCATAAACTGCATTAGATTTCATTCATATCAAGCCTTGGATAATGGGTCAATTATCACATTAAGTTATAATTGTTTTTAATTCCCAAGAGTGTGCTTATTATTTAAGGAATTCTAACTCTTCTTTTAAAAATGTGTTCTCAGTTGAGTCTAGTGATAAATTTTTACTTATGGTAATCAACAAAAGAAGATTTAGAGTAATGATTGATGGTATATTCATCTAGAGACAGGCCTTCATGGGATTTAATTCAAATAGGAAAGTTTTCAGACTCCCACATATATATATGTACGTATCTCACAGAACATATTCCCTCAGGAGCAGTGAATTTCAAATGTGTTGTTGCCACTGGTTTATTGATAACACTGTCTGGTGGGCATTGTCGAGTCACACAAGGGCTGTAACAGATTCCTGTCTTTCCTTAAATGTCTTGTTCCAGTTTATATCAATCTAGAAAGGTAGAAAACAACTCTCGCATATAAACCTTAGACTGATGTAGCAGCTGAGTTTTATGTGTACGACTAAAGTTCTAAATATTTAAGGTACAGGGTTCTTTCTAATTTCAGAAGAAATAGGAAGGCAGTGTTCCTGAAATCCCATAAGTTGTCTATCATTTTAAATCCAAAAGTGAAGGATTATGGTTCAAATGACTTCAAGTTAGCATTAGCTGGTTCAGAAAAAATAAAACCATTTCAGAGAAAACCACACTTTTTTTTGGAAGAAAGAGAAGAAATTTTTAAATGTGTATTTTATTTGCTAAATAGTAGCCATAATAGTTCCGGTGATCAGAAGAGCATGACATGAAGTTCAATAGCACGATGAAAAACAAATTCATCCCTCAGAAATCAGGTGTGATATTTTTTATTGGATAATTTAGAACTTAGAAAATATTGGAAATGTTTTCCTATAAAAATTAATATATTGTAGTAACAAATTAGAAATTTTCAAGTAAAGTATATATTATATAAATAATATAAAATGTTAACATATTATTACTATATTAATATATAATTATTAATATATACAGTTTCTCTCCTCCTTAAGCTCTCACATCTATTGCAATGTGTAGTCTATTTCCATATATTTAATTTTATGATAAAAGAGTATGAAAACATAAAATATTTACTGAACAAATGTAGTAGATTCAACTCTAAAAATTGCCTAGGTCAGAAAGAGAAAGCAAGACAGGTTTGAACCTTACCAAAATAGCTATATTATATATATATTACTCCTTTGGTCTCTTAACTGTATCTCCCTGGAAAACCAAATGCCCTAAAAATTACAAGAAAAAAATATGTTAAAGTTGGTTAGAATTATTAAATGTGAAAATCCATGTCTCCCTCTAGGTAATAGGGACTGATTAGGCATGAAAAGTGGCAGAAGATAGCCAGCTTCCTTCTTCTGAGATTATCAGAGTGCAGGGCCTGAGGGATTTTTGACTAAAGCATGCAAAATAAGGATTTATTTTGGTAGCATCAAGTCTATCTATTCAGATAATAGTAGGGTATTTGAGCTGGACAAACAGCAAGATTCCAGTGTTTTTAAAATGAAAATACTCTACATTATTAGGAGCTTGCATCTCACAAATAATTCAGGAACTAGTTTTCAACATTTTTCTTAAATCACATTTAAGGCACTAAATCCTACAAATAAGTCTAATTAACATAAAATGAACATTTAATGACATTTAAAATATAAAACAACATTGAAATCTGAGGCCTAGCCAGATACAGACTTAACATTGACTAAACTGTTTCAAATGCTATGTCTTTAAATTAATTTATGTTGAACACAGTGGGTACCAGAGTCAATTCTGGTTGCTATGACAACAGACACTGAAAATTTAAAGATCCAGCAGCAGGCTCAATTCCCTGCAAAGAGGGCAATTTTACATTAAAATTACATACCACTGCAACAGTTTTGATGAAACATGTTAAACAGATACACATGCAAGCCATCTTTTTTAAAGACAATTTCATTAGTGTATGTTAGATACCATGTTTATCATTTTAACTTAAATTTCCTCCTAGTTAGATTTAAAGAGTGAATTAAAATCTAAATTTCAGAAAGCAAGCAACCAATTATCAAAATGCTGCACTAGGGAAAGGAAAAATATCTAAACTAACCATGTAATAAAAACACTATAGAGTATAAGTCTATATTATTTGCTTTGCAAATGTATCCTTGACTGGTGGGCCACGCTTATAAGATGGAAACTTTAAAAAATAACAACAAAAGAAGGATATGCACTCATACAAATCACTGAAATTTTTAGCTTGATCAAATGCATTATGTTTTCTCTAAAGACTCTTAATTGGCTGTAAAATTACTGGATTTGAAAATGACTGTGTTTTGTATCATTCCAATACAGTTTTTATGAGGTCAGGGCTCATCAATTCTACCAAACAAACATACCCACTCATGTAGCCCAAAAAAAGTCACCTGGTGTACATAAACCAAATGGAGAAACTCGAGATGTGAGGGGCTGTCCATCAATGTGTGCCAAAGAGGAGTGGAAGGTGGAGGTCTCAGGAAGTGACACTCCTCCCTGTGTCTCCTTCCAATGGAGCAGAAAGGGCAAGGAAAAAGACTGCTGGGTTACAGCTAACTGCACATCATGATAGCCCAGGATCCCAATCGGTCTTCAAAAGCACTCACAGGCACACATATTTTCACAACAGGTCATCTTCTTGTTGTTTAGTTTACTAAAGTGTAATACTTCTCTTCAACTGGCTCATCTTGAGACACTGATTGAAACTGGTTCTCTTTTGTGTGTCCCTGATTCCAAGAAAATAATTCCATTTGAAATATAGAGATTTCCTTTTTTGTGTTCATGTTATAATTTTGAAATGAGATTATTTAATCAAGTTTCATGTTTTTCATATCTAGTTTGAAGAAGGAACAGGAGATGAGGAAGATTATAGAAAGGAAAGAATTATTTCCCTCTCCTTAAGTAGGCTCCCTCTACTAAAGATTTCCTTAACATACAGGAATTCTAATTCTACAAAAGATCTCAAGTATCTAAGGAATATGCATTCAATTCATTGATCCTATTTTTTATAATTTAGAGGGATGCCTGAAAGTTCCATTTTATTTGCCATCCAAACTTTCTTATTCCACAAGGCAATAATTAAAAGGGAAGAAAACACTATTTGAATCCAAAATATGCAGTATCCTTGGAATACAAACTGTGGAGACAAAAATCAATGAGAATGTCCACATTTCAAATAAATTTTAAAGAGATGAAAAATCAAACTATTTTAATAAGTGAAATCCAATATTGCTTCTCCAGTTTAAAACTATAGGATATTAATTAGTTGAAAACATATTCATCCTCAGGATGTTACCCATGATGATTCAACAGAAGAACATTTTCTGTTAAAAAACACATAGGATCAAAAACATTAAAATTCATTCATGTTATATGTTTTCATTTGTTTCTTTTCAAGTGGTTTGAAAACAAAGACTACTAAGATCCAGTGGGTAGAGAACTATAAACATGATTCTAATTTTTTATTTTCAAAACTATGTGTTTATATAATCTACATGGAATAGCATGTTCCATTAAAACCATCCTTCAGGCTTCAAGAGTCCTCTTTAGGTATTTATAGGCCTTGGGATAAGGTCCAACTGTTAAGTGTTTGCAATGACTTTTCACACATTCCTGTTTATCAGCAACAACAGAGATGTGTTTCATAGCATAAGAAATTATTTTTATATAATTTGTACCTCTTATAAGTCATTCAGTGTCCTTGTACAGTAAACAATACAAAGATGTTTAACATTACTAATTCAGTGTTACAGTTGAAGAGATATTGCCTCCCTTTAATCATTAAAAAAATCAACATGTTTTGAACAACTGCCATGACCAAGGCACATAAAGGGTATAGTTTAATAAGGGGGATAAGATCAATACATTGATTTAGCATGAATGCAAACAATGTTGAGATAATGTAGGAAAATGATTTTTGTCTGAAAGTATCAGAAAAGATTTTCAGAAAGAGCTGGGATTTGTTCTATAGCTTGAATTTTCAGTATAAAGAGAACAGATGGAAAAGAAGAACCTTTGGGGGAGTAGGGCCAGTACAAAGACACAACAGGGGAACATGTACTCTGTTCCAGAGATCCTAAAGGGATCTGTTAGTGGAGTGAGACCCTGTTTAAGAAAATTTCAAATCGCAGTCTGAGGGACACAGAATTTGTTTTTTAGGTAAGAATGTTTTGGAATAAGGAAATGGCAAATATATTATTTTCTTCAGTAAAATTCATATGACAACAGTCTAGATGGACTGCAGTGGGAAAACATGAGTGAAGGATACAAATTAGAAATCTTGGTCTGAGTGAAATGAGAAGAGATCTGGAGTAGATGATAGTAGGAAAGATAGGATAAAGGGCATTTAGAAACATTGCAGAGGTCAAATGAAGAGGATTTGGTAAAGGCTAATGTCCCCATCTCTAAAGGTTAAGAGATGTGACACGTTAAAGAACATGAATATATCAGAGTGGAAAATGTTAAATCACACTGCATTTTGGAAGTACAGAGTAAATAATAATGTCTTTTTTGTGTTTAGATGATGAGGTCTTTCTCTTGATTTCCCACCCTTACTCCTTTGCTAACTAAGCAAGGAAAAAAGTGAACTAAATAGCCAATTGTTTAAAGCTTAATAAAATCCAATAATTTAAATAGTCCCTTTAGGTAGTGCATAGTCTCCACGGGATAAAATTTTTTTTTTTTTTGCTTCTCTTAGATCATCTCACTTACACTCTTCTTTAATCCATAAGTGGTGAATGGATGTATGAGTGGAGAGATACGAAGACCTTGTTATTTGACTTTGTAGAGTTGAGGAACTATGGGGTCTTTTTATCCTCTGGTCCTTGGGTGGTGCCGCTGGTCTGTCTTGTCTTATGCCCAAAAGATCTCCAGTGCAGAAGCCCAGAAGGTTTTGAATTTGTATTTAATTCTCCTGGTTCAGGTGCTGCTCCTGGTGATGGTTCCTGGGTATCCTGTATCCTGAGTTCACTTAAGCTTCCACCATAAACCCATGGGATGTCTGCCATGGACTCCCAAGCAACTCTAACTTAGACTGTCCATTCAGCAGCCCTTGCTATGAAACCACCTTTCCCCTGCTGCTCCAAACTTCTCTGGAAAGCTGCTAAATTATACTCATGTTTACCTTGAGGAAAACAAGGATAGGTTGAGATAGCTGAATATCAGGACCCAAGTGACTGGCTGGGCATGGTAGAGACTATCAAATTTAACTGAATCTGACTGCAACCTAGGTCAGTATGGGCAGTCTGCTAAATGACATGGGAGAAAAGAGTCCTCTTACTAATGTACCTGTCCTTCTCTAGGCCAACTCCAAGTAAGTGAAAATCTGGGCAGACATCTAAATGTGTCTTCTCCTGGCCTCTCTCTCTTATTCTTCTTATAATATTGCAGAGCCAGACACAACTTTTCATCTGCATTTATTATATCATTACCTCCTTCTCCCAGGCTCCATTTAACCCCCATGATGGACAAAGGCCTAGGTCTCCAGCTCTGTTGTTAACATGGTAGCATATTAACTACATGGAACAAGAAGTTTTATGGGTGATATGGCAACAGAGGAAACCAAAGGAGCTCAGAAAATCTGTTCTCAGTGATATTAATCTGCTGTGCAATCCCATTTTGCATGTCAAAAGCTGAATATTTTCTCAGATATTTTAATCTCCCAGAGAGATGGATGCCTCAGTGGACCAGTTGGAAAATCCCTACTGGGAAAAATAATAGAAAATTTACATTAAATACCATTCAAAATGTTACTCATGTTACCAATGGATTTTTAGTAATCTGTGCAATTAATATTATATAGCATTTCTAAAATGAATAATTATGGAGACTTAAAAAATGTTCACAGTAGGTGATAGCATATGCTACTTGAAAATGGATACTCATTCAAGACTTTAAATAACATCTATGTTTGTTCTATATAAAGACTGAAGAAACACTGTTGTGCTCTGTCTACAGCCAAGTGTGAAACAGGATCAGAGGATTTTGTGTTTTATTCAGTAGGTGGAGTAATTTAGTAAACTTAAAATGTTAGTGAATTGATTGACCATCTGATACATATACTGAAGTTTTTAAAGAGGAATAAGAAAAAGATTAGCAATAGAAACATTTAATTCATGTTGATAACACTTGCCCCAGTGCCTTTTTTCTTTCTTTGTTCTGTTTTCTTCCTACACAGTCTATTTCTTTTTCATTCAAGCTGGGTACCCACAAATTATCTTCCTTCATTTCTCATTTACCTGTTAGTCTCTCCAACACAAAGATATAAAACACCACCCAAAATGCAAACTTTAATTGTATGAGCCTCCACAAAATCCCAGTGAGGTAGAGGAAGTATAGAATATCCATTCTATTTAAAAGACAAATTCAACTTCCTTTGGCTGGAAGTTCCATATCTTATTAAATACCCCCTGAAGGAAGACAGTTTGACAATTTAATGACATATAAGATGTAAATTTATATGCCATTCCATTGTAACACAGTGGAATAGAAAGCCAATGAACTTTAGGTCAAAAGATTACCTGTTACACCAGCCCTGTTATTTACAATCTGTGTAACCATGGTCAAAATACTTAAACGCTCTGTGCCTCTGTTTCCTCTTCTGTAAAATAAGAATGATAGTATCTGTACTGATTTCACAGGATGGTTGACAGAATCAAAACTAAGATTAGATATTGCTTATGAAAATTCTTTGTAAATTTCAATGTGCTACAGACATGGTTCAGCAGTATTATTTTTATCTCTATACCTGTAGTTGGTGTTGAGGTATATGACACCCTATTGCCTCAGCACTCATTTCTGTACACCCAAGGCTGCTCACTGAAAAGACCCACGATTCTTTGGCCATAGAGAAAGCTTGGCCAACTCCAGACAAGCAGGAAGTACCAGTTACTGAGCTCAGAAGTAGCCATCAACCACTGATGAATACAAGATTAGTCGATAGAACACCTCAGTTTCCTTCTCCCTCCACTGGAATAATTTGAGGTGCACCTTCTACAAAGCCTCCCAGAGTTCCCCAGGGGGAATGGGCACCAGTTTAATGACAGCAGTCACTAGATTGATGACAAACTCTTTATTGGTTTCTTTTCCTTCCCTTACTTGCCTACTCCCCTGCCACTATTTCCTGGAATGACCTTGAATAAACCACTTACACTAGAATCCTTGTCTCACAGTAGGCTGCAGAGGGAAACCAAACAGAGGAAGTATCTCTTGACCTTGCCTTCTTTGTCTGCCTGGGAGAAATCTTTGAAACCTGGCAGCCTAAATCACACAGAAATTCAATTCTGAGGTATTCTGATTTCTCTCTTTTAATCCTTCGTTAAAACCAGAATGACAAATTTTCCATTAATAAAATACAGTGGGTGATTTCTTCCCCCCTGGATGACTCACCATGCAAGCTAGCAGGCAAAAAGCATTGCCAGGCCATTTAGAGGCCAGCCCATCCTACCAGGCACATACTTAGAATAAGCAGGTATTTCTATGTCTGCCCAAACCTGTTTTATATAGAACAACAATTTCAACTAAGTAACTAAAGATCTTCACCACCTAGGGGCCACAGAAGTTTTAAAGTACCAAGTTCCCAAGAGCCATTAGTCCAAATTTCATGTTGCCTTCGCATTTCTACAAAAAATAACATTACTAAGTCTTTCTTTTTTGATTAATAAGACACACTTTCCCAAAATACTTTTTTAAGTGTTTATTTTAACTGAAAATCTCTTTTTAACTATGAAGTTAGAAAGACCTGGGTTCAAGTTCTGACTGCCACTCTCACTAGCTGTTGACGCTAGGCACATTACTTAACCTTCTAGGGCTCCATTTCTTCCTTCTGTCACTTAGGCACAATAAAAGTACCTAGATTTTACAGAGGCACTTAGGAACAAAAGAAACAAGCTATGACACTTTAAGTTTTCATGTTAGTTCATTAAAAGGGAATCTGAAAATGGTTCCTTCACTTATTCAATTAACATTTATCAAGCATTTGTTTATTGCTAGACCCTGTGATAAGTAAAATACAATCTTTCTCTTACTTTCAGGAGCTGTCTACTAGGGAAACAGATATACTTTTTTAAGTGAATAATTAAAACATGTATAACACATTACATTATAGTCAACGCACTATTGCATATTAGCATTAAATTGGATGATTACAATGGAAACTATTTTTTCTTGAAAACAGCAACAGTAAAAATGCTATCCATAAATTCTAGGCTTAATAGGTCACAGTAGTATTCATATACTTGTATCTACTTATCCTATATTCAGCAATGAAATTTCATAACCTTGCAATTCTTTGAGAACCATTCTCTGTCCCCTGTCAGAAAGTTAACATTTGAATGGTTAATACTGAGGAAAGGAGAAGGAGAGTATCATTCAACCCTGGGTCATGGTAAATGTGAAGAGAAGATTACAACCATGTAGGGTTTTCTAGTGGTCCAAGAGAAATGAATTGCTGGTATGCCTAACTTATCATGTCACTCCAGTAAAATCACCATCAGTGTCATAAACTGCTATCAATTGGCTAACTGCTTAGAGGCCTGGGAAGTTTAATATTCTCCTGCCAAAAATACCTAGTAATATGTTTTGTTGATGACCATAGCAAAAGCTCACCCTCCTTCCTGTTCTACAAATTTCCAGCATGTTTTATTCTTGTCTAAGAGAGTGTTTTGTGTATATATTGCATGCTCTTGACCCAGCTTCCCCCAAACCTGTTAATTTCCACAGCTGGTCCTCACATGCCATTCCTCAGATGGAGAGCCCACAGCATGTGCACCCTCTCAGACCTCTCTCACACCTCTTGAGGATGAGCAGGGTGCCATTGGCTGGTATTACTTGTGAAAGGAAGAGTCTGCTGATGAAGGGGCTTAGGCTCTGCCAGTAGGTTTAGTGAGATATTTAATTGAAACAACAAGAAATGTAGCTGACACTCATAATCCAATCAAAACATGTTCATGTTATAACACTGGCTCTCAGACCCAATTTTTAAACTGTTTATGCTTGGTACCCTATAAGAATATCACCAACTTTCTTTTTTTTAATTTTTTTAATGTTTATTTTTTATTTTTTGAGAGAGACAGAGTGTGAGTGGGGGAGGGTAGAGAGAGAGAGAAACAGAATCTGAAGCAGTCTCCAGGCTCTGAGCTGTCAGTACAGAGAATGATGTGGGGCTCGAACTCATGAACTGTGAGATCATGACCTGAGTTGTATTTGCACACCTAACCAACTGAGCCACCCAGGCACCCCAGAATATCACCAACTTTCTTAAAAGAATGTCTCAGCACTGAGAAGGTCAATCAAGGCTTCATCTTAACCTTGTCTTCTCATCTTTACAAAAGGAAACATTTAATTTTTTTAAGAAACATTTGCCTATAAGACAAATGCATTTTTATTTTTTTAAGTTTATTTATTTATTTTGAGAGAGAGAGAGAGAGCACCCATGTGCGAGAAAATGGGGGAGGGGCAGAGAGAGAGAGGAAGAGAGAATCCCAAGCAGGCTCTACACTGTCAGCACAGAGCGAGACACAGGGCTCAAACCCAGGGACCGAGAGATCATGATCTCAGCCAAAATCAAGAGTTGGACCCTTAACTAACTAAGCCATCCAGGCACCCTGACAAATGCATTTTTAATAACTATTTATTTCTATTTTGAGAACAACTGTAACCTCCTTAATCTTAGTTCTTCAAATCTCAGAGAGGTACCTTTTGTAATAACAAACATGACTTTATTTCTACTCTTTAAAAAAAGTATCACATTTTCTTTTTATGAAGAAGGATCACTCTACAGTTAATCACTAAACTGACCATAGTATTTTAATTCTAGAAGTAGCTTTTCCTGAAAGATTTTAGAATAAAGTTCTTATATTTGGAGGTAATTTAGGATTAACTTTTCCAGTATGAACTTACCCTTTCATATTGTAAATTCAACCAATTATTTATTGGGGTAGAAAAATACTAAAAGAATGAGGAAGAGTTGGCAAAAAGCCAAAGAATCAACAACACTATGTTTTTGGTTTTGCTTTTTAAAATCACAAGAAAATCTAGGCAACAGGGCCTGAGTGACTAAAAGCCAGGACGTGCCAGTCTGTTGGCATGGCTCTCATCATGATCTGTACCTCCAGGATGTCTTCCATGCAGTCATCAATGTGGCCTTGTTCACAGGCTGGTAGAGGTGCAAATAAAGCATGGGTTCCCCCAGTACCTCGTACAGACAAAATGAAGAACATTTGAAAAGTTGATGTAGGTGCGGAAAAGAAACATGATTGACTGAAACAATTTAAGGTATGACTAGCAACTCGAAGACAGATAATCTGTAAGAGGAAGAATTGGAAAGAGATGGCAGGCCATAGGGATTAAGGAAGAGTGTTATTTACTGATTTCTTTGAAAAGTATGGCTTCTGTCTAGATAACTGCCCTCGTAGTAATGGCACTGCTTACAGTGGAGACCCATCCATGTAGCACAAAACTTTCATTTCACAAATTAGAAAACTGAAGCTCAAGTTTCTCAAGATAAATCACTATTGAGTAACAGAGTTGGATTAGAATCCAAATTTTCTGCCTCCTGCCTCAGTTCCCTTTTCATTCCATCAAACTAAAGTACATCTAGGATCTGAATAGTTTACTCATAATTAAAAACAATTACCCTTAAAAAATAATTACCTTGGGGCACCTGGGTGGCTCAGCTGGTTGAGCGTCTGACTCTTGGTTTCAACTCACAGGTAATGATCTCACAGTGGTTCATACGTTCAAGCCCCATGTCTGGTTCCACACTGACAGTGCAGAGCCTGCTTGGGATTCTCAATCTTTCCCTTTCTCTCTGCCCCTCCCCTGCTTGCTTGTGCTCATTCTCTTACTTTCTCTCAAAGTAAATAAACAAAAAAATTACCTTAATTTCTTGACTACATGCTCTGTTTCAGGAATTATAGTAGGAACTTTATCTAGAATTTACCATTTAATTTCATAGTGACTTAAATGAGACAGGTACTATTACATCTGTATGGCATGAGTAAAGTAATGCTCAGTGACACTGAATTATGTGCGGCATAAAATTGAGCACCTAGTAACTGACAGAACTGCCATTTAGAACTAATTCCACTAGAATAAAAGGGGCAGATTGTGAAGACTAACTGTAGCCAAAAGATCTACATTTGTACCCTCCTTAATCTCCATTACAATGGTCTTAGTTCAAAATCTTGTTGCTTAGAATATTCCAACAGCTACTTAACAGTTTTATACTCTCTCCTGACAGTCCATCTTCTACACTTACAACAGAATCATTTTTATTAACTCCAGTATTGTTAACATACAGTGTGATATTAGTGTCAAGTACACAATATAGTGATTTAACATTTCCATACATTACTCAGTGCCCATCAGGTTAAGAGTAGTCTTAATCCCAACCACCTCTTTCACCCACCCCCCTACCCACCTCGCCTCTGATAACCCTCAGTTTGTTCTCTATAGTTAAGGGTCTGTTTTTTGGTTTGTCTCTTTTTTCTATGTTCATTTTTTTTGTTTCTTAAATTCCACATATGAGTGAAATAATATGATATTTGTCTTTCTCTGACCAACTTCACTTAGTGTTATACTCTCTAGATCCACCCATGTTGTTCCAAATGGTAAGATTTCATTCTTTTTTATGGCTGAGTAATATTCCATTGCATATATGTGTATATCACATGTATATATCACATCTTCTATATTCAACAGAATTATATTTTTTAAATGCATAACTCATCACAAAATTCTGTTATATTCAAGCCCACATGGCTAACAAATAAGTGTCAGAGTAAGAATCAGAGATGCTTAGCGTTTTAATTTTTAGTTCCTTTAGATCTGAGGCTCTTTTTACTCTTCCTTATTAATTAATAGCAATATAATAATAATTAGCAATATAATCATGAATTTTATTTTATTTATTTATTTTTTGTATCTCATCTATTCAGTACTCTTCCAGTGGCAAATATGTTTTAAACAGTCTCCACTTTGCGGGAAGAAGAATGCAAGTTGACACTACAGCAGCCTACTTTACTTTTTGTTGAGTGATATTTTCTCCACTTTAATTTTAAAAAGTATCCATTTCTTCTTCTGGTACCTTTTACCCTAACTCTGTTAAATTTCTCATGAATTTTCAAATGTAGTAATAAGTTAATAAAATGTAATAATATATAATGAAATTATAAAGTAATTTCTTATAAATATATCATAGTTGAATATAATTTAGAAAACTAAAACTTATTAAATGTCTTTATTAACTTCCAGGTTTTTAACTAAATTTCATTGAAAGCTTCTTTTTCATTTAGGCAGAGACTCAGTTCTGGGGATATCACTTATGTTTTATCTATTTCTTGGGCTGACTTTCATTGTCAATAATCTTTTTTTCAAGTTTTTATTTAAATTCTAGTTAGTTAACATATAGTATAATATCGGCTTCAGGAATAGAATTCAGTGATTCATCATTTACATATAACACCCAGTGCTCATCATAAGTACCCTCCTTAATACCCATCACCCATTTAGCCCATTCCCTACCTACCTCCCTCCATCAACCCTGTTTGTTCTCTATAGTTGAGTCTCTTATGGTTTGCCTCCCCCTCTCTCTTTTCCTTTCCTCTATGTTCATCTATTTTGTTTATTTAAGTCCACATATGAGTAAAAGCATATGGTATTTGTCTTTCTGTGAAGACAAATTTCTCACAAATTTTAATTACCCCTTATGACAATACCCCTTATAATTCCTGAAACAGAGCATGTAGTCAAGAAATTAAGGTAATTTTCTAAGAACAGTTTCTGAAGTGTTATACAGTTAAAAGATAAAGTTATTGGCCTAATCTGCCTATTTATGATATTAAACCATTGCAAATACCAGCAGAAGAATCATTGATTAATAAAAAATCAAGATCAGGATACTACAAGAAACAAAAGATAATCTCCTTTATAAACATGGATACAGAAACATTAGCAAACTGACATTAAAAAAAATACTTATGACTAAATTAGATTTATTCCATGAATGCAAGGATGGTTTGAATTAGAAAACCCAGTATTGCAATTGAACATTATCAGCATATTGAAGAAGAAAAACCATATGGTCATCTCAATAGACAGACAAAAATATTTTTCTAAAATTCAACACCTTGATTTTAATAAAATTTTGAGCAAACTTGAAATGAAACAGAGTTAATGATAGGGGTTTAATCTTAGACACCTGACTAAATAAATTGTTAAATGATATCATGTAGCACTCTGTGAGGCTGCTCAGTCAAGAAAGCTCTTCTGCCCTTTATAAGTCAGTTTTCAACCACCCGGAGCTTCAGTCTGATATGAATGGATGTGAGGGCCAGGCTCTCCTCACTCTTTTTCCTCTTCTTTTTGGCCTCACAGGCATTCAACTACATGATTCATTATATTGCCATTGAAATCATATAGTGTGTGTATATATATATTTGTATATATATATACACACACACATATACACACATATGTATATATGTGTATATACATATATATAATCATACTGAATACCCTTAATGGGACAGAGTCACCGAGTCACACAAATTATTTTTATTACTGCCTACTCATTATTTTAATAGAAACAACAAATCATATAGTTTAATCTTTACTTTTGCCTTCTGAGTAATAAACTCTAACATAAAGACATCAAAAATTTCAAAAATGTAATCCTCTAGGAGGAGGAAGGAGAAAAAACCATCTTTTTATAGTTATAGGATCATAACCCTAACTGCTAAGAAAACTTAAGAAATTATATGATAGGATTTATTTAATATAGGAGATGAAGCAATCTTATTCTAATTTGGTCATTTGGGGGAGTTTTTATGTTGCCATGTGATATAATTACGATTACAAATAGTGGCAATGTATTATTTCTGTAGGTGTTTTATATACGTAAGTTTATGAGAATATCAACTCACATGGGAGAGAGTGTTACATGCAGAGACCAGGTGTATACAAGGTTAGGAATAGAAATGCAAGCATTGTGTTTGCAGAACAGTAAATAAAATATTTCGGCTGGGGCAAGGTGTTTGTGCATGGAATAATCAAGAAGTAAATAAAGTCAATGTTATAAAATGAATGTTTGAGCCCCCTCCCCAAAATTTATATGTTGAAATCTAACCCCCAAGGTGATGGTATTAGGAAATGAGCCCTTGGGAAATGATTACATCATGAGGACAGAGACCTCATTAATGGGACAAGTGCCCTTATAAAAAGATACCCAAGAGAGCATTCTCTCTTTCTCTCCCCCTCCCCTTCCCCCTCCGCATGCAATGATATAAGGAAAATGAAAAGGCAGCCATTTGCAACCCAGGAAGACAGTCCTCACCAAGACGCAGGATCTACCAGTACTTTGATCTTGGACTTCCCAGCCTCCAGAACCACGAGAAGTAATGTAAGGTGTTTAACCCAGTCCGTTGTATTTGTTATACCAGCCCAAACTGAACGGCAGGTTCAAGAGGACCTTGCAAATGTGGAGCTAAAGGAAAACACTTTGAAAAGTTTACAAAGCAAATGAAAATGTTACAATATATGTATTTTTAGCTGCTTTGTTATTCCTTTTTTCCAGGAAAGACATTCCCTGTGGTGCAGTATGAAGAAGTTCTGCTTCTGCCTCCTTCCAAAAGTTCCCCTATTCTGAGACTCCCTAAACCCAGGCAAAATAAATCCATCATTTAAAAACTGGAAGCTAACAGAAGGGTCTGTAAGGGTGTGGGTAGACAGAGCTCAGGGGGATTCCCTGAAACAACTGAACATGAAAGGAGAGAGTCATTTGGGGGGCACAGAACCAGGTTTATTCCTATTGTCCTGATTCTTTATTACAAGCGCTCCCTTTGTCTTTCAAAAAACTCCCAGTTTGGACAATAAATTATATGGTTGTCCTATTTTTCAGCTGCCCACAAAGTACCTGTGGCTAACTAAGCCCTTGGGCAAGGAAGCAATAGGAAAGCCAGTTCAGGCTGAATTGTCTTAAGTAGAAAGACCTCCAGAGTACCCTCTAAACTATATTGTAGATAACTTTTTTAAAAAAGGATTGTATGAAGACAGGGCAGGAGCAATAATCTATAAAAGTATTAATTAAGCTTAATGCAAAAAAAGTTAGAAAAGCATTCTAAAAATATCCTTGGCAAGATTTTTAAATTTTTTATTTATGACCTCCCAAAGTACTACACAGAAAATTTGGGGAGAATAAATAAAATGGAATAGCAACTCACATTTGGGGAATTTTTCATGTGACAGACACCGCGCTAAGCAACAACAGCCTTATATGTAGACCCACCAGTTACAGAGGATCAGGCCCGGTATTGTCCAGGAAAATAATAGAAATAGGTTTACCACTGTTATCAGTTAGGAGAGCTTTCAGCTACAGTAACAGAAATCCCAAATGACAGTGGCTTAAATAAATTAGGGTTCTTTTCCACAACCCAAACACCTAGAGTTATGTTGTTCTGGTGTTCTTACTGCTGCTCAAAAACATTGTCAGCCATCTAGGCCCTTCCTGTCTTCTGGCTGTCTATCTTAACTGGGTTGGTCTCCATCATGATTTCATTGCAATTTCAGGTCATGCTGCGTTCAATGTAGGAAGAAAATGGAAAGTAGTTTGTACAAAGTGCATTTAACCCTTCCAGAAGCAAACTTTAAAATACACCTTTTTGGTCACCTCTAACCAAAATGAGTATGTGGTTTTCTAGCCTTTGGGAGATGCACAGTAAAGATGGAGGCTGGGAATGTATGTGGGATTAGCCAACCAAACGTGTGCCATGGGAACCAAAATGTAACTTGGGATCTGCCAGTTGGTATGAACTCTATCCTTTCCCTCCATGCTAAATGTGGGGAAGTAGGAATGAGGAAGAAATTTGCATTCTCCAAATTCTTAGAGACACGGCTTTTTGTCCTCATTGCAATGCAATATGTCTCTGGTCATAGAAATGTTCAATAAATCTTTGACTGTTATCTCAGCTCTGGAGTGATTAAAATAATTTTCCTCTTCCTTTCCCTTCCTCCCTCACCAAACTGAAAAGCTTTGGACTTAAATATCATTATTAATTGAAAGCATTATTAATATATTGATATGTGCATGGGGGAAAGTGTGGAAGAATATGTATACGCTACTGATGGTTGTTGTGGGGGATGACAAGGGATCCTTCCATTTGCATATACATGTAGCACATGAATCTTTTTAATAGTATTACATGTATTACACTTGTGACCTATAAAAGCAATGAAGATAGAAATAGACAGTTATTAAATTTCTCACTAGTTTTTCATGCTTTGGGCAGAACAAATCCAATTCAGTTCATCTTCTTGAAGGTCTTATGTTCTACTCAACTTTGTGGTTCATCCTCGAACATCCAACAAGTTCTTCAGATATTCTGTAGTAGTTAAAAAGTTTGCATGACTTAATCCACTCAAGTCAGATTACTAAAGTGTTAAAACACTCATAAGCCTTCCTAACTCAAATGAAATTGAATGGCTTGCCCCTTAAGGACATGTCCAGGTATATGCTTGCCTTCCAGCTGTCAGGTTACCACAGCTGCTGCTTTGTGAAAAGCAACTTTATCAGGCTTCAGTACAAAGCTGGTATCTTCCAGAGGGAAATATCCTAAATTCTGTGCATCAAGCTGAACATATGTCTTTTGATTGATAAGGCTGGTAATTTTTCCTAGAGCTTTTCATTTCAGTGAATTACATAATAGTAAGTCCACGAGGCTTGTTTTAATATGATAGAAAGAAATGTAAATTTTGCCTAATTTTTTCTTCTTAGAGACATGCTGTGACAGGCTCACAAAGTTACAGACTACCTAAAAGGTGAGGGTAAGGAAGAAGAATGCTATCTACCACAAAACTGAGTGTGGCTTCTGTCTTCAGCTATAAATTCACAAAGTTCACAAGGTCTTGACCAAGAACCATGCCATAGTTTTGTTCTAGAGGCTGCTCTTAAATTCATTAGAAGATTCTTTTCCTGGGGCGTCTAGATGTCTCAGTCAGTTAAGTGTCCGAACGACTTTGGCTCAGGTCATGATCTCGTGGTTCATGAGTTCTAGCCTTGTAGAGCTGTGTTGACAGCTCAGAGCCTGGAACCTGCTTCAGATTCTGTGTCTCCCTCTCCCTCTGCCTCTCTTCTGCTTGTACTCTGTATTTCTCTCTCAAAAATAAACATTAAAAAAAATTTAAAAAGAAAATTCTTTACTACCCATACTAGGATGACCCTAAGGTTTCTCATTTGTATACCTAGGTCAATGATGGATGAATATTTATTCACTGATATGGCAAATAAAGGATGAAAGGAATATTGATGGTGGTAGTGGGGCAATCTCCCTTACTTGCCGAGAAAAAGAAGTTAAATAAGTTCTATCTCGTATGTTCTTTTTTATTCTGTATAGAGAGAATACTTTCCTGTCTTTGATAGATAATACTTGTCCAGTGACACTCTGCAGTAAATTTTTTGTCTTTTTTCCCGAATATTTGACAAGCTATTTTTATGACACCCATGTAAACTATGTAAATGAAAGTGTCATAATAACACATTTCCCGTAATTTTAACTATCCTAAAGTAGTTGGAAAATAGTAATTAGCAAAAAAAAAAAGTTTTCTGAGTGTCCAAAATAGATACTCCAATGTTGAAACACCAAAGGCCATGAGTTTCCTCTGGTCAGGATGTTTGTCTTCACTCACAGGCTGTTTGTATTTGTTCTGGCTTTCCACCTAGTTCTAACAATCTTGATTAGTAGTGATGACTATGATTTAGAAGATAATGATGATAGATAGCCTTGGCACTGGCATAGGAACATTACATTATTTCTAATTATCTCTATAACCATTTTAACTCTCCTAAGGGTAGACATTATTTACCCTCATTTTATAGATAGCAAACCGAGAGAGAGAGGTTAAGTAACTCACCCAAGCTAGTAGAAGGAAAGCTAAGCTCCAAAGAGCTATCTCTACATACCATACAGTCTTCCTGAACAAGATTATTATTTATGTTCCTCAGTGTTGCATCCTTGGCCTTCTCTTTTCTCATGCAACATTTACTCATAAAATAAGTGATCTCTTCCAAATTCATGGCGGCAACCATCATCAGAAGATAATGACTCCTAGAATTACCTTCCAGTTCAAATTTATTCCTGAGTTTTAGATCTCTTACTGATCTTTAGATCTCTTACTTACTGTATATCTTACTGCCTCTGGGACATCCTTATTTCAGTGTCCAACAGTTACCTCTAATTTAGCATATCCCAAGTTAATACTTCATCTCCTCTATACCCTCCCCATACTGTTCCTCCTCCGCTAGCCCTTCTCCTCCTAATGAGCAATATCATACACCTAGTTGCCCAAGCCAGAAGGTATTCTTGACATTTTCTTCTCCTTCAACCCTCACATCCAAGTGAAAACTGAATCCTATTGATTCTATCTTTTTAATGGTACTTGAACCCCTAAATCCCATTATCTCCTCTCCACCTCCACTACCATCACCTTAGTAACTTTTCTATAGTATTTTCCCTAGTTTACTGTAACAGAGTCCAAGATTCTAATGCCATGCCAGACTTATCCTGTACTTTATAAAAATTTGTTTAACTTTTTATGTAGATGTCTCCATCTCATAAACCCTGAAAGCAAATTGAGACAAGTAAATTTTCTAACTTGATTTCTTAAGCTGAATACAGTGAACATAACTATTATAACTGATGTTTCAGGCTGTGTAAGTAAAATTTTTAAATTATTTCCTTTTTTTTACCTATTATTATTAGACTATATACATTGTATACATTGATACTTTGGTCAAGGTATCAACGTTTTATTTCTTACAGCAAGCACCTGCTCTTTTATCTCACCCCTTAAAAGCCCATGGTCCAAATGGCTGCCATAATGACCTTTGCTAAAATGTAAATCTGATTCTCTAAATGTCTTGCTTAAACTCTTGCAATGGCTCCTTACTACCTCCAAGACAAAAAATCCAGAATCTTTAGTTGATGTAAAAGAAGCAATCTGAGGCCATTTTCTTGAAATACAACTGACAATCAGCCCTACATATCAACCCCTTAGGACATTACTAGATTATATTTTAAACAATGACCTAAAATTATACAGTAAAGGTACAGTTCTATTCACCATATCGAATTTTAAAAGCTATGAATATTCCATTTGAAGAGATTTCCTGGAAGAATGTTTATATACAAGTGCCTAAATAAATAAATGCCAGGAAGTTAGGAAATCATGTCACTGTACTTAATAGATTTTACAAGATGGCAAAACTTACCTGAGAAGTTAAATGAATTATTAAAAAATACAAGGTTAGTCTGGAGTGGCATGAGGTGTTAAATACAGGCCATAAGGGAAATTAAACATTAAGAGACTTAAGCCAGGGTTACATAGTGCAGGAAAAACTGACAAAAATAGGGAATATAAGAAATTAAAAGTTCCCCAGTCATTACCTAACTTAGAGGTCACAACTGGAGATCGCAGCTCAGATTTTGCCTGAAGGTAGATTTCATCTGGTCTGTACATATTTTAGAAACTTCCAAATTTCAATATTCTTAGCTCTATGATGATAGACCAGTGTCATCCCATGAACTGGTATTGATCAGCAACAATTACAGAAATTGAGCTTCAGCTTTTAGAAACTTTTATAGCAGTTTGGCAACCTAATCATACGTCTGCTGAATCCAAACAGATAGTTTAAAAGGCATTATTCTGGTTTACCACGATCTCCACCATCCTCTATTCCTATTTTAAGCCAGATCCAATCCAATCCAATCCAATCCAAGTGCCAGGCCCCTGGTGGCACTTTAGGCCTCCTCTCTCATTCATTAGATTCATTCACACATGGGGCATGAGATCTACAACAGTTATGGTGTCTTGCCGAAGTCTCAAGAAACCTCACATATTTATACAATTAGATAAAACAAGTCACATTTGCCTGGTGACTTAAAATTTCTAAGCTACCCAAAAGACCTACAGCATACCAAATATGTGGTCGAAAGCTATTATTAGTACATCATGCTACATTTAGATACACATCACCTGCTACCCTTTTTCAGGTAGACAGCAAAAGCATGTAGAGAGGGCTGGAAGCAAGCTCAAACAGCTGGGGAATGCTGCGTACAGCAAGTATAAGTTCAAAACCATTCTACTTCTCTTTTTTTGGTTTATCCATCCTTCAAACCAATGTGATTATCTGATTTCAGGTACAAAGCATTGGGCCCTTTTAAAAATTTTCTTTACAATTTCAGCTTACTGAAGCATATCACAGCTCTGAATGCTACAATGCATGGAGCAATACCTTGATCTTCTAGAGCAATTGCCTCACCCATACCCAAGACACACCTTGTGCCTACTTACCTAGAAGTAAAATTGAGAGCAGAAATCTTCCCTAATGATTCCCAAGGCTTTTCAACGGTATTAAATACAAACTTAATTGTTCGACTTTTTTCCCTCCCCTGTCATCATCACCATTTTTAAAGACCTTTCCCCGCACACACTGAATTCATCTCCAGCTTATTGCAAGTAGTGAGAATGTAAAGTTGATGTTCATGACCATCCATATGTTAGTTGGAAGAACAAAACCAAGGCTAAGAGAGTGGAAGCATAGCTGGAAAGCTAATCCTTCAAGCTTAAATCCAGATTTAAATCCATGAATGTTTTGGAGATGGGTTATAAATTGTAATCCCAGACATTGTTGTAGAAAACTTGGGTTCTCAATTCAGAATGAAGCTACAAAAAGGTGAGTGTTCATACCTAATACCTCTTGATATGCTAACACATGGTGACACATGAGAAATATTTGTTTAGTGAATAAATGTATGAATATAAAAGTCAATCAATGAACTTGCTCTGAGACTCACTTGAAAGATTCCCCATGAGGTGGTTCTTTTCCCAAACCATTCCTCCTCCCCCAAGCCCAGATTCTGTCTCCTGTACCATGCCAGATATTTTCTGTCCGTCAACCATCAGTTATTGGAGTGCCCACGGTGAAGAACCATAGACTTGCTACAATGAGGGGAAATAGGATTCCATCATGCCTGGTGGGGAACTCTGCCTGGAAGTTGACAACTACACAGAACTGAATGACAAGCTTCTGCAAGTAGATACAGAGCTAATGAGACAAACATTACTCAACTTTGCCAAGGCAATGTAGAACAGGGATATGGCTAATTAAAAGCAACAAATAAAAATTTTCCATAACTGGGTTCATGTTCTTTATGTTCTCCACACAAAGGTCTGCCTCCAAGGAGCCATTATATAGGGAAAATTAACTTCATTTTCATTGTTCACCATGAAACCCAGACCTTGAAGTAATTCTAGATTGGGTAAATCTAGGAAGAGTTACCCAAACTAAAACTGGTTAAATCAATCCTGGCCATCAGAGGAGTAACAGATGTTATGGTCAAGCTGCCCTCACATTTTGCCAGAAAATTAAGTCATGAGTTTAGACAGATTGCAACATTTTATCCAATATTCCAAATGGAGTTATTCTTATCTTAACAACCAATACCACAGAGCTTCTTGGGTGTGGGGGAGATTGTTTTACATGGAGAACAAAGAAATCTGATATAGGCTAGGTATCCTTACAAACCATAAATTTTCTGGTGAACTCAAAGAATAGAACCACAACGTATTCAGAACTATAAGTAATTTCTTCAATATGAATGTACCTCTGCAGACTGGTACCAAATAACCACAGGGAGGAAGGTAAAATATTTGTTTCCAGCTTGCTACAACGTGTTTTTATTACAAAGTCACTGGTAAGTGGTGAGATTTTTATTCAATAACATTGCTTGTAGCCAGCATGGAATGTCTGATGAAGATAGGAGGCATATTTTCCACTGTCCTTCATGCTTCATAAAGCATTTATGAAATTCTCTCCTATACAGAATGTTGCCCTGAGCAACAAAGTGATTTTTATATTCTGGGGCAGCAACAGCCTAGTGCTACACCCTTCAGCTCTACCCATGGTTGAGGAGCCTTCTATGAAGTGAGATAAGGCATCCAAAACTCCTCCTACACCATAGTTTCAGATGCTTAAAATCTTATAATTTGTTATTTTGTGTATTACAGGTAAATTTGAAAATAATCATGGGTGTTAAACCATGCTCTACTGCAAAAACCTCTGAACAGGAAATGGCTTTACCATTTATAACTCAGAGTTCCTAAGTTACCAGATTCTTACCTAAATGTTGGTCTTATTGACTTGGAGAAGAGATTCTGAGAATATTGATTACCAAAGTGGCCATCAATCACAAAAAGAAGAAACGGGAGGCGGGGCTGCCAAAGCAAAAACAACGTGCCCACCCTGGATTTGCTCTGGCGCTAATAAAGAGAGATGTGTAGCCAGAATCTCCAAATCCCAAATCCTAGCACCATAGGTGTCCAAGGAGTGTGTGCACAGAAGACACTGTGCACACACAGAAGACAAGGAAAATGAATTCTTAATTATCAGTTAAGACTACAGTGTCAAACCTCTGGGTTATCTTATATCTCAGCAAGCCCAGAACTCTGAGGGCTCTTTTTGGCCCTCCATGTACACAGCATGCTCCAAGGCAGCTTTACCTTGGTTCTACAAAGTCACTCAACTGGTGGTCTCCCAATGCTAGGGAGGGAAGGTCCCAAGGTGAAGCAGCACTAACGCACCTCACTGCACCTGGTGGGAAGAAAGAGAGAGAAAATGTCCAAAAGAGAGATCCTTCAAGAGACACAGATGTAAAGGGGACCTGCAGAAGACAGAGCATTTAACTTCTCAGAAATTGAATATGCTTGATTCACATCAGAATTCAAACTTCTTGGGGTTAGTGGAGTAAGTAAAGTGGGGAGTTTTGGTGGGAGGTGGTGAAAGAGGAAAGAATGGAGGCTGGAGCCTACAACTCCCTCTAAAGATTAGAGTGTCAGTAAATGGTTTGCATGTTAACTTGGCTGTAGATAAGTGCATAGGAAAAGGAGGCAGAGCTCTGGTTTACTCTTAGTTGTTCCGCTACTACAGACTTGAGAGCAAACATTCCACACCTGATTTCGCTATTGAACAAAACTAGCACATTTTCCTCAATAATTATAAAGGACAAGGCAGAACTGGCTTAAAACTGGCTAATCTTAGAGTTTGATGAATGAATCCATCAGTTAATTAATGCAGCAGTGCCCAAATAACTCTAAGCATGATTTCTTGATTTGTAAAAAGAGAATGAGTTGAAAAAGTTTCTAAAAGTACGTTTCCTTAATTTCTTAGCTCATAAATCCCATGATTTATAAATTGATAATTTATTTTAATAATTTTAAGGAATTATCATGCAATAAAGTAAGTAATAAGTGGACAGGGACAAGGATGGTGAGGCAAGCAGCAGCTATGTAGGTACCGCCCCTCTCCTGAGGCCATAGCTGCCGTGGGAACATTATAATCATAGAGCTAAGTTACAGTTTTACAGTTTTACAGTATAAAAACTCCCCAGACTTCTCCACTACCATTCTTTTAATGAAATAATATGCCTCCCAGTATCCTACAGAAGAGTTCTGTGCAGTGTCTGGCATTGAGCTTTGGGTGGACCCATTTAGCCCATTTCTGCTCTTAATACCTGTGAAAAGATTTGTTCAACCCTAATTGTTCATATATCTCATGACCTGAAAAAAGTGGGATATTGATACACAAACTGCAAACATGAACCACTCCAGCCTAGCAGTCTAAGTTATTCCTTAATGGAAAGATAGGAAGTTTTTTATGAAGCTAAGTGAAGCTCAAATCATCAGAGCCCCTTCGTTTTTGTGGCTACTATTGTGACCCTGAAAGGTTTTAGCAAGATGTTGGATTTGAAATTTTGCACAATAATTTTATCTTCAACCAATTAACACTATTATCCCTTTCCATTCTAACTTCCTCCCCATCACGCTGTCCTAGGTGTTTGGCGGCACCAGAGTAGCTATGAGCATATTGGGATCCAGCTAAAGAAAATTTGAGATGCACATTCATTCAACATGGGTTTTGCCTAGCTCCCAATGACTTCTGTACATCCATCGAGTTGTGCATTGCTACTCATTCTGATGCAGGAAGGGCTTCCAGGAATGACTCAGTGATGATTCATCTGCAGGAAGGTACAGGGACAAAGGTTTCATTGTGATTTAAGTACATAATTTGTGGAGAAATGAGGTTTGAAAATCCAGAGCCAGAAACTAGTCTATGGAAAATTCTTCTAATCATCAGACATATAGAATTGTACTAAGGGGCACCAATTCTCATCTATGACTGATCAAACTGAATTTTTCTCCTATCAGAAATATAAACAATAATGCCACCTATACAATTATGCATGCACAATTTTACGGAATGGTCCAAAAAAGAATTTATCGGAATTTCTGAGTTTGTAGGGCACAAACCTGAAGTAGTACTAACAAGAAAACAAATATAGCTATGTGTAAAGTCATATTTTATTAACTCCAATGTATTAGATCACATCTTAGTAAATATAATGCACTGTCCTGATAAGACCAGAGGTTCAGATGAAATGACATGCAAAAAGGGTACGAAGACAACAAAAGACCCTGATTATACAAAGTGTTTCCATGACCAAGCTCCTACACTTACCTTTTCATTGTGTATTATACGAGTAATTTGATTACAAAATTATGTGGCTCATTACAACATAGCACTAACTCTAGCATACATTTGGCTTGGCATGTGCATTCCATAATTTCAGAGTCCTTTTATTATTTTTTCAGAATTATGGAGCACATCAAAATTTAAATGTATTAAGAAGAAAGTATCCGAATAGAAGCCAAAATCATAACAGCAAAAAAACTATTTGTTAGCTGGGTTTTTTTAAATGTTTAATTTGTGGCAATTTATCATTCTAAATAAATATTTCTTTTCATAACTAATTTTCTATTTGTAATTTCTATTCTTTTTCTTATTTGGGGGGGGATCCCATCAAATTAAGTTTCAGGCTACACAAAACCTGAATCTGCCACCGAATTAAACCAGTTGCAAAGGCATTGGTTTCCCTGCCCATGCTGGCTCTATCCATGCTTTGTAGAACAGGGCTGACTTTTGGGAAAATGGGCTCGGGCCACCCTTACTTCCGTTCATAGTTCTAAAAGCCCTTATCTCAATGATGAAATTCTAAAAATTCTGAAAAATAAAGATATGCTTATTATTTGGCATCAAAACTCATTTGGCAACTAAACTTAGCTAGAACCAACATGAGGCTATTTGTAAATTTAATTAAACTCACTTAGTATGAATATTTATACATTTTATTTTGGAAATATTAAAAATTTGAATTTAAGATGATACACAAATCCCATGGGAGGTTTTAGAATTTTTTTTAACTAAAAAAATTTTTTTAATTATGAAAGACATGTAGATCTGGGGTTTATGGATGAGGAATTTGGGATCTGTGCTTATTTTCCCATAGTGGCCTCCCATGGGCAGCGACTTTTGGAGTCAAGCAATCTGTTAGGGACTATGATAAAGTTTTGAGAATATTTGATAGTATATGACTGGTGGATTCATGGATATCTAATCCCTGCCCTGGGTTCCAGAAAGTGCTGTTCAAAAAAGAAAACTGATGGAGTGGAAGCAAAATTCCATCTTACTATTGGAGGTTGCTGAGATAACACTAATGCAAATCCAGATATATAACATGTGATGTGGACTTGAAATGTACATTAGATCTACAACATCTCTAACCCCAAAGAAATGATCAGCACTCTTAGGCACATACTAGTTGTGTGACCTTGGGCAAAACCCTCTCTGAGAAAAAAAAAATGGCCTCCCCTAGAAAACATTATTTTATATCATCCACTTTATATTTTTATATAACATAGGTATAAATATAAATATATTACCTACCTTATAGATTTGTTTTGAGGTTTAAATGATATAATACAAGTAACATACTTAAAACAATGTCTTAAATGCTTACAACATATAAGTACCTAGTAAAGTTCAGCAATTATTATTATATTACAGATATGGAGGGAGAGTAATGATAAGGTTTCCAGAAGGGCCCACATCTACTTAAAAAGCTCACTCCCTCTGAGCTATATTAACTAAGTTATAAAAATACAGACTTGACTGCAACTGATACTTGTACACCAGTGTTCATAGCAACATTATTCACAACAGCCCAAGGTGGAAACAACCCAAATGCCTATCAGCAAATGAATGGTATATACATACAATGGAATTTTACTTAGCCTTAAAAACTAATGAAATTCTGACACATGCTGCAATATGGATAAATTCAGAAGACATTATGCTAAGTGAAATAAACCAGATGCAAAAAGACAAACATTGTAGGATTCTACTCACATAAGGTATCAAGAATAATCAAATTCATAGAGACAGTAAGTAGAATGGTGACTGCCAAAGGCTGGAGGGAAGGAGAATAGGGGGTTATTGTTTAAGGGGCATGGAGTTTCAGTTTGGGAAGATGAAAGAATTCTTGAGATGGATGGTTGTGATCGTTGCAAAGCAATGCAAATGTATTTAATGCCACTGACCTATACACTTAAAATGGGTAAAATGGTAAATTTTATATTAAGTATTTTTTAACAGAACAAAAAAAAGACTAAGTAAATAAAGCCCTGGCTTTCCCCTCGACTGGCTTGCGAAGGTCCCCCAACCCTCTGATAAGTCTACCTCTAATGACCTGAGTTTTCTCATGCTCTCAAGAACAAATCTGTTGAGCTGTAGCAGAGTACACATAAATTTGTCCTGTTCTGCTCCATTCATTATTTACTGAGCACCAACATCTCCTATTGGAAACTGAAGTAATAAACCCAAGATGTCCAAATGAAATTGAGAGTAAGTTGTCTCCTTTTGGTTTTGCCTTCTGTAAAGGGTTTGTCAAAATTATGATTCTTCTTTCTCAATATCTTAGTTTTTAATAAAATATTTCTTTCTGGTTTTATTTGTAATCCCTCAATCTTTTCCCCAAACCTCCCCACTCTGTACTCAGACACACTCAACAAATTGCTATTGTATACTCAAAGTTATTCTTCCCTTCACCCTCCATTTCATTAGTCTTGTGAGTCTGATTCTCTCTTCCCTTAGGATGAGAGGTGGCTGATACTTGACTAGTATGTACCATTACGGCCATGCAATTGATTAAATACTGAAATAGTCTTCGTGGGTTGCATACAGCTGCTGTCCTGTAACCCTGAGTGCCTCCTCCTGCCTCTGCAGCCACCCCAGGCCATCCCTCCAGGACCCCTCTCACCTGGCACTATTCCATCTACTAGGAGTTAGCACATGGCACTGCCAGTGCTTGCAGGACCACACCTCCTCACCCCCAGTTGGTGTCCATTCTGATTGGCCAATGTTGTGGCTTAGCAGTTGTTAAATGTTTTGAAATTGCTTCTGTATGAGATAGTCTGTCAGCTGACTCCTTGACCTCTTAGAAATTGTCCTATTAAGTCATCAGATATGCTCCACGTCATTAGTCATCAAGAAAAAGCAAATTGAGAGTGCAATGAGATACCACAACACATCCTACAGAATGGCTAAAATGAAAAAGACAGAAAGAGAGTTGACAAGGATGTAGGGCATGTGCAGTTCTCATATGCTGCTGGTGGGAGTGCAGCTATGGGGGGAAATTGGTTGATGATATTTACTGAAGCTGAATGTGTATGTGTTGGCCTAGGTCATGACCCAGCAATTCCACTCTAAGCAGGAAAATCTCTCTCTCTCCACACTTTTCCTCCTCATCTTTCAACAAGGAGACTTTTCCCAGGGTTGTTGTCTACCTACAAGGAGACCACAGATACTGGTTACCTACCCTTCTCAGATCCACAGTGGGACAGTATTTTGATGTGCACGGCTTTCTCAATCCTAGGGCCTCAAACGTGTTTTTATAATGCAGCACTCCTCAACCAAAGTAAAAATTTTCTACCTCCTCTCCTGCCTATTTCTGTGATTTAATAAAGTTTATAAAAATACCAGTACCCAGCATGGATTGCTGCCAAAACTTTTTTGTTTTATGCTCCACTTTTCCTCTTCAACAAGGATTCAATGGGCACTGCTAGTTCTCCTGTCTCTTTCTGGATGGAAATGTGAAGAAGAGACAAGCAGGAGAGCCACTTTAAAAAAGCAGAATCCACACATTAGAGGGGTACCTGAACACTTTCTGGTGGATAGAGGACAGGATAAGGGTGTAGCCTTGCTATTTTTTTCTCCATCCAGCTCTAGCTTTTTCATATTGGTTAGAAATGTATCCTCGGGGTGCTTGGATGACTCGTTGGTTAAGCGTTCAACTTCAGCTCAGATCATGATCTCACGGTTCATGAGTTCAAGCCCTGCTTTGGGCTCTGTGCTGACAGCTCAGCTTCTTTGTCTCCCTCTCTCTCTCTCTGTCTCTTCCCCCCTCACACTCTGTCTCTCTCTCTCTCAAAAATAAATAAACATTAAAAAATTTTTTTGAAGAAATGTGTCCCAGATTTTGACATTAGCTTTTCTGATAATCTTAGCTTTTGGTGAGGTCTCTAAACACATATTCCAGAAATATGGGGAAAACTGCATCAAGTGACTCAAACCAGATACCATTTACAACCAGAGAACTGCTCCTTTTTAGATTACCCTGCAAAAGATCACAAATTCCTATCTTATACATTTTTATATTCTCCCCCAACCTTGACCCCAAAACCTTTCTGGTAATGCTGACAGAGTCTTTTCTGACTGAGATGTTTTTACTTCACTATTCCTCACTCATTCATCAAGTAATGCCTCCCCTCCACCATCCCATGTCAGGATCTTTTACAATATTAAAACACCTTCAAACTATAGTAGCAGCAACCAACTCAATTTCCACTAAAAGCCCCAAAGAGTGTCACTGTTGCCTTTAGTAATTTGAATATCTGGCAGTAACCCAGCTGTTTATATATTCAGGATAGCACTTTTGTCTTCTGATGGTTATAAGAAGCTATAATTAATGCCCCCAAAGGTATTAATATCACACCTATGCCTTCCTGCAGAACAGTCAAATCCGTATATGTCAGGCTGAAGAAGACCGCTTGGACATGTTAATTATCACAAGAACTACTTTCACACACATAACTTAGAAAGTAAAGTGTAATATTAGCTTCAACTCTAAGGCATGGTCATGTTCCAATACCTTACTTTTAAAAATCTGGCCTCACCATTTGAAATCAAAGTTGGTATGCCGGTGGTGCCAATGGAATTTTCCCATTAGCCAACTGTGCCTGTAGGGAAGATAGGATTCTGATGAAGCCTCACTAGCTTTGATTATCATCCAGTGCTTGTGCCACAGAGCCACCCTTTCCTACTTGTCAGCCCTCCAAGAGACACAATGGCTTCCATTAGGCAAAAGCAATACGACAACAGTTATTACAGGAAGGAAGAGACATTCATCACTGGAATATTTTAGCAAATGAATCACAACAGACTGATGGCATAACTCACGTTCTAAGGCCAAGTACAAGAATTACATGGTTTATTTTAAGACAGCAGAAGAGTAAAAAAACAGATTGAAAAACATATGATATCCCCTCCAGCTCAAAGCTCTATAAACGGCAGTGGCATTTGCAAAGTTCTGCGTGTCTTCTCAAATGTGGTTTCAGTTTTAATGTGTGTTGACATCTTTCTCTGTGTGCAGATTTAACTGGAAGAACAACAGTTTGTGCTTTTTTTTCCCCTTTTGCTACAGGATGAGAAGAATAGGGAAAGAACCCAACAATCTGTATTTACATTGAGCAGCTATATACTCTGAATGAACACTAAGATACGGTTTTCCTTCAGTGATTCCAAATTAGCATAATGAAAACATGCTTATCCCTTGAGCCGTTATAATGCAGAAGAGATGCACTAGCCATGGTATCTCCTTACATTCTGTTGTGGAGCAGAGGCAAATGAAATAAATAAATAGTATGACTGGAAAGGAATTTTCTTTTTAAAACCAATGAATGGTAAAGGAACTGACTGAGTGCCAAACTTCACGGAACCACACAAAGAACTGGAGCTTCAAATTGTAATTTCAAAAATAGTGGAGTGAAAAATTAAGGGGCTCTAACATGAAACAAATTTAGGAAGAAAGAGAAAGAAACAGCATGCCAAGAACTGTACTGATTAGAAAGTGGGCAATTTAATTTCTTCAGGAGAGTAAATCTCCAACATGAATTAATTTGCTTCATGCTGAGTCCTGCTGGTTTTTCTTCTTTCCTCAATCACTGTTTATTTCACAAAATCAGCACTCACCTATCTTCTTTGATTATTTAATTTCAGGAGGATTTTCCTTTCACGAAGCAGTTAGCGCATCTAAACTCGCTCTGCATGCCATACGTAAACACATTATAATGGACTGCCTAGGTGTGGGGATTATTTATTTCATCTTGGAGACATTGTTTCGATGCTCTACTTCCCCTCAAGTGAAATCTCTCAGTGACATTGCTGAATCCACTTCCCACAGAGTGCATCTTTCATTGACATTTGCCAAATGCACAGGTTCTGATACAAAATCAGGAAAGCAGTATTCAAACCATGACATATATATTCTTATTTCTAAAGAAGTGGGTCATGGGAGATTGCTGATAGCACTTGTAAAATAATTCAGAAACTGCCATTTTAAAATGAAAATAGGCATTGATTTCTTTGTTAGTAACTCCTCTGTGGATGTCTAAACTCTCCTGAGTTTTCATTTTACGCACGTAGGTCAATGTAATAGCAAGGTTTATTAGGATTCAAGGCTATGCCTTTTTTAAAAAAAAAAAAGGAGGATGGCGTCTCAATGAATTTCTTTTGGCAGAATATTTAGACAGATATTAGAAATATGGTACATTTAGAAATAAACAACTAAAGATCCCCTAAGAAGTGCCACAGAGTTTGTTTTTAACTTTGCCTCAAGGACAAGCATGACGCATATAGCCTTTTCCTTTTATCTTTGTTTCTGCTTCTTTACTGCTTCTGATTAGTGACCTCAATTGAGACTCATTGCTCATGGCAAAGGCTGCTAATGGATTGTTTGAGCCTGAATGTGTTAGGATGGAATATTCCTTCTTCCTAGACCCAAGGCCAGGACTTTTCCACCTCCAGGACATTCTAGTCAGATTTCTAGATAATGATGAACAGGTTATTCAAACTAAGTGCTTTTTCACTTTTTAAAAAAGTTCCCCTTTATCATGTTCTATATAGTGATATCTGTAGTCATTATATTCAAATGCATGCTGTTGGGCTGCCTCGATTTGAGCCAAGGCATTTTCTTATCAAAACCCATCCCAGGAGAGATCAAATCATGAAGCCAAATATTCATATAGATCTTCACAGTGAACTTTAATCATGAGGTAACCTCTGAGATTATTAGTCTATTGTAATTACATTTATGTGTTTTACTCACATGCTTTGTCACTTAAGAGACATGAAAATGCTATTCACTGTTGCTAGGAGATGGGTGACTATGGCAACAGTGTGGGACAGAGCCAGATGCAGTGCCTAAAGCATAGTCAGATTTAGGCTCCGTTTTCATCTCTAACTGACTCCATAGCAGTCCTGAGCAAAGAAGCCCCAAATCACTGCCTCTTCAGTTTGTTTCAAAAGATATGCCACATGGCTTCTTCTCGCACATCGGTTCTCCCCATTTAACAAGTGTCTTTTCGGTGCTTAACTATATACCACGAAGTTGTCTGGAAAAGAAAAAAAGCTGGATAACAAGGGGGATTATCACTATTTAGCTGTGTTTTCATACTGTTATTAATTTAGTTCAGATCTGGTGCCATATGCTTGTCTTCATCATTCCACTGAACTCCTAGTGACTTTCATAGAAGTTCCATGCGAAGAATGAGAGCAACATATGGTTCTAATAGTGGTTTGTTCATTCCTCAAAGATTTATGGATGTTTTAAGGTTATTAATCATTATCATTGAGACACCCTTCGATGTCTTCAGAAGGAGTACTTTCACTGATTTAAAGGAGTCCTCACCATGCAGCCGTGTCTAGTATGAAAAATAATGTTTGTTTTTCTTACAGTCAAGAATATGGCAGCAAATTACAGTCATCAATGGTCATAGGAAATGGCCATTATATCTATTATTCTAATAGTAATTTGCTACTGGATCATGAAAGTCTTAATCAATTTACTCATCATTTTAATGATGTCACTCATCTTCAAAAAGCTATGACTCCCTATTGTTCACCACATCAAATCCAAATTCCTTCATCTGGTCTTCTTGTGCCCCAACAATGCCTCGAGGATAATTTATTCTCCTACATAAATCTTTCCTCTAATCATTTCAGAGGAATTATCTCACTGTCTCTCCCTTCCCACTGCCTCCTCCACTGTTATTCAAACAGATTTTCTCTATTTCCATTTCTGTACCTATGTTGCTGCCATTTCCTAAAATGCCTTCTCCGTCTTGAATGCTCATTTTGGTTCAAATATTTATCAGGTATCTGCCATGGGCCTGGCCCCATGCCAGGTGCTAGTACCTGAAGAAAAGCATGATGAGAGCACAACACCATCTAATAAGGGCAACAGATCCACAAAACTTAACAATGGACATCACTTTTTGAAGTGTTCACTATACACAGTTCTCACTGAGACCCTACTCCTTATTTAATAATGTTCAGAATCTTGTTATTGTCATCTCTGGCTCACAAATCAAAGACCTGAGTCCTTGCTCAAATGCTCAAGGGTAAATGATTTGCCCAAAGTCAGAAAGCCATTTAGCAGTAAAACTGAGACTAGAACCTAGGTCTGTCTCATTTAAAAAATGATACTTAATCACACTACTGTTTTCACACAATGAGACACTTTCAATAATGTAAAAATAATGTTAAAAATATGTATTTTTTAAAGATAGGAATCACTAATGGAGAATGATCAACTCCATTAGGGAGGGTCAGAGAAGAGTCCCTAGGATTTAGAAAGGGGTTAACTTATAAATAAGGAGTTTGACAGTGAATATAATAGGCAAAATACATTTTTGGAAGGGGTTGAACTTAGAATCTTAAATTCTTTTCAGCTTCTTTTAATATCAGTCCTCTCAACCTCACTCTTTCCCTTTATCAAAGTGCAGCTCGGGGTGCCTGGGTGGGCTCGTTCGGTTAAGTGCCGACTTTGGCTCAGGTCATGATCTTGTGGTTTGCGAGTTCGAAACCTGCGATGGGCTCTGTGCTGATAGCTCAGAGCCTGGACCCTGCTTCGGATTCTGTGTGCCTCCCTCTCTCTTCACCCCTCCCCTGCTTGCTCTCTCTCTCTCTCTCTCTCAAAAATAAATAAACTTAAAAAAATGTTTTTTTTTTTAAAGTGCAGCTCATTGCCTACCTCTTTCCTACTGTTGTCAGTCTGCACATTGACCCTTGCTCTTTTCATTCTCCTCTAAATTCGGATGGCACTTCTTTTGCAGCAGCTTCCTTGGATCTTGATTAGATACTGTCCTAGGCCGCTCTCAATCTTCTGCACCATTCAAACATTGAGGACAGTAACCACATTTTTATCTCTTTTGTAGCTTCCGAAGCACCTAGAGCTGTATTAGAAACATCCTTGGTGATCTGCATGCACCACTGATCGGCAATAAGTCTTCATACCTGTATCATGTTTATAGTTTGTAAATTCTTTCATGCATGCAGTCTTCTTGGATATTCAAAATAACCCAGAGAAGTATGCTTTTTCATCCCCATTTTGCAGATTGAAGGAAACTATAATTTAGAGTAGTTTGTTGGAAAACCCAGAATCACCCTGGCAATAAACAAAGGAGATATTCAGTAAAAGAATCTAGATGCTGTCTTCACTATACAATTGTTAATTCAGAGCATGATTGAGAGATGTGTTAACTTCCATATTCTGGCAGATGTATCAAGTCTCATATCCATATTATCACCCCTGAGCCTGTAATATAATTCTGTCTTCATATAATAAATGTCTAGCCAACTTTATCTCAGAGAGGTAACTGCAAAATATTTCACTTAACCCATTCAACCACTTGATAGCTGAACAAAGAGCAAAGAAAGGGATTTTGAAAATGTGCATGAAATAGCATGGCAGTTACCCTCGTCCACATGAGAACCAGCTTAACAAGCCTCACACAGAGTCCAAACAGCAGGTGGGTATTTCCCAGCCATCTGCTGATTTCTCCAATTGAGAGCCCTTGAGAAAGTCACTAACATGATCGTGAAAGGGATGAACAGTCCCGCTCATTAATCAAAGACCAGGAAAGTAACCAAACTTGACTCTCCCTGCTGAAGGCTGGGCACACTGTCAAAGCCCAGAAGGAGGGTACAACATAGGGTAACATGTCTCCTCTACTCAGTGCAGAACTTGCTTTCCCTACCATGGAAAGACCTTCAGCCAGTGGCCCTAGGTGAATCCACTGTGAACACCCATCCTGAATGAAGGTCAGAGCTCTAAGCATGCCCTTTACAGGGCTTCTTTGGCAGAACACTGTTTTATCTCATTAGAAGTCAAACCTGAAATTATCTTGACATTTTTAACTGATGAGCTAGCAGGTAAGCATGTTATAAAGCATTCACTGAGTCTCAAAGGACTTATCGGATCTTCCATCTGGTCTGCTCTTCTGCCCCCAGACCCAGAGATAATTCTCCAATATTGACCACTGGGACAGAATTCAAAGGAGATTTATGAGTTCCACTCACCAGTGGTTCTATTTAGAAATTTGAGTATAACTGCTTCAAAGTATGTCTGCATTTAACACTCCCACCCTCCTTCTCCATTGTCTTCCTTCCTCCTTCACATTCTTCTGCACATGCACCCAAGTAGATGGCTCTAAGAGAAGGAATTTTTTGTATTTTTTTTTATTTCTCCCCTGCGGCCCCTCTAGAATACATGTGATATATGGTCAGTAAACAGGAGGTTAATAACATTTACTAAAGATAAGGCACTAGATTCAATTGAAGGGAAAAAGTAAAATTAGCTTAAACAAGTGTGGAAAAGTATTCAATCTCACTAGTAAACAAAAAAAAAAAAACTATATACCACTTCCACCTATATTTTTGGCAAAGCTCTTTTTTTTCTTCTTTTTTAACAAAGTTTATTTTGTATTTTGTAATGAGACTTCTCAGTGCAAGAGTCACTTTGTAAGTAAATTGCCACCAGTTATTCAATCCTGATTAAATTCTCAGTGACATGCTATTCTCTACTTCATGTCAGCTTCCCACCCCAGAAATCAGGCTTCTTATTCCTGACTGTGCCAACAGTTTCCAAGTTTCCCCTGTTCTAATCTCTCTTGATCCTGGTGATGATTTCTTCCTCTCTATTGGATCCCTATTGAATCTCGCAGCTCTCTGGTCCACACCAACTGCACCACAGTACAAGAGAGTTTAAAGTCACTCTTCGGGCACTACCTGCTCCAACCCCTTTCCAAACTGTTGCCTTCCACTGGCCATTGTGCCCGTAGCAGTGCATCCCTCACACCGAGGTTCTTTCTTTCTTTTTTTTTTTTTTTTTTAAGTTTTTAGTTTTGAGAAAGAGTGAGAAAGTGGAGGAGGGGCAGAGAAAGGAGGACAGAGGATCCGAGGCAGGCTCTGCACTGACAGCAGTCAGACCAATGCGGGGCTTGAACTCACGAAGAGTTCAACCCACGAACCGTGAGATCTTGACCTGAGACCAAGTCGGATGCTTAACCAATTGAGCCACTCAGGCACTCCCACACACCCAGCTTCTGATGTGACTGGACTCATTGATTCATCTTGATTTCCCTTTACTGTGCTAATTAGCTCACATAAAATATTTTTGATGTTTAAAATACCAGAACAGGGGCGCCTGGATGGCTCAGTCGGTTAAGCATCTGACTTCAGCTCAGGTCATGATCTCACGGTTCGTGGGTTCGAGCCACGCGTCGGGCTCTGTGCTCACAGCTCAGAGCCTGGAGCCTGCTTCAAATTCTGTGTCTCCCTCTCTCTCTGACCCTCCCCTGTTCACGCTGTCTCTCTCTGTCTTTCAAAAAAATAAATAAAAAACATAAAAAAATTTTTTTTAAATACCAGAACAATTCAGGGGCACCTGGGTAGCTCAGCTGGTTAAGCGTCCGACTTCAGCTCAGGTCATGATTTCATGGTCTGTGGGTTTGAGCCCCATGTTGGGCTCTTTGCTGACAGCTCAGAGCCTGGAGCCGGACTCCAATTCTGTGTCTCCCTCTTTCTCTGCCCCTCCCCTGATCACATTCTGTCTTTCCCACTCTCTCTCAAAAATAAACATAAAAAATATTTAAATAAAAATGCCAGAAAAATTCTTATTTTTTTCAGTCAATGTATCCCAGTTTGGGAGGGGGGATGAAAAACCATTCTGTATCTGCATACAAGTTATTGACAGAAAAGCATTAACTTGCCTCATGAGCACTTTAATTAGTTCAATTAGTTCTCAAAGTACATCTTTCTTACACTACCTTCTCTGCTTTTATTCCCATGAAGAATACATTATTTTCTTCCTCAAAAGGCTATGGCAGTAAGAGATGAGATGAAAGAAGCACACACAGTATGCATCCATGTTACCCTGGAAGGTATTGAACGTGCTTCCCCTGAGTTCCCTTCCTTTGAGTTTCATGCTGTTATAATTATAAACGTTACTTTCCAAAGACTCCTAAAGATTATTTTCAAAGTGACCTGGGCACTTCCAAATCAAAGTCTATTTTTTTAAAGATGGCAGGAATGTTTTGTGATAACATCTAAAAATACATTTTAATAGAACCAACATTTATAGTGGCATGGATAGATTTATAAATTACATTGTCAGACTCTCAATTTTATTTATGCCAAATTGAAAATATAAGCACCATATGGGGCACCTGAATGGCTCAGTAGGTTGAATGACCAACTTGTGATTTTGACTCAGGTCATGATCTTGTGGTTTGCGAGTTCGAGCCCCAATCCAGATCCACCCTGACAGTGCAGAACCTGCTTGGGATTCTCTCTCTCTCCCTGTCTCTCTCTCTCTCTGGCTCTCCCTCCCACCAAAATAAATAAACTCAAAAAAGAGAATATAAACAATATATACAAATAAACCCTTACAAAGTTCAAATACAATATTATGTACCTGTTTCAGTTTGTTGCCCCACCACCATCATATGCAAGAACAGATAAAGCCCTGAGTTAAGTTCCTATTTCATTTTCCTATCCAATTTCTGTTCTTGATCACTATAAGCAGTGATCACTATAAGCAGAGAGGATTACTCAAGGTTCCTCAAGGTAACCAGAGGAAACATAGGTAAAGCAAAAAGCCTGTATTATCTTCATATTAGAGTATTCATATCAAATAAGTGAATAATTAGAGTTAACAATACAGGGGTGCCTGGGTGGCTCAGTCGGTTAAGCGTCAGACTTCGGCTCAGGTCATGATCTCACAGTTCGTGGGTTTGAGCCCTGCACCCGGGGACCGGATCTCTGCTGACAGCTGGGAGCCTGCAGCCTGGGATTCTGTGTCTCCCTCACTCTCTGCCCCTCCGCTGCCCCTCCGCTGCCCCTCCGCTGCTCATGCGCTTGCCGGCGCTCTCTCTCTCTCTCTCTCTCTTTCTCAAAACTAATAATAAAAAAGTTAAAAAAAAAATAAAAGTTAACAATACATTTCTTACTGCTATGTAGATTAATATTTCCAATAAAATAGTTAATCAGTAATGCTCTCTAAAGCACACACCTAAGAAAACACGTTTAAGTTATCAAGCTTTACTGTTATTATTTAGGCTAATTTAATGTAACCTGGAAAAACAATCACACTTTATACTTTAAACTTTTTTGAAATTGTATACAAAATGAACTTCCTTGCACAAAAATGCAGACTCAAAGTGGTCTTGGTTCATATATGTGATTTTAATTTAAAAAACAAGTCAGGGCATTTGCTGACCTCAATGAGATTTGTTTTTACTTCCCTTCACTAGTGTGCTTAGGCATTCTTACTGTTAAGAATTCCAAGATGGTCTATGTATTTCCTATGAAAATGAGCTTGTCAAATAAACACTAAATGAGTTTTTATTCTGCAAATTGATAGTAAAGTAATAGTTTCTATTTGCCACCTAATTTTCTCTTTATTTCCCAACAGAATTTAAAAATAGGCAGATTCATTCATTAAGGTGTTAAAACACATCCTCAAGTGAATCTAGAGTCAAGTTTAGTTGAGAAGGAATACAAAATTATCCTCTAATGCATAACAAGCTAATCCTTTATTCTGGATATAATGGGATAGCCATAATTTCAAATATTTGGTCCATTGATGTGTCCCAGTTTTTGATCCAACATATAAGATTACTCCAACCATATGATTGTATGGGTTGACTTTGGCTGGCTTACTTTCAATTAGTGCAGAAATACTCATTTCCATAGGTTAGTTGGAATATAGCATATGTCAGCTATGTGGTAGTTGCCAGAAAGGAGGTAGGGGAGGAGGGTGAAATAAATGATGGGACCAAGAGTACACTTATCTTGATGAGCACTGAGTAATTTATAGAATTGTTGAATCATTATATTGTACACCTGAAATTAATATAACACTGTATGTTAATCATACTTCAAATAAAAGAAAGAAAAAAACAATGAAAGCCGTCTGTGAGAATCAATTGACTATATGGAATTGACAATAAATGGTGTTGCATATGAAAATAAAATAAACTCTATGAAAAAACATATATGCCAACTATGTATGAGGCAGCTCTTGAATAATTTTATAATTTCTGTATTATAGTTTTGCCATCCTTGTATAGACAGTTTCTGACCACAGAAATGAATTGCAAATTTTTCTGAAGCAACTCATCTTGGTTCTGCATAATAAAAACCAGTAAGGCAGTGTGTGTGGTGCAAAGAACATGCCATTTTGTGATTACAGGAGTTTAATTCAAAATGTTCAAGGCAAATTTTTAATAGAGCAAACTGAATCAGACATTCAAATGTCATGTACCCTGACAACTTTTGTCTCCCCTGCACCAAGATAATGGACTTCAAAGCCAGAGAGATGTGGCTTCTTCATTTCCTAGCTGCAGGATATTTCCGAAACTTAGTTAACCTCCAGAACTTTATTTCCTCAATGGCAAAGTGGGGTGAAGAGTTTACAGAATTGCTGGCAGCTTTAAATGAGCTAAAGAAATGTGAGAATGTCTGGCACGTTGCCTGGCATATAGCAGATATCAAATAAATGTTAGTTTTATTTTCACATCTCCAAAATACTTAGCAATATGTCCCTTAATTGTAATTCTGACCTTGCATTTTACATAAATCCTTAACTTTGAGAAACTTTTACAATTTAGATACCAATCTTCTCAATAAAGTTGACTGCTGAGCTCTTCTATGTTACTTCAACAGTGATAGAAAGTCCCCTTGACTTCAAAAACAGTTCTCTTCACTACGCTCATAACTAGAGCTTCTAAATTTTATAGAAGACAAAGGCATTTATTCTAGAATTACAGATAAATCCAAAAATATAAATTCCCCAGAGAGAAATACCACCATGACTTAAATTCATACTGGGTTCTACATGACTGATAACAGACACTTTTCTTTGATGAATGGGGAGAAGAAGCATGAGAGCACAAAGAAATGCAGTAATCTGGGCTGGGAAGAGGGTCCGCCAAGGGAGGAAAATGATTTTGAAATAAGAGACAAAGTCAAAGACAAATTTCAACCTCATAATTTTTCCTCTAGACCAGATCCTACAAAAGGAGATATGATTTACATCACAATGACTTTTGTTAAAAAACAACTTTTTCCTGATGGTGGTAGAGAATCCAGTTTAAAATATAGACTTATTTTGATCATGGTGATATTTTCTGTTATTACTGATTAGCCCAGGGCATGTGTATGATCAGAGATGGTATAATTAGAAATATGTCACTGTCCACGGTGTGCTAGGCTCTGCCCACAGGTGTTGCTAGTAGGTAAATGTATGTGTGTCTTTAACATTCCCAATTTAGTGTTATGAATTGGTATTTTCAGGCCTGTTTTCCCAATGGGTAGAGGAATGAATAGTTGAACTACTGAGTGGAACTTACAGAGAAGCTACAGAAAGTATTAAATGTCAAGGTTTTCAAACCAGTGTTTCCAACCCCTTGCCCTCTGGAATGGTTAGGGCCTCCACTGGATGCTCTGAAATTATGCTGGACCTACAAGTCAACCAAGAAAGAAACAAAGAGAGCAAGGGGGTTTGGGTTTTTGTTATTTTTTTCCCTAAACCTAACATGAATGATTCTTTGCAGTATGCTTCAGCCTAAGACACCTAACCCTCTGCTTTAGTCAGGAGCAGCAGCCTGGTGGGAAAATATCAGATGATTTAAGCAAATTCTGAAAGCACTAAGCTGTCAGACTTGAGTATTTATGGTCTTTGATTGCAAACTTCCAAAGAACAAAGACCATGTCATGTATATTCCAAACCAGCACTTTACGGATACTCAGGGAATATTAAACAATAACATTTTATTGTAGAAGGCCTTTAAATGTCCTCTCACAGTCAGGCCAGGCTCCTCAAAAGGTATTGCATATTTTGTGTTCGTTCTGAAGCCAGATCCTTCCTTGTGGTAAAATGTTCTTCCTCTTACCCCTCCCCTGAAGTTAATAAAACCCCAGACATCTTTCAGTAATACAAAACTAGATATAATTTCTACCTAGAAGCTTTCTCTGGTTATTCTGGTTTATACTTAGACCTTTTTTTTTGTAATTAAGGGCTGTATAATGATCCGATACTTAGAACTCTTATGTTTTTTCCTTGTTTTAGTCTTGATATTATTTCCTTTTTTCCACTGTGTTATCAGTTCACTGTGGTGAGGATCATGTCTATTATCATTCTAATACAACCCCATTCTCATTTATTTTTAGCCCTTGTATGTGATTTTTTGAAAGATATTTTTGATTTATTAATTGAAAATCAGTTAAATTATTAAAATCCACATATCAGCATTTATGTTTGTGTCCTCCCCCAAATTTATATGTTGAGGTCCTAATCCTTTATGTGACTGCATTTGGAGATAGGGTTTTTGAGAAGGTGATAGAGGTTAAAGGGAGTCTTAGGTAGAGTCTTAACCTGGTGCCCTTATTAGAAGAGGAAGAGACACCAGAATTCTCTTTCTAGCAGGCAACCATCTCCAGCCAGGAAGAGAGCTCTCACCAGAAACCAACTGTTCAGGACCCTGATTGGGGACTTCCAGAACTATGAAAATAAATGTCTATGTTCAAGCCACCCAGTCCATGGTATTTTGTTAAGACAGCCTAAGCAGACTAATGCACCAGTTAAATAAACTGTTTTGAGGAAGCAGTATGCAAGTTCAATATGCATGTTTTCAATTTTGAGAAAGAACTACATTCAAAGCCATAAGAACATGTTGCAAAATCATAAAAGATTTTGTGAACATCATAAACTTAGAATGGCTATTTATTTCTGAATGGCTCTCTGGTTTAAGTGTACAAAGAAAGAAAATCTTTGCGCAATTCTGGTTAAGAAAAAACTTTGCCTTTCCTTTCAGTAGTGTAGTGCCAATTTTAGAAGATCATGAAAAGAACCAGAAAAATTCCTTATACATTTTTAAAGGGAAACAAAGTCAAAACAAACATCTAAAAAACAAAACCGCTAATTATAAAGTAATAACAATCACTATGTGACATTTATATAAATTTTTAAAAATAATTTAATAAAAGCTTCCATAAGAAGTACTTCTCAAATGTTGGCATTAATTTAATAAATGGAAGATGGTCTTAAAGGTTCAAACCCAACAGTCTTTTGTAACCAGTAGGGGGCAGCAAGGCAACCCAGATCCCACAGTGTCTGAAACTTGAGGGAGGCTGCCAGGTTAGTCAAGAAATTGTCCAGGGGAGCAACAGGAAGCAGGGCAAGCAACAGGTATGCAGAAATAGAGAATCTAGAACGTTGGGACAAGGCACTAGGAAAAGAAGATGGTAGAAATACACAAGTCAAAATTACCTGGATACCAATGAATTAGAACTAAGAATATTCATGCTTCTAGAAATCAGTATGCGTCAGTACTTCCTTAATTCCCCCACCAACTTCATCAAAATAATACAGAATGTTGGGATCATCCTGCCCTAATATCTCACAGTTAAATCTGAGTGCTCTTCCTTTCTCTTGTACACATTGTCTTTAAGCCTGCACAGGAAACAGCTCTACCACATTTTTAATGGTTCAGTGGTCTACGACGAAGGGTAGGTTCACTATTTCTCTCCCAGAAAAAGAGAAGAGAGACTTTCAGCACTGTATAACTGTAGAAAAAAAAGTTTGTTCCAAAAGTTGATTACCCTTGCCTATCAGAATATGCCCAGAGAATTGGACCCTGGAAGAAATTAAGCCAGATCTAAAAGATCTCAGGTAATGTCAAAATTTAGAATTGTTTAATTCCTTAACAGTTTCACTATATTAATATGGCACTCTTTCGTAGTTACCATGCATTTGATAAACACAGAGAAAGTTGATAAATTGCTGGTTAGTCAAAAAGACTGTGAGAAAATAGATCAGTTTTCTCAGCCACAAACTAAGAGCTTACAATTTTCTAACTTGTTGAAGTAACTTCATAATGTTTCTGCGAGGAATGTTTCAGTAATGAAAAGATTATAGAGATTTAGAAGGAAAAGGAGATCAGTGCTTTTTTTCAAATGAATGCATGTACAAATCCGACTTCCTTGCTCTTTCTCCACTAAGCAAATTCCGTATGTTGGTCACATTAGAAGGATTTACTTCCACTGAGGACCATGATACAAAAAAGAAAGGGGAGTAGGAAAAGAAAGGGGGAGAGGGGAGGAAGAAGAAGAAAAGGCAAGCCAACAAACAAATGAGATATAGTATATATCACCACATCTGACAGCATGATGATTGGTGCTAAATTTTCAGAAATGAAAACTTATACATATTCTACCCTTTTCTGGCCTCTGACTATCTTAGTCTCAGCAACATGAATGAACTCTTCTGTTGGGATTAAGGGGGAAAAAATCCCCTCAAGACTCGATTTCAGCCTGCAGTGAATTTTTATGATCAAGTTATTAACCCCTGAAAAATGGGATTTATAATGGAAATACTGATAGATTTTTAATGGTAGCTGTGCTGGCAGGCACCTACATATTAGCCTTAATAATGTCAAATTGTAAAACCAAAGTGATTGAAAACCTACTAACTTACACTTAAGGAATCCCTGCTTCAGTAGTTTTTGGTATGTCCCTCATTTGAATGATTTTCCAGGCCATTCTGAAGACTAGTGTCCTATATTTGTGAGAATGAGAGTTGCAAAATCATATAGGATTTTGTGAACATCATAAACTTAGAATGGCTATTTCTTTCTGAATGGCTCAAGACTCTGTGGTCCTTTTCTATTTGGGAAATTTACCTGCATAAAAATTTTGAGTTCTCCAGCCATGAATTCTATAGCCTGAGGCCTTCTCCTTTTCCTCCTATTTTTATACATTTTATTCTTATTTCTAGTGGCTCATTGAACAGCTGAAGGGGATAACAATGTAATTTCATGAGCAGTGACCAAAAAGAAAAAAAAATCCTTTACTTGGGTGGATAAGCGGACTCTCCACACTGTTAGTAGAATTACAGCTGGATGCCAGACTTTCATTGGCTTAATCTCATTACATAACCTATTCTCTGCAACTGTCTTCTGTTATGGCCTGTTTTATGTGACCTGACAGCCCATATACAGATGTAGCAGTAAATACATGCTGCCAGTGCTTAAACAAAAATTTTCCCTATCATCATGTTTATCAGGATAAATGTGTTGCCAGATATACTCTTCTTCCTGAGTTGATATAAGCAGAGCATGGCAAATGTCATCTCTCCCTCCTCAAGGGGCTATTCTGAAGCTCTCATTTGGCATTTGAAAACATTGAACATGGTTGAATAGATCCAGATGCATTCTCTAACAGAAGTTATAGAAACATGGAGAACAACTTTATCCTACCAAGAATTATATTATTTCAGGGCTATTCTGACATGGAGCAGGAAATTCAAAGCACTTTTTCCCTGAACCAATTGCAGCATTCAGCACAACAAGGAAAATCAAATCTGTCAGAGAACATTTTGAAATCCTATGCTTTATGGCCTTTGGGATGTGGGAAGCTATTTCTCTCTGATTGTGTTTTTCAAGGACAATTAGAAAAAAATCATGTAAACATCATATATTTAGAAACATTAACGCTGGTTCTGATTTTAGATGTGTGTGTTTAAAACTCAAACACAGTACATATATAAAACAGCAAAAGTACCAGTACATTTATGCAGCTCCATTACAAATACTATCCTAAACAGAATTTGCATGGATGGAGTTTTCCCTTAGCCTTTATAAGCCACTGGGAACAATGCAAGAATTTCAAGTAACCACCCAGCTTTCCATTTTCCGTCACTGAAAGGCTTACCCTTTGCGTGCAAATCTCTAGCTGTGGCTGACGGCTGTAAGCCCATTATATTTCAACTGCCATCTGGCAGCGGAGATTCAATCCATTGCTTCAATCACAGTGGCCTGTCTTCTCTAGCTTTGGGAATTGCACTAAAGTGTGTGATTTAAATGTCTTCACTGTCAAATTATTGTTGTTTAGTTCATCAAGATAAATTTTTTTTTAAAAATGTGGGGGAAAATATGCCCTAAAGAGTATCATTTGTTGTAGGGAAGAAAAGTATTTGAAAACCAACAGTTGCTGAGAGACCTCAAATTAGTTTTATTCATAATGCTAGGTTTGCTGACTGTGAGGTAACAGAATAATAATTACCAAATAAGCCAAATGCTTAATGTATAAAAGGCCCAATTCAAACATTTGAGTAGAAAAATGTAGTGTTTTAAATAATTAGAAGTTTATAAAATCTTTGCCTTTTTGCTTACCACCCTCCCAAGATCATTTCTAATTCATTTTTCAGTACATTTGCAGGCAATTGTTCTGTACCAGGCACTGTGAGAGGCAGTGGGAATAGAAAGATAAATAAGACATGGTCCTTGCCTTCTAGACACTAGTAAAAGTAAGAGAATAGCCTTTGATTTATGACTTACCATAAGTCACTTCTTTGTCACAAAAGAAAACACAGCTGACAGTGACAAACTGGGGAAAACATGGCTGCCAACTTCGCATAATCATGCTTGGTTTCTGGTAGGTTTCTCTGCACACCACAGCATATACTACCAGAGGATGCCTACAGTTGTTCTCAACTTTTTATTTACCTGGGTGCACCTAAGGGATGTAACACTACCTTATCAGCAATTGTAACTCACTTTGGCAGTAGCTTTTTTACTTTCTGTTTTTTTTTTAATGGTTACCTATTTATTTCTGAGAGAGAGAGAGAGAGAGAGAGAGAGAGCGTGCATGTGTGCATGTGAGCAGTTGAAAGGCAGGGAGTGAGAGAATCCAAAGCAGGCTCAGCACTGTCATTGTGGGGCCCAATGCAGGGCTCAATCTCTCAAAAGGAACTGTGAGATCATGACCTGAGCAGAAATCAAGCATCTGACGCTTAACCCACAGAGCCACCCACGTACCCTGGCAGTAATTTTCAATGGTGGCAGTGGGAGAGTATCCACAAAACTGTTTTAAAAAGGCCCACAGCTGGTTTCAATTGTGTACTTCATCCCAACCTTGAGAATGGGTGCTCCACGATATAGAAATGAACAGTGCAAGGTGGATGAGTTTCCATGTGTGTCCCTTGTGTAACTAAGAAAGACAATTGAGAAGCTAACTATGAGCTTCATGTATAAAGTGGCCCCCTTCACCCTCTCCACTCCAGGGAACACAAGCTTTCTATTTACGAAGAGCAGTTTCTCTCTCTTATCTCCTCACGTTATTGTAAGTTCTTTGGCTCCATATTTTTCTAGGCTTTACTGCAAACAACACAATTTTCAGATTTTGGATTTGTGTATTCTTATTCCACTTGTGGGAGAAATCCAACAGAATATCTGGTAAAGCCCAGGACCCCTAAGTTAACATGAGCCACGTCTCCAGGGTTAGTCAGAGAATGAGACTCACTCAGACATTACTATAAAATGGAAGTTTGGATAAATTAGATTAAACATACAGAAGAAGGATTTTAAAAAATAAGAATCAAAGGGGGTAGAAGCCATCATAATTTACTGTATTTAAGTTATTAAATTCTGATCTACCTGCTGGAGCAGAAAGAGAAAAGAAAGGAAAAAAAAATAAGTGAATGAAAGATGCTCACAAAGGATACTGGTTGACAAGAGGATATCCAAGAGATAAAACCTGTTCCTGTCTCTGCCCCATAGTAGAGCTAGAGGGAGAGCGGATCATTTCACTTCATAACCCTTGTATAGTTCCCATCATTTACAAAATGGCAGCCACCCAGCCAGTCTAATCAATGAGGGGACATGCGGCAGTGCATATCCTGAGCCCATTTGCCTGCTCCTGTCATAGCCCTGCCCCATGTCCATCTATATCTGGCTAAGTCCAATTGCTTGCAGTTCTGCACACCACGCTCCTCTCCTCCCATGCCCCATGCTGTTTTCTCCTTTCATGCTTTGTCTCCTGCTATTCGATCTGATAGGAATCCCCCCTTTACCTTCCTTGGTTTAGCTGGATTTTCCTACTCTTCAAGACTTACTCTGGTGATCTCCTCTGGGAAGCACCCCCTAGTTTCTCAGGTTGGCTGAGACCTCCTTCTTTACATTCCCACAGCATCCTAGTGAATCTATGTCTTACATTCTACTATATTTATATTTAAGTCATCTGTCTATGCATGCATTTCTTCATCTAGATTGTCAGCTCTTCAAAGCTAGTAACCTAAGTACAATGCCTGGAGGATAATAGACTTCAAATAAGTTGGTTTTTTGTTTGTGTACTAAACTTAGAAGCAAGCATTAAGGGAAAAATCTTATTGTGATGTTCAGAGAAAAGCTTGTGGATAAGATAATGTTGAGCATATTAATGAAATTCTATAGAGTTACATTTCTAGACATCATAAAAATACAAAATGAAATATCATCAGAGCTAAAGATTCTCAAACGCATATACCACATACCCATGATTGTTGTCATCACCAGGGAGGTAGTCTGGACTAAGGATTAAGAGTAGGCTCTAGAGACTGCTCACTGATTTCACCTGTTCCACGAACTGCCCACTGAATAGCCTCAAGTAAGTTACTGAATTACTTTTGCCTCAGTTATTCAACTGTGAAAGGGGGCAATAATTTTATCATTGTAAGTCTTAAACAAAACAATATATGTAAAACACGTATTAAAACTTATTACTATCACTGTGGCAGCCTTTGTACCTTGCTTACCATATTGTTTTCCCCATGTGTTATTTCCATGCTCTGTAGCAACCATCTACTGAGTAATAAAACAAACTGCATAAATTGTTATTAATCCTCAAGCACTGTAATAGAAGTATTGTTAGCTTCCATTTTATGGATGGTGATATTAAAGCTCAGAGAGATGAAATATATTACTCATAGTCACACCATTAGTAAGTGGAGGATCCATAAAATAAAGCCAAAACTAGCCAGCTGTAAGACCAGTACTTTTTCACAACACCAAGATGCTTTCTCAACACCCCAGGAAAAATAGAATTGTGGGGCTTTTATGAGCTCTATGGTCTTCTAGACTATGGTTGTAGGATTTCAAGTGATCTAGAAAAATTTCCTACCCAAAAGCATCACCTCTCTCACTTTCTAAAGCTTGATAGTCCTTAAATAGGCAATAACATGTTTAGTTCCATAGTCAGAAGTCAAACAATAAAAAAAAGGACTATTCCTGAGAAGTAATCTGTAAATATTCACACTAAAGTTTAATGACAAACATGAAGTCCCTTCCTAAGAGCCATCTTAGTATAAAATATCAAAGGAATGAGGGAAGTGTACAAAATTACTTTACTTTTTAAAACAGAAGAAAGTGAAAGTCAATTTTTAATATCAAAGTAGTTGTTTTTTTAACCTGTTGGGAGGGATTATTTCTGATGATTTGCTGGAAGCTGTGAAAAGCTTTTCAGAAATATGCTCAACAGCATACATACTCATTCATTCCAACTTTTGAATGTCTTGTCTGGAGATTCACAACTCACAAAGCTCAAACCCAGATATCCCCACAAAGATCTCTGGCTGGGGGCCAGTGATCAAAACACAAGGATTTTGCAGCAGAGACCAATATGGGTAAAGGAAGGATTTAAAAATATCAAGGAGGCCAATACAAGCTGTTTCCATACATCATAAACTTACTACACTCTCTTCTATTAATTTTGAGATGCCCCCAAGTTTTCCACAATATCTTCAGTTTAAGAACTAATGGCCTGACAGTCTACAGAATGGGGGAAGATATTTGCAAATGCCATATCTAAAAAAGGATTAGTATATAAAATCTATAAAGAATTTATCAAACTCAATACCCAAAAAACAAATAATCCAGTTAATAAATGGGCAGAAGACATGAATAGACATTTTCCAAAGAAGAATACAGATGACTATATGAAAGATGAAAAGATCCTTACGAAAAGATGCTCAACATCATTCATCATCAGGAAAATACAAATTAAAACCATGATGAGATACCACCTCGCACCTGTCAGAATGGCTAAAATAACAACTCAGGCAACAATGGATGTTGGTGAGGATGTAGAGAAAGAGGAACCCTTTTGCACTGCTGGTGGGAATGCAAACTGGTACAGCCACTCTGGAGAACAGTATGGAAGTTTCTAAAAAAGTTAAAAATAGAATTATCCTTTGACCTAGCAATGGTACTACTAGGTGTCTACCCAAAAGATACAAAAAAAAATCCTGATTCAAAGAGGCACATGTACCCCAATGTTTATAGCAGCACTATTAGCAATAGCCAAATTATGGAAAGAGCCCAAATGTCCATTAACTGATGAAAGGATAAAGAAGATTTGTGTGTGCGTGCACACACACACACACACAGTGGAATATCACTCAGCCATCAAAAAGAATGAAACTGGCCATTTGCAATGATGTGAATGGAGCTAGAGTATATTATGCTAAGTGAAATAAGTCAGTCAGAGTAAGACAAATACCATATGAGGAACAGATGAACATATGGAAAGGGGCAAAAAAAGAGATAGAGCGAAACCATGAAGACTGTCAATGATAGCTAGCTGAGGGTTGATGGAGGAGGTGGGATGGGATGGGCTAGAGATGGGCGATAGGTAATAAGGAGGGCACTTCTTGTGATGGGCACTGGGTCTTATTTGGAAGTGATAAATCACTAAATTCTACTCCTGAAACCAGTATTACACAATATGTTAATTACTGAGAATTTAAATAAAAACTGGACAAAAAAAGAACTAATGGTCTGAAACATTAAAGAATATGCACTTCCTGCAACCCTTAGCATTAATTTCATCATGCTCTAAAATGTAGGGTAAAATTTGTTTTAAACAAGGCTTTCTTGATTACATGTAACACATTCTGATGAAGCTAAAGAAAGGGAGTATAGCATCAGATTTGGGGATTATGCAAATATTAATTGCCTAGAAAATATGAGAGAAGCATCAGGGTTCTTTCAGGTACAAAGAAGCCCATTTACTCTCATCATGAGCCCCCTTTCCCTTTCTCTCCCACTTCAGCCAGACTCACTCACCACTTGATACATATTGCCATCCATGAAGGATGAATGACTCACTCTTTTATGCTTGTCTGTTCACTATGAATTCTAAGATCTACATTTATGCATTCATTCCACTGGACAAATTGAGCACATGTGCCATTAGAAGTTGTTGCTAGCTTCTTTCCATATGGTCTTGCTTACAGACTTCAAAACTGAATAGACTGAGACAGAAACTACTCAACATTTGAATACAGATCATGATGCTTGTCTAGGGAGCACCACTGAGGGTTATGGTGAAGCCACTGATTCCAAAAATAGCATTACTTTTCATATGGCTTTCATGCATACCCTTAACTGAGCCACCAAGAACTGTTTTACAAGCTGTTACAAATATGGTATCCAGAGGCCAGGCTGTAGGAAAAAGAATGCTAACCATGTGGTGACTCTGCAGCATAATTTTGCAATCTTCAAATCAAAATAAATAGGGTTGCTTCCTTCTTATTAAACATTGGTGACTTTGCTGGGAACCAAAGACAGATGGACAGAAATGTAAGAAACAATGTAGCCATTGAAAAAATGAAATGGTATCAAAACACGTGCTAGAATTTTGCTTGTGAAGGACATTTAGATGAAGCATTTACAATGTCACAAAAATAATGCACCCCAATTAAAAAAACCACAGTTCAAAAAACTATAGCAGCCTGTCAATGAAAGAAATACCAAGCAGATGTTTTTATTATTTCCAAATATATTTAGAATTCTGAGGGAAAACCACAAAGTGTGTTTTTATTATGCACCTGTCGTGGCCAACATCTGGCACTAGCTCTCACCAATCCATCAACCCCGCAATGTTGTGTCTCCTTCCAGCTCACAGGGAGACTGTAAATAAACCCACGGTGCAGAGTGTGGCTTTTCCTTTTCCCTTGTCTTTATTTCTCCTTTCATTCTCTTTTTCTTGCCTTCATTTGTGTGTGTCTGTGTGTGTTTGTTTTTCATAGCAAGAAGGGAGCAGCACAGAAAACAGAAAAAGTCTATTTGTGTCCTTTACAAATTGTATAGTAAATGTGCCTCCTAAAGAAAGAATTGCAAATGCAGTAGGATGAGAGAATTTAAATTCTTTTTAAGAGAAAAAGGAGTTGTCTGGTATCTGCCAATCTTCTATTCCTTCGTTCATTTAGCAACTACTTTTTTCATGAAAAGGGAGATCAAATTCCATTACAAAGAGCAAAGTTATCATCCAAATTATTTTGTTATTTTTAGACTTTGGATAAGTGGGTCATTTGGATAAGTGGACTAAAGATTGAAAGTTGGTTTTTGTAAAAGAAGTATTTTATTCAAGATACTTGTTATACTGGATTTTTTTTTGCACAACAGATTCTTTTAAGCAACTTTTTTTTGATTGTCTAAAATCTTACTGAAAGTTTCAGGTAAGTAAACAGACTAGACATGCATTAATCACATTTCCATTTAGGGGAACTTACACACACACACACACACACACACACACACACACACACTTCTACAATTATAGCTAGAATTTCAAGGTATGCTTTAGGAATCTTGATTTCAAGTGAGGAAACTCAGTTTGAACTAGAGCAGAAATAGAGACACCATTAACTCATAACAAAGGAATTGGACAAGAATGGCTGGAACAAGTGACTGCTACATCTTCAGGACTCTTGTCAGGTCTCTGCTTCTTTCTGTATGTCATTCTGCTTAATTTCTCCCAGACAGGCAGGGCTCTCTATGCTGTGAGAGATGTGAATGTTGCCAACAGCATCTGGGTTCAAATCATCCCAGATTCACGATCAGAAAGAAGTTATTTTCCACTATTCTTGACTCTTTCTCATGCCAATCTTAGACTGAAACCTCTCTAAAATGGACAATGGCAGTAGGTGTTCATTTGGACTCATCACTAAAGCCAGTGAGGTAATATCAGGTAGGAAGAAAGAAAGCTCCAATTCAACCATGTGGTGATAGCTGGGTGGGGGGCATGAGGAGGAGAAGGAGAGAAGTTCTACATAGGCGGGAAGAACTAGTCCTCCAAAGAGAGGAATGCTAGATATAGAAGTAATCAGTGACCTCAAATGTCGCTTAAATATCTTCAAATGTTTTATGCCATTGTGATTGTTTTTATCAAAGCTTTATAGTTTCTGTGAAGAGTATATGTTCATTTGTTATTGATAAAGGAGTTCTAATTTTGTTTTGCTGTTCAAATATAAAGTATATTACCCGTTATTGAAAATAATGGAATTATATCTGGGGTTATTATTTGATTCTTTGTATTTTATTATATTTTTATGATTATTTAATCTCAACAACAGTGTTATAATGCTTAGCTATTGCAGTGATACTTGTAAAATCACACAAAAAATATGTGCTTATAATGCCATAATTAAAAGCAACGTATTAGAGACTTGGCCATTTCTAGTACAGTCTATTTCTTTAAACACTTACAGTCAACACAGGTTTTTTTAAGTGCTTCTAATAAATTTAGACAGATATCTTCTTATAATGCAATTTCTTTCTATATTGTTAAAAACAAAAATGTCTTGTTCAAACTAACTTACTTCTATGGTTTGGGGGGGAAACATACTTGTAGATAATTTTAGCCTTCTAAATGGCAATTCCTATTCAAGTTCAAATTGGAATTGACTCAAATGAGTGAAAATCAGTTCCGTTATTTTTATTTGCTACAATGCCCTTCACTCCCATTTTTAATGCCATGCATGAGCTACTCATTTCTTATTTTCTTCACTTTTCTTCCAAGTAGATTCATATGCATAGCTTCTAATTTCCCAGATCTGCTATTTTAATTTCTTAAGGCATATATTAGATTCCTAATTTTGAACCTTGTAGCACAAAAACATAGAATGGGTCAGATAGCTGAATGTAATTAAGATTGATTGGCCAATTCAACAATAAAAACAGCTAGCCTGATAAGGGGTTAGTGATTGTGCCAAGCAAGTAAAAAAGAATCAAATTACCTAGTAGCTTGAATCAAAACCTTGAATTTTGAAAGGATAAAGACTGGTGATAAAATAAACTTGAAAGTGCACTATATGTACTACAATGTACTCTCTTTGGGCCAAAGATAATATGCCTGCTAGGAAGATCCATGGAGACATGTTCGACTAAAAATAATAAACTGAAATTTGTTCCATACTGGTGGGGGACCATAAGATATTTCTGTGTAACCACAGAGCCCCTGGGTCTCAGAATGGAGTATAGCAGAGTTTTCATGAACCCTTCATACACTATTCCATATAATCCAGTGTGCACAGTACTAAAAATCATGTGATCATTTAAAAAAATTTGTTTTAAAGAGTACTTACTTAGAGACAGAAAAAGCATGGGTCAGGGAGGGCCAGAGAAAGAGGAGGAAAGAGAGAATCCCAAGCAGGCTATGTGCTAATAGCACAGAGCCTGACATGGGGCTCAAATCCACAAACCATGAGATCATGACCTGAACCTCAGTCAGGGCCTTAACCAACTGACCCACCCAGCCACTCTCTTGTGATCATTTTAGATGTCACACAGAACATTTTCCTTTTCCTTTTACTCAACTTTCAATACATTTACTTTAATATAAACATTATAATTATATATTAGATAAAATACAACATATATCACACCCACATTTTAATGGCTAGTTTGTTAAGACTAAGATTGAAATTGAGATTTAAGATGAAAAAAGAAACAATTTAAAGAAAAATATACAGTATTCAGTTGCTCATTCAACAAGTATTAAGCAGGTAGCCAGTGTTGACCTCTTTGAGAAGGTGAGATCTGAGCCATCTTGGAAAAGGTGAAGGAGGGAACCAAGGTGATATCTGGGGAAGTGTTCCTTGAAGAGGGAAGTTAGAACAGAAGTCCTAGAGTAGAAGTGGCCAGTGTGTGGGAGGAGGCCAGTGTGGCTAGAGAAGAGAAAGAGAGGGGGCCAACAGATTATGAGAAGCCAGACCATGTAGTACATTCTAGGTGGGTGACTGTATAACCTATCATACACTCTGGGACACTCACTAGAGTAAATACTATGTATTTGTTTAATAATTACATCAAAACAGCATGCGAAAATTGGAGCTATCCCAGGCAAACTGGAACATAGGGTCATTCAATTTATAGAACAATGTAAGGACTTTGGCTTTTACTCTGAGGACAATGGAGAGCCGCTGCAGATATTTTTAACAGATTGCCCTTGTTGTTATGTTGAGACTAGACTGTAGTAGGGTGCGTGTAAAAACAGACAATAGGTGGTAAACTGAGGTATTACAAGCATATGACCAAGTCTATAAAGTACTATTCTCACACATATGGCACTGTTAATCCTCCTGGTCCAGGATAATTCCGTCAGGTCCCTAGAATAAATGATGTCAGGATACGCCTGAAGAGTTTGTTCCACACCCCAAGAGATTAACACTTATTTTCTATAGCACTCTGTTAGGTATTAGAAATATAATATTGAAGCCATACAACTAGACTCAAGAAATTTAATTGGCAAGATAGAATATATATTTATAATAAACCCTCAAAGATTATGAATTGGAAATACCAACAGCCTGGTGAATTATTCTCCTGTTAGATGAGGAACAAGGAAAGATATTCTGGGCAGACACCAGCAGTTGAGTTCAAAGAACTCATATACCATTTCTCTTCTGAAACTTATGATAAACCCCCAAAAAGAGTGTGTCTAGTTTTAAAGCTTGGAAAAGCTTCCTGGTGATTCTAATATTAGTGTTTAAGTTGAGAACCACTCACCATAGTGACAGCACACGGAATTGTGGGGTATTCTTTTGGGACTTGTTTTCCTCATTTCAGAATTAAAAACAAGTGTACAGTTACATCCCATTGTGAGGTACTAAATATAGAAAAACTTGGAAGAGACTAGGCAAAGAAAATGGGTTGAATCAAGTTTTCAATTGTATAAGGAACTGGAACTAGATAGAGACAGATGGATAAATGGAAATGATAGATAGAGGTGATCCCTGAATAACACAGAATTGAAATGTGTAGGTCCACTTAATTTTAGAGGTTTTTTTCAATAAATTAATGTAAAGTACTATAAATATATTTCTTATTCCTTATGATTTGCTTAATAAGATTTTATTTTCTCTATATTTTTTACTGTAAGAATGCAGTATATAATACACATAACATATAAAATATGTGTTAACTATCTATGCTATTGGTAAGGCTTTCATTCAACAGTAGGCTGTTAGTAGTGGAATTCTGGGGGGAGTCAAAAGTTATATGTGGATTTTCAACTGCGCTGAATTTGACATCCCTAACCCCCATATTGTTTAATGTCAACTGCGTATGTATTAGTCTGTCTGGCCATAAGAAGATACCACAAACCGAGTTCCTTGAACATTTATATCCTTATAGTTCTAGAGGCCAAAAGAGCACAAAGTGTCTTCAGAGCTGATTTCTGCTAAAAACCCATTTCCTGGCCTGTATATGGCTGTCTTCTCAGTGTGTTCTCACATGGTATCTTCTCTATATGTACAGAGAAGTCCCTATCTTCAATACAGTCCCATTGGAGATTACGGCTTCAGCATATACATTTTGAGGGAACAAAATTAAGTCCATAGCAGTATATAGTAAAATCTTGGTTTGTGAGCATAATTCGTTCTGGAAACATGCTTGTGATCCAAAGCACTTGTGTATCAAAAAAAATTTCCTCAGGGGTGCCTAAGTGGCTCAGTTGGTTAAGCATCTGACTTCAGCTCAGGTCATGATCTCATGGTTCATGAGTTCAAGCCCCATGTCAGGCTCTGTGCTGACAGCTTGGAGCCTGGAAAGTCTTCCTCTCTCTCTGACCCTCCCCTGCATGCTCCCTCTCTCTCTTCCTCTCTCTCAAGAATATATAAACATTAACAAAATATAAAAAAGAAAGAAAGAAAATGAATTTCCCCAGAAGAAATAATGGAAACTCAGATGATTCATTCCACAGCCCAAAAATATTCATATAAAAATGATTACAGTATGTAAAATAATACAAAATAATAAAGAAAATACAAAATATAAAAAATAAACAAATTAACCTGCACTTACCTTTGAAAACCTTTGTGGCTGGTGTGAGGGAGACAAGAGAGAAGAGGGTTATTGTGTAGGACGACTTTCACTATCACTAATGGAATCACTGGTATCTATTGGCTTAATGGAAAATTTTTCTTTTCATGCAATTTTAGCAAGGAACCTATCCAATGGCACTTGCTTTTGCCTCCTTTTGAGGATTTAGAGGAAATGTGACATTCCATTGATGATCACCCACCATCCTGCAGCGAGAGAGAGAGAGAGAGAGAAGAACCATTGGCTCATATATGATCATGTGACATTTGGTGTCACGTACTACTCGTATTGCAAGACATAGCTCATTTATCAAGTTAAAATTTATTAGAAATGTTTCCTCATCTTGTGGAACACTCACAGAAAATGTTACTCACAATCCAAGGTTACTGTATATCTATAAATGTCTATGTATCTATATTTATATTCCTATATGAATATAAATCTATCTATCTATCTATCTATCTACCAAACTGTTGGCTACAGGTGACTCAGTAGGGGATAAGTACTTTGAATTCCTAGGTCCAAGCTAATTGTTGCAACTCTTCTGACAGACAGCAGGCCTGGCACTTTGAGAAGGAACTGATTTCACTTTGACTGTATTTAATTATCTCAGAAGCAAAAGAAATAATCTTTTGTGTACACTTGTCTAAGAGCTGACTCGAAATAAGAGCTCTGACTCAGAATGGTTGCCACGTTACATAGCCTGATTATACCTCAGGAGGAAGATTCAGGCAAAAAACCTCGTCTGTCTCAGAGTCCTTACCATTTCCAGACAAGTGTGCAATGACTAACAAATGCACCAGTAGGAATTCTTGGTAGAAGTAAACGTGCCTCTTCTCAACTTCCTCTAGCACAAGATAATAATTTCAGTAACCTCTGTCCTATTCACCAAACCTGTTTCCCAATTGCTGTGCTATCTGATTGTACAGGTTCATCACCTTTTTTCCCAATTTGGGCTTTAGCTCTTGCTTTAATTAGCTTATGTTTTAGTAGAATGAACTGAACTTGACACCTTTAAACTCTCACATTAAATTGATCTAAACTCTGTCATTATACATGCTATTCCTCTTTATTTTCTTCCAACTGAATCTTACGAATTGATTATCATCAGCATACTTGGAAGAAGAATTTCATGTCCTCTCTCTGCAACTCTCCTGTCTTGTGGATAATAGTAATTCTAAAATGTGTTTGTGATAAATCTTCTCTGAAAGGAATTTAGGGAATTTGCAAGTAGGAATGCACATTGAATGTAAAATGTAAACTCTTCATTTTACAGAGGAGGAAATTGTGCTCTATAGAGATTCCATCATCTACTCAGAATTACTCAATTAATGTCAAAGCAAAAACTAGAACCCAGAGAACTTAATTACAAATCAAAACAATGTTGTACTAAGAAAAGGATCTTACTGAAATGTTTTCAGAGACTATCACTCATTTCCTGAATTATAAATCTAGACACCAATGTCTTGTCCCCATTAATAGATTACCACTGGGAAATCCTATCTTCTTTTGTTACATGTTTATTTTATATGCAAAATGAAAGAGATACTCTCCTCAAACACCTTAAAGGGATATATAAATTCACAATACAAATATTATGGACAAGCAATAGTCACAAGTGATATTCTGTGATGTTCTTTGATATGCATCTCCCAGAAGCAGAGTTGATAGGCACAATCTTCATATTATATTTTTCAAAATGGAATGCACTGCCAAACATGTAGAAAGTCATTCAGGCAAAAAGCAGTGTACAGTGTAGAACAAGCCAAGAGGTGATATCCTGGCCAAATAAAAGTCAATTCTCAAATAAATATGTCTAGAAATGGAAATTTCAGTTTATGTCTTCAGTTGTATAATCTGCTTATTGTAATGAGTAACATGAAAATGATAATGGTGGTGGTGGTGGTGGTGGTGGTGGTAATGGAGATGACAGCAGTTAACATTAAAATGGTACAACATGCCAGGCACCTTTTCAAGCATTTTACATTTATCTGATCTTCAGAAAAGTCGTATAAAATAGGTACTATTATTATCCTTTTTAAAAACTTCTTTCATAAAAGGCATAGGTGTATGTGGAGGGTGAAATTTGGTAAGAGCAGTGGAAAAGAGAAAGGCTAAGAGAGTCTTGATGAGGAAGCCTATGTTTGGTATATTAAGAGTCGAGATTCTTCTGTCTACATGAGAAGAAAATCTAGCTCACTGTGGCTTAATTAAAATGGAAATGTATTGGCTTGCATAAACCAAAAGTGGATCTATGGGCTCAAATGGTGTCTTCAGCACCTGGTTTCTTTCCATCTTTTGTGTTTGCTTTCTTCTGTGATGACCTCATTCAGGTCAGTTCTTCCTGGAAGGCTAGCAAGAAATAACCATAGCTCCAGGCTTAGATCTCATCACTTTAGCAATCCCACCATCAGTCATTGGACTGATGTCCATCAAATTGGGCCTACGCCCATCACTGTGGCCACAGAGCTAGAATATTATTCACCAGAACTAGGTCATATGCCTATTTCTAATGCTAATCATCCTCCAAAGAAAAATCAGTTTTTTTATTAGATGAAGGGGAAATGACACCAGGAAAGCAAAAGTCAAAGCTATCTACCAAAGCATAGAAATAAGCACATAAACAAACAGGGCAAGACAGAAATCATAAAATAGTGGCGAAGGGAGTTCTGGTAAGATAGTCCCTTTAGGAGGGGAAGAAAGCATATAGGAGAGAAAAGAAAAAGTTCGAATGGGGTATAAAAGTGTTCTTGTCATTATGCAAGTAAAAAATCACAATGGGTTTTAACTTTTATTATGACTTTTATTCTGCATTGGGTCTTGCTGTAATTCCCAGGCTCTATGAAAAGTAAAAGACTACATTCAACTGGGTTCTGCAGTAAATAAGCTAAGAGCATGTAGCATCAGCTCCCAAATTTAACCCAATGCAACAATCAAGCTATTTGTGAAGCTCTGTGTTAAGCAGTAACTGACTGATGAAAAAGACAGACTCATAACCAACTACAACTCAAAATAGACCATGGTAAGTACTATAACAGAAATGCTGACAAAGTTCTTCGG
>CM053572.1:72736754-72752536 GCA_028646485.1 Cryptoprocta ferox
TGAGGTTATAGATGTAGCTGGTGAACAGAGTATGAATGACATGAGGGGGAATTAAAATTCTTCAGGCAAAGAGGGACAATTGAAGAAGATCTTCAAGTATCAGTGAGTATCATGAGTTATGTAGTGCTTATAGAACTGTCTTATGGAAAGAACATTCTGGGGGCATCTGGGTGGCTTAGTCAGTTAGGTGTCTGTTGGTTTCGCTCAGGTCATGGTCTCGAGGTTTGTGGGTTTGAGCTGAGCCCCAAGTGGGGCTCTGCGCTGACAGTGAGGAGACTGCTTGAGATTCTCTCTCTTTCTACCTCTCTCTCTGCCTCTCACCTTCTTGTGCCCTCTCTCAAAATAAGTAAATAAACTTTAAAAAAAATTCTAGTGGTAGAAGATAGATTGGTAGAAACAAGCCTGAGACATGGAATCCCACTGGGAGTTTATGGCAAAATTCTGAATGGAATAATAGTGGAGATGAAGGAAGTAACAAAGGAAAAAAATAAGAAATTGAAGCAAGAAATTTGGAGTAGAATTCATAGAACTTGTCAATAATTAGTTGTGAGAAGTGAAAGAAGAAGAAAAAAATTCAAGACTGGGAGCTTAGGAGAATGGTGATGCCATTAGTGAAGCTAGATGTCACAGAAGGGAAGCAGGTTTGTATATCAAGGTCTGATTTGTCCAGATTAGCTAAGGGGGGCGGGGCATGCATGGGGAAAGGATGAAGAATGACCTCACAGCAAAAAGGAAATAAATGCATGATTGGAAGTACCATATGATGCAGGTGAAAAAGACAATCTTCTGCAGGGTGTGAATGTTAAACTGTAACTTAAAGTATGTTTTAGACTTTTTAAAATGTTACTTATGTTCTCTAGCCACTAACTCTGAATCAGATTCATATAAAATGAAAGTTTAAAAAATACCAACTAAATTGGTCTTCATTTCCCTGACTGCTCCTTACTAATAATCCTGAACCTTTGCCATCTAGAGTTGCTGCTTTCTCCATTAAGTAAGCTTAAGCTTTTAAAAAGCAATTCTTTAATCTGTGCAAACTTAAGTCATTTCCTGTCATTTTCAGAAAACTGATTCTTGTCTCATGCAATCTCCAGATTCTTTTCTCTAAAGATAGTGGAGAAGTAAATATTTAGTGAATATGCCCTTATCCTCTGACACACGCTCTCTAGTCTGCTTTTAAAACACCCTGCAATTTCTTTCATCTTAAAACTAGCCAGGGGGAGAGGAAGAAGTTGGAGGTGATTGCTTGAAATCAAACATCATTTTTTGAAAAATTTCAAGCACTTATTTTGAGTGAGATTCTAGGTGGACAGGAAGGGGAAGCAAATAACCTGAAAATAGCACTAGTAAGGGATGGTTTCAGTGATTATAATGCCCAAGCAAGTCTTTTTCCTCTGGCCTCTGTGTTCTCAAATCAGAAGTATTCCGTGAAGAATTCATCCCAGATTTAACATGATAAACAACATGCACTGAGGTAACAATGCATCAGGGAACCCAAAGTGACTCTTGGTTAACTATCAAAGCTAAAAATACTTATTAAAGCTGTAACTCCCTTCCTCTACTTCAAGATGTTGGGGGTATTAACTGAAGACTCAGTGAAGGGGAGCACGGCAGCAGCAAAGACAAGCTAACCATGAAAGGAAGAAAGACAGCTGGGACTGAGGGGGAAGATGGGATAAAGGATAAAATAAAGCTGAATGTTGCCCTTCAAGATAAAATGGTCACATTAAAAAAGAAAAAGAAATAATTATTACACATGTAGCAGATTTGCCTTCCCCACTGCCTTTTCCTTATTCATTATTGTTCACAAAGCTCTATTTTTTCCACCCCTCCTCAGAAGACTTAAAGTTAAGTCCTAATGAAGTTTACCAATGTCAAGAAAAAAAATCCCATTGTTCATCCCAGTGATTGGCTTAAAAATGAAGGTACTATATAATTCTGGCCAATTCAGTGAAAATAAAGATCTGCTGACTGGTTTCTGGGTCAAGTTCCCTTGCTGCTGTGAAGAGGAACACACAAAAGGATGTCCATTACCCTGCTCCCCATATTCTTTGAGATGGTGTCAAGTGTGCGTGTGGTAACACCTCGAACTTGAGCAGTAACCATCTCACTACCATGATGGGTGCTAGTCAAAGACAGAATCAGATGGCAGGGCAGACACCAGGAGGGCTTGGGTTCTTAGGGATTTCATTTAATTGCTGAATTAACCAAGCTGGAAGCCATGGTTAAAATTATTATAATTTACATTAAGATACTTCAGCATATACAGGGGTGCTTGGGTGACTCAGTCAGTGAAGCATCCGACTCTTGATCTCAGCTCAGCTCTTGATCTCAGCATCGTGAGTTCAAGACCCACGGTGGGCTCCACACTGGGCATGAAACCTACTTCCTACTTAAAAACATAAAAAATTCACCATAGATTGTGATGTTATGTGAGTGTAACTTGGGTTGAGCTCTAAGCATTGTAATCAAAGATTCCCTGTCCCAGAGTGATCAATGACTATGGCAATCAAGAACACAGGAGTGATCTGTTGGCATTCTCATCAGGACATCTGTACTTCAGAAAGGCTAATTACAAGCACTTCTGTTACCTGGATCTTGCTCAATAACCTACACTTTGCTAATTAACATACTAAATGTCAGAAAGGGGTTTTTAGTGATAAAAATAGCCTGTTGATAAGCATGATGCATGCTAAAATTGAGCTCCCACTGGTGAATCTAAAGGTATTCAAGTTGTGTTGGTTTGCTAAAATTACTTTACAGACACTTTCTACTCTTGCATGAATAGAGAATAAGAATCAAGCAAGATCATAAACTTGTGCTCCTCAGGATTTTTTCCCAGGCTAAATTCTGAAACTAGATATTCCCTAGCCCTGGAATCTATAATCCTATTTGCCTACAGCCAGCTGCGGGGATGGCAGAATCTTGTCTCAGGAATCTTAGTGATTACCTTCAGTGACCCTTCCTACAAGATGGTGACCTGAGACTGAGGAAGGGTAGGGACTTCCTGAAGCCTAGAGAACAGATTGTATGAATTCTTTTCATTTACATGCCCACCAATATATGTTTAGTACAATAAATATCTGTAACAGTGTCATTATACTTAGATTATTTTCTAATATTACCCACCTTAAGTCTGCTTATTTTGAGAACAATACTTTTATTTATTGTCTGAGATGGCTGATTCACGATTTTCTATTACTTGCTGCTGAAAGCATCTTAACTTAGGTACCCTACCCACCATTAGGAGTTCAGCAGTTATCTCTGCAACTTAGGTTATAATTTGAGGGGTATGAGTTACACGAAAGATTTTGGGGGGAGCCTGAGTGGCTTAGATGGTTAAGCCTCTGACTCTTGATTTCAGCTCAGGTCATGATTTCATGGTTCATGACTTTGAGCCTCACGTTGGGCTCTGCTCTGGCAGTGCTGAACCTGCTTGTGATTCTCTCTCTGCCCCTCCCCCGCTCTCTCTGTCTCTCTCAAAAATAAACTAAAAAAAAAAAGAAAGATTTTTTTTTACTCAGAAAATGTGTTGTAGGAGAAAAAAAGCAATGAAATAGGAAATCATGGGATGAAGTTTGATACTCCATTCTGTGACAGCCTTGGATATATCTTTCAGCCTCCTTAAGGATGAGTGACAGGCAAAGTAGCAAATGAAGAAGAGGGAGTCAGACAGCCTGGGTTTAATCCTGGCTTTATCACTTACTATCTGTGTGAGCTTTCTAGGCTTCAATTTCTTTATCTATATAATGGGCTAGGTACCTAGTTACAGTTGTTGTAAGCATTAAACAAGACATGCCACCTTCAACCCATAGCACAATGCCTGGCATGGTAAACAGGAAATAAATATCATCATTATAATCTCTAAAGTAAGGTAACCAGTCTGAATGGTCACCTCATTCCTCTTCTTTCTTTCTTTTTTTAAATTATTTACTTATTTTGAGAGAGAGAGAGAAAGCACAAACAGGGCACGTGCAGAGAAAGAGGGAGAGAGAGAATCCCAAGCAGGCTCCCAGCTGTCAGCACAGAGATGTGGAGCTTGAACTCACAAATCAAGAGATCATGATCCCAGCTGAAACCAGGAGTCGGTTACTTAACCAACTGAGCCACCCAGGCTCCCTCTCTTCTTCCTAATACTTTGCAATTTTACCTTCCTTGTTGTATGCTCCAGAGAAAATGTTAGTAAAGAAATGCAAAATTAATCTATTTTATATTCAGTGTTAATCCTTTTTTTAGGCAATGCCATTCACTCCTTTATTTATGCAGTCACACATTTATTGAGTGCCTACTGTAAACAAGGTACTGTGTAAACATAGGAGATATCTCTGAGAAGCCCTTAGTCCTGCAGAGAAACCAGGAATATCTGTTTTCCCCCAAAATTGAAATTTCTGCTTGCCCACATATAGTCAAGTTTCACAATAGTCCTTTCTCAAAACAGGGCTTTGATACAAATTTGTGTTCCATGTTATATAAATCTGTGTTCCAACATTGAGCCCTTCACCCAATATGGAAATTAATATTCATCCCTTTGTTGGTGGTGAGGTAACAAGAGCTATGACCAATGAAGAGCCTACAGAGTTAAAGGAAGCCATGAACCATGCAGTTCTAAAGGATTTTGGTACCACTGTCCACAATCATGGTCACTTGTAATCTGACACAGCCCATTGCAGAGACCTCCTATACTAATGAAATCAAGAGCCAAAAAGGAGGCTCTGAGACAAAGAGCCTCCTTAAAATTAGTAACTCTTTCTCCTTCCCTTCTCCATAGGCCTCAGTTTAAATTTGCTCCTTAAGCAAGAATGCCAATATTTTCCCCTCCAATCATAAAACACTGCTTATAAATTGATTTCTTTTTATCACATGCATTCTACCATGTGTGAGAGCACAGTGAGTTGTGGCAACCTGAACAAAGCCCCCATGTGTTTGGACCCACTGTACTGTACACACTTGAAACACCATCTGCAGGCAGTCTTTCTCTCCAGCTTATCAAGGTGAGTGGCAGGAGAGAATCATGAGCTGAGGTGCTTCGTTGACTGGCAGTAATTCTGCCAGTATGAGGGGAACATCTGTACCAGCCAAATCTGGTGAAAATTAAATAGTTAACTAAGTCTGAAAACATATGCAAGTGAGACTCTCAATGTCCTTAAAACAAAAACCGTGCCTCTAAAACCCCTAAGTATGTCTCTGTATCTTAGCATTCACTGCAAGCACCAGGGTCACTTGAGGGCCATTTAAATCTTGGAAATGTCTTAGAGATGATTCTTGAATCTTTGGAGTGCTGGTGTCTTAAGGGGAGTGTGGGAGGAAGCTGGGAATCAGTACGCTGTGTCCTTGTCCTGATCTTTCTTCACCTTTCTCCATGGTGAAAACAGTAAATTATCTCAGCATGGACAGTATTTCAAAATCTTACCCTGAAACAGTCTCTAAAGAATAAGTGTTTATGATAGGAGGTTTTGTGAACCGCAAATAAAAAAATTTTTTAAATCAAAACTCTCTGCTTCTGCCCAAATTGAAACAGGTTGATCCTCTCAGTGTGATCCCTGAGTTTAGATTTGAGTTTAGACTTAAGAAGTCAGGCTGAAAACTTGTGAAGAAAACCTGTATGTGCACCCAGAACAAATTGGACAGGTATAATGATAGGGGGCCAGTGAATTGAGGAGACATAGTCTATGTGGCTTAACCATGAAGCATGTTAGGACTTCAGTTAATAATGGCAGCTGGGGAGAGGAAGTTAGGAAGGGGGGATCAGTGAGGACTGGAGTTTTTGGCTCAGAGAGTGACCAGCACTGTGAATCATGGCTACCAAAGTGTCAGAGCGAACTCTGTCTCCAGCCCGACCAGCACTCACACCTAACAAGGAAGTGACCTAGGACACAGGAGTTTCTAGGCCATGGGTCACAATTCTGGTTGAGTAAAAGATCTGAACCAGCAACCACAGATGCAGAAAGCAAGGATCATTGAGAGATAACCAAGACATTCGGGCTTCAAATAAGTGAGCTGGTGTTAGGGCTCTATTCTAGGTGGATACTTGTAATGCAAACAGAGTCATCAGATGAGTTGAGTATTTCTCAGTGCAGGTAGAGAAGAAAGCTGCCATAAGGTGATCAGGTGATTGAGGGCTCATCTCAAGGATCTCCAGCTTCCAAGCAGAAGCAAGCTAATTTCAAACCCCGTTTTGTGGGAGGCAGAAGTATCCTACTGCCTATATATTGGCAAAGTATATTTAGCCAGTATTTGCTCAGGGACTAGGTGGTTTGAACCTGTCTGCCGCCTTCAATGAATGCTGCTGAGCAGGGTCTGGAAAGGCAAGGACTGGCATCTGGCAAAGTTTTGTTCCTGGACCTCTCTAAACTCACAAGCATATTGCCCTTGGCCTAGGTGTTTCCTTATCTCCTCATTCTTGGTACTTGGTCACCACCTTACTGGTTAAAATGTATTATATTTTTTAATATGAGCGTCTTGACTATATCTACACACACACACCTGAGAGGACAGTCCTTATGAAGTTACTCATCATTCCAATCACAGCTCTTAGCCCATCATTACCCTGACCCCACTCTCAGCATGAACATCATTAAACATCTAGTGTAACCACTACACTGACACAATTATCAGTAAATAGGAATAAATTAGGGTGAGGACCTGCTTTAAGATGTCATAATCATCATTTTCTTCTCAAGTAATTAGAGAAGAAGAGAAAAATCTGGAGACAAAAACAGTGGATTGAATAATATTTCCATGAGTCATTAGTATACTTTAATAATGACTCATAATAAGTTCTGAGCCCTAGAAATGTTCACCTACTTAGCAAATGCTGGGAAAACATCAAAATCTTTTGGGATGAGGTCAATTTTCTGTAAGTATGTCACTCCTGCTTCCCATGGTCGGCTGATGGTTTAACATGTTTTTTTTAATTTTTAAAAAATATGTATTCACTTTTGAGAGAGAGCAAGAGGGAGAGAGCAAGAGCAAGAGACAGAGAGAGAGAGAGAGAGAGAGAATGAGCAGGGGAGGAGCAGAGAGGGAGACACAGAATCCAAAGCAGGCTCCAGGCTCTAAGCTGTCAGCACAGAACCCAACGCCAGGCTTGAACTCATGAACCACAAGATCATGAACTGAGCCAGAGTCAGACGCTCAATAGACTGAGTCACCCAGGCACCCTAACAATTTAACATGTTTAACAGGGAGAGTTAGCAAAATAATAATAATAATGATGATGATGATGATTTTAGCTTGTAGTTCATTCACACCAACTCTCCAAAAGAAGAGAGAGTTCCTAAACTTCCTTTCATGACAAATTGCATTGATTAACTCATGAGGAGTGGGGTTGGGGAGGAAGTTGCAAAAGGGAAAGACATGGGAAGGAATTTGAGGTGGGTTTAGGGAAGAAGCAGAGATTACACTCAGGGTAGCTGGCAAGGACCTGAAGAATGGTTGGGTATCATCCCTGTAAGGACCCAGAAAAGCTGCAAACTAAGCTGAAACTAACAACCTCATCACAGACCCCATGCACAAGCAGGGCAAGTAAACAGCCAAAGGAAGCTTAGAGAGTGAGGGTATCCACAGTGACCAGTGGGAGCCAAGTTAAGAATACCTCTCTCTTCTGGACTGCCTCAAACCCTCTCTCTTAGCATGGCTCTAAAAGAAAAGGAGTCACATTAATGACTGAGATTGAATTTCTAGTTGTCTCTGAATAATGGGGGCTTTATGGGCAAATATAATCTTATTTTGAAAAAGTAAGGACGGTAAAATTTTCCCATCCAACTTTTGAAGAAGATAAAATTTATACCCATTGCCCATGTAACAGACTAAAGAATATTGTCCAACTTTGTGTCTGTATAAGGAAAGAAGAATACCAATAAAACATTGTAATAAGTAATGAGGGAAATTTTGGAGAAAAATAATTAGAAAGTGTAGGAGAATGGCTCCTCCATGGTGTCCTGGCACATTTGCACAGCGCCAGATGGGCCACATGGGCAAAGGTGTGAACTGTAGCCTCTCTGAGTTGTGGCAAGATGCCCTATGAACTTCACAGAGCAGAAATGAATGGAAGGCTGGGGATGGCTTGGGGCCATCACACACTCGCCTTTCTATCTCCCCCAGGAGGCTGTCATGAGACAACTTCCCATTGCTTCTGCTGAAGTATGAGAATTTCAGCCCCGCCTCCTTGAAGGTACAATGGCAGACTATGAAACCACTTAGATACAGTCTAGAACAGACTGCTTACAATGGGATAACCCATAACGTGCAATACAGTCATTTAGTCCCTTTGGGTTCAGTGGCATCCGCTTTAGGATGGGAATGGGAACTGGCAGTTGGCAGCTTTAATTACTCTTACATTGACCATCTATGTAAGTAATAAACTATAAAAAAATTTAAAAGTGGCTTTTGTCAAATCAGTTTGGCATTGCCTTGTCTTCCATGTGGGACAGGAGAAAGAAAAAAGCTAGAAAGGACCACCAAAGTCTCTAAAAGAAGCATGGAAATCTATTCATGAAAATTTGGTTTACAATAAACTTCTTAAAAGTAGTTCCAAAAAAATGCAGTCAAGGAAAAAAATGGTTCTTGTTTTAAACTCTCACTGTGTCTACAAACATGAAATGTGCAAGCTTTCCCTTATGAAGTGAACTATGCAGTGCGGTCTCTCAACTGCGCCAGTGTGGACAGTCAGAGCTGAGCAAGGGAGTGCCGGCCACAACCAGTACCAGAGGTTATGATGCCTGCATAGAATCACTGAGTGTGCTCCCTGTGCTTACATATTTCCATTAATGGTTTTTCTATTTTAATGTTTAATGTAATGAGATAGAAATAAGTTTTATTAAAAGTGGATTCTTTTTGCTCTCTTGTTCCTATATTCCAGGTGAAGTAATGACAGTTCATTTAATGACAGGAAAAGACTTTTAAGCCAAGAAGGAGTTCAAGTTTCTAAAACTGTGCTTCCTACTTGCCCACGTAAACAGAGTCAAATTCCAAGAAAATGTCTTGGATTTGTTTTCAATATTCTCCCTGCAGCAAACACTAAACCATGAAGGAGGCACAACACAGAGAAAGGGCAGGGCTACACTGATATGTTATTAATATTTCCTAAACTCTTATTATGTGCCAGAACCCAAAAAAACACACAAATTTTATTTAATTCTTATGACTATTTTTTTGAGATAGTTGTTAGTAGAGCCTCTCGCCATGTTCTTCCACATTTGTTTAGTTTAGCTGGTGGCAAAGGATTAAAGAAAACTAGGAATTTAGAGAGAGAGAAATCCCAGAACACACACGCACGCACATAGACACACAGTCACATATATAAACATAAGTTTTGGCACTTATTTCAGGCAATAAGATATAAAGCAAAAATATCAATTAATTTAAGAAAACATCTAGAATAACATTTCAATTAAAGAACACCTTAGGTTGTTTCCATGAAATTTGCTTTCCTAAAGGAAATGCAAATGTATACTTCTTTTTGATATAAAACATTATTCTTTCTTCTGAAGTGCAGTCTCACATGATTTTTATTTATTTGTTTGTTTGTTTGTTTATTTTAACGTTTATTTTTGAGAGAGAGAGACACAGAGCATGAGCGGAGGAGAGACAGAGAGAGAAGGAGACACAGAATCAGAAGCAGGATCCAAGCTCTGAGCTGTCAGCACAGAGCCTGACACGGGGCTCGAACCCACAAACTGTGAGATCATGACCTGAGATGAAGTCAGCTACTTAACCGACTGAGCCACCCAGGCACCCCTCACATGATTTTATATATTGAGTGACAAAGAGTAGACTTGTTTTACACTGTGATTATTCCTTTAGAAAAATTAAGTTGTGGCTGTCACTCAGTATAGGTTTGTAGCAAGTCTGCTTTCACCTATACTGAGAAACAAACTAACAATGATTTGTTATCCAGAAATTACTATTGCTTCTGTATATATCAGTCCATTCCCCACCCCACTCCCAACAGTGACTAATACATGTTATGAAGTAAGTGAAAGCTAAAAAGGTAATGAGGCCAAAGAAAGCCCATGAATTTTTTCACCTTGCCTTTAGCAGCCTTGCCTCAATTAATTACTAATATTCTGACACAGAAGAATAATAAAATATCACATCTGCCATTAAGTAGTTATGAAATTTCTTTAGTTTTAAATCAAATGTCTTAGAATATTCTATCATTGATTCCCTCACTAGCAAATATTTGTTGAGCCCTTAGTATATGTCAGGTTCAACCAATTAAAAAACCTAGGAACTTCTGAGTGTGGGTTATTGACAATAGTTCCAAGGCCATCTTAAGTAGCCTAGGACATCAGAAAATATCTCTAGAAAGCCAAATTCTTTAGGGATGCCTGGGTGGCTTAGTCAGCTAAGCGACCAACTCTTGATTTCAACTCAGGTCGTGATCTCATGGTTTGTGAGCTCGAGCCCCCGTGCTGTGAGCAAGGAGCCTGCTTGGGATTCTCTCCCTCTGCCCTTCTCTCTCTCTCTCTCTCTCTGCCCCTCCTTCTCTTTCTCTGCCCCTCCCTCTCTCTCTCTGCCCCTCCCCATCTCGCCCCAGGTCCATGCAAAAGCCAAATTCTCTATATTAAATCAGGTGGATTTAATAGAAAACTACTATGGCTCTAGAAGAAAAACTCTATTATATTCTTAACGGAGCTTCGTCCATTTTCTATTTGTCACTGGGTAGAGGAAAGGCAGTTGATTAAGTGTCTGACTTCAGCTCAGGTCATGAACTTACAGTTGGTGAACTCAAGTCCCACATGGAGTTCTGAGATGACAGTGTAGAGCCTGCTTGGGATTCTCTCTTTCTCTTCCTATCTCTCTGCCCCTCCCCCACTTCCATGTACTTTCTCTATATAAACAAATAAATAAGATTAAAATAAGATTATATATATATATATATACACACACACACACATATACATATAATAAAAGTGCAACAACAAAAGTAGCTATAGTTTATGAAACATTTCTATATGCAAATCACTTAACACCTAATTACATCTTTTTCCTTGTTTAAAATCTGGGGGTCCATAGTTTTCTTCTTGGGAATATTGAAGAGAGATGACACATTTTATGTTGGATATGGTGGATTTGAAACCACACACACACACACCTAGAATTATTGCCATTTTTCAGCACACTGCTTAACCCACAAATTACTACCCTCACTACCCTCACTGACATCCAATTTTTTATGATACATGTGCTCCTGTTGTCTAACTTCAGCATTTTAGAACTAAGAAGTAATAGGGAGATTTGATTTCTTTATCTCTTTTTTTCCTATTTGTAAGCTGAGGAAAATGTATAATTCCATTTTATTTTTAACTGGAGTATTTCTTAACAATATGAATATAACTTATTGAAGCTACTTGGAAAAAAAAAACTAAGGAGGCAAGCACTACTTCCCTTGGAAAAGCAGTATTCTCAACTGAGGTAGAGTCATGTTAAGTCTCAGAAAAAAATTAACATTTGAACTTAAATTCAAGTGTCTAATTTGTTTCTGAATTTCAGACCAGCATTAAATATGATACAGTGTCAGGCATCATATTTTGATTCTGAAAATATTGGTTTTGAGAATATTCCAATATACTTAATGGGATATTAGAGATTAAGGAAGATAAGAATCACTTCATGTATACTAGAAACTGAAACTATAATAACTAGTTACAGAAATATTATTGCTCTAATCTTTCTTTCAGATATCACTGTACACAAATTTCATACATATTTAACAGGGATTTAAATAAATATTTAGCCAACATTAACAAATATTTGCTAAAAAGATGATCATTTGTTAAATCTGTTAAATGATCCAGCTAAATAAATAATTTTTCAGAATATTTATACATGTCAAGCCTAGTATATAACACACGCAGTACAGTACATTAATTCTCCCAACTGTCTCCATAGGTCAATGGAATAATAAACCTCAATCATTCATTATAAAGATGGAATGCTGATGTGATTTTCTTGTGACTCTAAGCTGTATGACTTCTACCCTGAAAATATTGAAAGATTTATACTTCAAAGATGAATTATCAACACATAGATTACACTTTCCAGTGTTGGGAAATGTGAAATAACAATAAGGTAGTGGTCAGAAAACCATATTTCTCTATATATATTATGTGACAGACATGAAAATAAACCCTAAGACCTAAAGAAAAATTCAAACAGCTTTAGAACATTTTATCTATGTCTCTTTTTTCTGTTCAAGTTTATTTGGCTTTCATGATATCCTGTTTATGAGATACTCTAGAAGACTTGGCTATAGAGTGCTTTTTGTTTCCTTGACCTAGTGACATGAAAAGTAGATGAATATAAAGGATGTGGGGAGGGGTAGAAAAAAAGACATTTATTCAAGATAATATAAAGATTCCTGCTCTCAGAAGTTACAGAATTAATGATTTTAACACTAATTCTAGGGCTAAAGAAATCCTTTAAGGGGTGATAGAAAAAAAGTGTCTGCTTGCTTAACTTGTCATCATTTACTACAAACCCAAAGGTTCTGACTATAGTAAATTGGTATTTTTTAATTCTACAAAAAAAAGGGGGGGCAAGATGGTGGAGGAGTAGGGAACTCTGTAATTTTCACCCACCAGCATCTATCAAATTAAGGACTGAAGCCACAATACTCTGATCTACAAGAGTGGGAGGAAAAGACACAGAGTCCACAAAGAAGACAGCCTCATGCGTGAGTAAGTGCAAAGTGGGGAAGATAAAAATGGGGGGGACCGGGAGGCATGGAGGGGTGTGAGCCCCACACCGTGCAGAACATCGGGGAGCGAGCAGAGCCATGGAGAGACAAGGGGAAGAGAAAAAGAGGCTGAAAACGCTCATAGAGAACTCTCTAGAGAAGAGAAAAACCTTGGCCCTGGACGGAGAGGGATCCTATCATTCCATCTATAACCATGGGGTGCAGGGAGAAGGATCCATCCCCTTTAGCTGGCGCATTTTCCTTGGGCTTGGCGCCCTGATCCCTGGTGGCACCACCTGGCCTTCGGGAGTACATCTCATCTAGGGCAATATCATTAAAGTGCCTGGACTAGGATTTGGAAAGGAGGCAGGGCTTGGAAAATACAACTTGGCCCACCCACGGCACGGGGAGATCAGACCCAAAAGAGTGGGTTACAACGCTTGGGGTGCCGCCATTCTTCTCCCCACAACCACTAAGGCGGGGCCTCAGAGAACAGCCCAAGAGACCTACCTACACCAAACCACGCCCATCTGTGCGGGAGAGCTGCCTTTTTTTTCTTTTTCTCCTCACCAACCCCCCACATCCCGAGCCCTGGAAAGACCAACATTGATGCATTGCTGTGATTAGATCAATTCTTGCCATTCAGATATATTTTCCCTTATCTCATTCTTATCTCTCCCCTCCACAGGTTTTATGCTTTTGGACTGTCCTTTGTCTTCTGTTGTTTTTTGTTCCCCCCTTTTTCTTTTTTTTCTTTCCTTTTTTTTTTTTCCCCCATTTGGTTTGCTTGTTTGTTTGATCTGTCTGTGCATTTGCATGCTTTTGTTCCCTGTGTGTTTTTCTGTTTTCCTTTTCAGGGCTACCTCAAGAAACAAGCCAAAGTACACATGGTGGAGAGTCCCAAATATCACTGAGTAGGGAAATAAAATAACCAAAGGCACAACAAGAGAAATTGAGAGACACCATTAAAAGGACACTTCCTGAATGGACAGGCCCTGGACAGCTTTTAAAACTGACAAGAGACAGAAAGGTAGCCAAAGTGATGAAATGGGAGAAATTCTCCTCTAAAGAAATTCCAGGAAGAAGTTAAAGTCACAGAACTGCTCAAAATAGAGATAAGCAACATAACTGAGCACGAATTTAGAGGAATTGTCAAAAATTAATCACTGGGCTTGAAAAAAGCATGCAAGTCATCAAAGAAGCTATTGATACAAAGACTAGGGACTTTCAAAATAGCTGTGACAAGTTAAAAAATGCTATAAATAAGGTGCATAATAAAATGGAGGCAGTCAGTGCACAGATTGAAGAGGCAGAGAGGAGAATAGGTGAATTAGAAGACACAGTTATAGAAAAAGAGGAAGCCAAGAAAAAGAGAGAGAAATTGATCCAGGAGCACGAAAGGAGAATTCGAGACCTGAGTGATACAATCAAATATAACAATATCCGTATCATAGGAATTCCTGAAGAAGAAGAAAGAGAAAAGGTCCTGAAGGGATGCTAGATCAAATTATAGCCGAGAACTTCCCCAATCTGGGGAAGGAAATAGATATTGAAATCCAAGAGGCACAGAGAACTCCCCTCAGATGTAACTTGAATCGACCTTCGGAACTACATATCATAGTGAAACTGGCAAAATATAAGGATAAAGAGAGAATTCTGAAAGCAGCTAGGGATAAGAGGGCCCTAACATACAAAGGGAAACCTATCAGAGTGGTTACAGACCTATCTACTAAAACTTGGCAGGACAGAAAGGAATGGCAGGGAAGGTTCAATGGGATGAACAGAGAAAATATGCAGCCAAGAATCCTTTATCCAGCAAGCCTGTCATTCAAAATAGAAGGAGAGATAGAGGTTTTCCCAAATAAACAAAAATTGAGAGAATTTGTCACCACCAAACCAGCCCTACAAGAAATCCTAAGAGGGACTCTATGAGGGAAATGCTGCAAGGAATACAAGGTACCAGAGACACCACTACAAGCATGAACCCTACAGAGAACTCAATGACGCTAAACCCATATTTTTCAATAATAACACTGAATGTAAATGGACTAAATGCTCCAATAAAACGACACAGGTAGCAGAATGGATAAAAAAAAACAAAATCCATCTATTTGCTGTCCACAAGACACTCATTTAGACCTGAAGACTCATTTTAGACCTGAAGACACTTTCAGATTGAAAGTAAGGGGATGGAGAAATGTCATGCGACTAGAAGTCAAAAGAAAGCCAGAGTAGCCATACTTATATCACACAAACTGGACTTTACAGTAAAGGCATTAACAAAAGATGAAGAAGGACATTATATAATAATTACAGGGTCTCTCCATCAAGAAGAGCTAACAATTATAAACACCTACACGCCGAATTCGGGAGCACCCAAATACATAAAACAATTAATCACAAACAGAAACAATCTTATTGATAAGAATGTGTTAATTGTAGGAGATTTTAATACTCCACTTACAGCAATGGATAGATCAACCAGACAGAAAATCACTAAAGAAACAATGGACCTGAACAACACATTGGAACAGATGGATTTGACAGATGTATTTAGAACTCTACATCCTGAGGCTAGGGAATTCACTTTCTTGTCAACTGCACATGGCACATTCTCCAAGATAGATCACATACTGGGTCATAAAGCAGCCCTCCATAAATATAAGTGAATTGAGATCATATCATGCACACTTTCAGATCACAATGCTATGAAACTTGAAAACAATCACAGGAAAAGTCTGGAAAACCTCTAAAAACATGAAGGGTAAAAACCACCCTACTAAAGAATGATTGGGCCAATCAGGCAATTAGAGAAGAAATTTAAAAAATATGTGGAAACAAATGAAAATGAAAATACAACAATCCAAACTCTCTGGGACGCAGCAAAGGCAGTCCTAAGAGGAAAGTATATTGCAATCCAGGCCTATTTCAAGAAACTAGAAAAAGCGCAAATTCAAAAATCTAACAGGGCACCTAAAGGAACTAGAAGGGGAGCAGCAAGAGCACCCCAAACCCAGCAGAAGAAGAGAAATAATAAATATCAGGGCAGAAATAAACATATAGATTCCAAAAAAAAAAAAAAAACAGTTGAACAGATCAA
>CM053572.1:72753036-72777277 GCA_028646485.1 Cryptoprocta ferox
AATCCCAGACTTTAGCCTCTACTACAAAGCTGTCATCACCAAGACAGTATGGTATTGGCACAAAAACAGACACATAGACCAATGGAATAGATTAGAGAACCCAGAACTGGACCCACAAATGTATGGCCAATTAATCTTTGACAAAGCAGGAAAGAGTATCCAATGGCAAAAAGATAGCCTCTTTAACAGGTGGTGCTGTGAGAACTGGACAGCAACATGCAGAAGAATGAAACTAGACCACTTTCTTACACCATACACAAAAATAAACTCAAATGGGTGAAGGACCTAAATGTGAGACAGGAAACCATCAAAACCCTAGAGAAGAAAGCAGGCAACAGCCTCCTTGACCTCAACTCCAGCAATTTCCTACTCGACACATCCCTAAAGGCAAGGGAATCAAGAGCAAAAATGAACTACTGGGACCTAGTCAAGATAAAAAGCTTCTGCACTGCAAGGGAAACAATCAACAAAACTAATAGGCAACCGACGGAATGGGAAAAGATAGTTGCAAATGACATATCGGATAAAGGGCTAGTATCCAAAATCTACAAAGTACTCACCAAACTCCACACCCAAAAAACAAACAATCCAGTGAAGAAATGGGCAGAAGACATGAATAGACACTTCTCCAAAGAGGACATCCAGATGGCCAACAGACACATGAAACGATGCTCAGCATCCCTCATCATCAGGGAAATACAAATCAAAACCACACTGAGATACCACCTCACGCCAGTCAGAGTGGCTAAAATGAACAAATCAAGAGACTATAGATGCTTGCAAGGATGTGGAGAAACGGGCACCCTCCTACACTGTTGGTGGGAATGTAAACTGGTAGAGCCGCTCTGGAAAACAGTCTGGAAGTTCCTCAAAAAACTATCAATAGAACTCCCTTATGACCCAGAAATAGCACTGCTGGGGATCTACCCAAGGCATACAGAAGTGCTGATGCATAGGGGCACAGGGACCCCAATGTTCGTAGCGGCACTTTCAACAATAGCCAAATCATGGAAAGAGCCTAAATGTCCATCAACTGATGAATGGATCAAGAAGATGTGGTTTATATATACAATGGAATACTACATGGCCATGAGAAAGAATGAAATCTGGCCATTCGTAGCAATGTGGATGGACTTCGAGGGTGTCATGCTAAGTGAAATAAGTCAGGTGGAGAAGGACAGAAACCATATGTTTTCACTCATAGGTCTAACAGGAGAAACTTAGCAGAGCATCATGGGGAGGGGAAGGGGGGGAAAGAGTTAGGGAGAGGGAGGGAGGCAAATCATGAGACTCTTGAATACTGAATACAAACTGAGGGTGGAGGGGGAGGGGGAAAGGGGAAAGGTTTAAGGGGGTGATGGATATGGAGGAGGGCACTTGTGGGGAAGAGCACTGGGTGTTATATGGAAACCAACTTGACAATAAACTATAAATTTAAAAAAATTAAAAAATTCTGCAAAAAAAACATAAGTAACTGCCCATCACAAATGCTAATATGAAACAAAGTAATAAAGCCCAATACTAGCACATCTTACTACACAGAAATTAAATAGATTTATAAATCACTGCATACAATTTTACGTATATTATATTCTTTTGACATGTATTGCTATGGTAGTAGTTACCAGCTTATAAACACTCCTTCCACAAACATTTATTGAATATCTACTCTGTGTTAGACATATCGGTAGTCTTAGCAATGCATGGCTTATGTCTAACCCAGTACTTTTCATACATTACAAAAATGATTCATTCTCTTACCTGTTTTTTCAAACAGACTTGTATTCCTTGAAAGCAAAATCACTGTCAGTGGAGTTCTTGCCAGTAACAACTCCCCAGAGAAGAAGATAATTGAACAAAATTTTGAAAACCACTAATGGTATCATAGTATTAATAATAATCACAATATTAAGAAGGAAGAGGAAAAGAAGAACGGGCAATATTGAAGGGATTGTTAATTACCAGTATTCTCTGTTTATTTTTCCATTTAATCCTATCATAACTCTATGAAGGAGATAACAGTATGGATCCCATTTACAATTCAAGATTCCAAAGTGTTAGTATCATGATGTTAACATGATCAAATTCATGTTTGAATTAAGTGAGGAGATGGAGAGTGGTAGACGAAGCAGAGAGGGTATCTGGATCTTGGAAGCCAGAGGTCTGTGTTGTAGACATAGATTTAGGAGTCCTTGACTTATACATAGTAGTTAAATGCATGTACATGTATAAGAGGACAACAAAGAATAAGATGGGCTGAGTAGAATACTTAAAGAATACAGAAAGGAGAGTATTATGAAAACAAAGGAGGAAATGACATCAAGGAAGAGTGATGGAAGTATCAGATTCTGCAGGAGAGATGAAGTAGGACGAGAAAGGGATGTGCACCATCATTTGAGAACTTGGGGTGGGGGGGTATTTGTAAAGTCATAGAATTGAGTATGTGATGGGGCAAAAGCCAAAGTTCAGGGTTGTGGAAAGAAACAATGGACACATGCATCTCAATATTTATTAGCAGCATTACCTACAATAGCCAAACTATGGAAACAGCCCAAGTATCCAGTGACTGATGAATGGATGAAGAAGAGGTGGTCCACACATACAATGGAGTATTACTTAGTCATATAAAAGAATGAAATCCTGCCATTTGCAGCTATGTAGATAGAGCTAGAGAGTATAATGCTAATAAAATAAGTCAGTCAGAAAAAGACAAACACCATACGATTTCACTCATATGTGGAATTTCAGAAACGAAGCAAACAAGCATAGGGAAAAAGAGAGGGAGGGGGAAAGACAAGAATCAGACTCTTAACTGTAGAGCACACATTGATGTTACCAGAGGAGGGGGGTTTGTGGGGATAGGTTAAAAAAGAGATGGGATTAAGGAGTGCACTTGTTGCGATGAGCACCCAGTGTTGTATGGAAGTGTTGAATCACTATATTGTGTCATCTGAAACTAATATTATACTGTGTGTTAACTGGAATTTAAATTAAAAAAAAAAACAGGGGCGCCTGGGTGGCTCACTCAGTTAAGCATCCAACTTTGGCTCAGGTCATGATCTTATAGTTTCTGGGTTTGAGCTCCGTGTTGGGCTCTGTGCTGACAGCTCAGAACCTGGACCCTGCTTCAGATTCTGTGTCTTCCTCTCTCTCTCTCTCTCTCTCTCTCTCTCTCTCTGCCCCTCTCCCACTCACGCTCTGTCTCTCTCTCTCAAAGATAAATAAACTTTGAAAAATTAAAAAAAAGAAAAGAAAATAAAAAAAAACAATGGAGACATGGAGTGAAAACTTCTCTCAAGGAACTTGGCTATAAAAAAAAGAATATAGAAGTAAGGGCAATATAAGATAAAGTAAAGATATTTATGTTTTTAATGCAGGAGATATATAAATATGTTTCTGAATTGAGAGTTACTTAGTAGCTCCCAGGAAGAAGTGGGATTTGAGATGGAGAAAGGAGGTGACTGATACAGGAGGTTGGAGATCATGGAATAGAGAACAAAGTTGGAGAAATTAAGAAAATCTGGCAAAGAGCCTCTAAAATGAATATGAGTGAGTTAAGCCATAAGCTAAGTCACAAAACACACAAACATACTGGAAAAGAATCTTTGTACTTCACATTATAAACAGCTAATCTCCTAGTATATACAGGGCTCTTTGAACTCCATAAAAGTATGTACAACAATCAATAAAAATAGGGATATGAGATGAGTATCCAGATCACAGGAAAGCAAAGCAACCAATGTATAAAAAGATGATTAAATTACTCATAACAAGAGATATACAAATGAGGATATATACAGATATTTGTTATTACTCACCAGATTGTCAACAATGCAAAAGTTAGACAACTTTGAATGTTTATGTTACTGTAACAACCTTAAAGAAGGAAAATTTGCAACATATACATATCATAAATTTATTTACCTTTTGAACTAGCAATCCCACTTCTGGGAGTTTATCTCATTCTGAACTTAAAAACAGCCTGGTCTTTCGGGACTCTTTTTTTTTTAATCTTTTGTTTCTTTACCTTTTCAGATTTTGAACTTCTTGGACTCAAAAATTCCATGTCACTTGAAACATTTCTTGTTTTTTAGTTAGAAGATATTTATATCACTCACAAAATAACATATATGCAAGATTATTTGTTGCAACATTCTTTATAAGAGCAAAAGGTTAGAATCTCTCTTAGTTGCCACCAATATTGGACTTACTAAATATCTCATGGTATAGACCATGTAGTTGTAAAAAAGAAATATATATATATATATATATAAACACTCTGTGTAGTAATATATCATCAGAGTATGTGCTGTAGAGTACCCTTGGATAGATTTAAAATTTAAAAAAAACATGGTACAAGACAATGAATATAGTAGCCTTCATTTGTGAAATGAAAAGGAGGGGAAATAAGGATATGTTTATATTTACATGAAGAACCACAAGTCAGAAACTAAAAGTTAATGCCTACCAAAGGCACAAGGAAGGAAAAAGATATGAGAATGAGACTTCCCAGTGTATATATTTTCATATCATTCTGATATTTGAATAATTTAACTATGTTAGCTATTTAAAAAATAAGAGCATTGAAACAAATATGAAATAAAATTTATTGTTTGCACTCCTAACCTTTATTCATGATTAAATCAGTGAATGCTGCAGAAAGGCTGTTCTCAGCCAAAATGCTCTAAAATACTTTGTCTCAATCAGATGTGAGGTATTCTGTATAATAAAATATCAAGGTTAGGAATGATTTTTTAAAATATAGGAAAGCCAATGTTTTCCCCAATACTCTCATGCACTTAATATCCAACGTGCATTCTCGAATAGGAGAGAGAAGTTATACCTGCTTGCTAGGAATTTGGAAGTATAGTACAGCAGTCTTGACCGTATGCACAGGGATTCTTTCCAAGACCCCCATGCCTGGAACCAAGCACGGTACCAAACCCTATATATATACTATATTTTTTCACTACGCATACATACCTATGATAAAGTTTAATTTATAAATTAGGCACTGTAAGAGATTAACAACAATAACATAATAAAGTAGAACTATATTGTTATCTAACGATATACTATAATAAAAGTTACATGAATATGGTCTCTCTTTCAAAATATCTTATTGTGTTGTATTCACCTTTCTTTTTTTATTTTTAAGTTCATTTGTTTTTAAGAGGTGGGGAGAGGGACAAAAAGGGAAGGAGGGAGAGAATCCAAAGCACACTCCTCACTATCAGCACAGAGGCTCAAACTGGCTGAACCTCACAAACGGTGAGTACATGACCTGCGCCAAAGTCAGAGGCATAACCGACTGAGCCACCCAGGTGCCCTTGTACTCACCTTTCTTATGATGATGTGAGACAATAAGTTCCCTCTATGATGAAATTAAGTGAGGCGAATGACATAGGCATTGTGACATAGATTTCGGCTACTACTGACCTTCTGATGATTCATCAAAGAATGATCTCCTGCTTTCCGGCTGAAGGATCGCTTGCTTTCCGACTGCAGTTGACTTGATCACAGGTAACTGAAACAGCAGAAAGCAAAACTGCAGATAGACTACTTTACTTATGGTCTCAGTTGGCTCCTGGGCCTTTTGCGAATGTGACTCACATGTGAATATTATGGTCACATTTTATTGTAGAGAAGCAACACGTTTAGCAAGTGCTATTCTAGGGTTCCGCCCAAAAATGTTTAAACTAGAAATCTCAAATTTGTTTGTATCGCACTATTAAAATGTGAGAGACAATTCCTAGTAATTTCTACCATCAAAACAGGAAGTATAAGAGTTTACCACTACATTACCTGGAACATAAAAGGACTGTGACTGCCTAGTTTTCTTTCCCTAAGGTTCTGAACTTCTTAGACACAGAAGTCCAGCTCTTGGAATATGTGTGTGTGTGTGTGTGTGTGTGTGTGTGTGTGTGTGTGTATTTGTTGTTGTTTTTTAGTAAGAAGGAGGCTATTTACATTTGAAACTATGAAGTTCCACAGGCCAAATAATTTTTTAATCTCATGTCCAAATAAATTCTGAGGGAGAGAAAAAGAATAATTTTTCATAGAAGTTATTTGTATATCAGTCCCCAAAAATAAGTGCTTTCAACACTGCTGCATATAGCTCTCAGCTAGTGAAATCTCTGCAACAGAGATTTTTCTCTAGAAAGTGCAAAGTAAATTTTAAAAACCTGTCACAGTGCATTTGGTGGCTTGAATTCTAGGTAGTCTTAATTTAGATTTACAAATTAGTTTAGCTCTGTATATCCAAAACCTAAAAGAAATTGAACTGTGTAAATAGATAAATAAGTAAATAACTGTGAATTTACTGCCTACCCAATGGAAAAATTGATCTATAGCGTCAGTTCTGATATGGTTCTTAATCAGTAAAATTAAGGATCTTGGATTAGACTAAGTCTATACCCCTCACTACGTTAAACATTCTGATTTCCCTTACTCTTGGTTGGGCTAGGAAACAAAGCTACATTTTCAGGTGGTCCTTACTCTGAGACCAACATTTCAAATCACACTACTCACTACAATAGACAAGAAAACCTGAGGCTTAAACTGTACTTTCTGCCAAGAAAAATTTTCAGAAACTTATTCTGGAATGAATGGGAGCCCTCTACAATGTAGAGCTCTGAGAGATGAGAATCTTCTTTTTTGTTCCAGCATTTTCTGAAATTCAGAAGCATTATCATTGTTTCATACCCTAGCTGAGCAATATAAGGTTTCTTTCCACAATCTAGGTTGAGAAATACCATAAAAGAAAAAAAAAATCGAAGTGATCTAACAGTGTTCCTCTAAGGTGGTGTGCAACTTTTGCCCTTTCTTACCTGAATATTGAAAAATCTGAAAAAACACAGCTCAAAGAAAATAGGTTTTATCTCTTTATTAACTTTAGATGTTTCTCCCAGGAAAGAGAGATCGTTGGCAGAAAATAATGAAAACACAAGGGCTTGTGCTGTATGCTGAAAGAATTGCTCCTGAGATGATAAAGGTGAAATGCAGATAAGAACCATCAAGATGCAGCCTATTTGCTTTTTTTTATTTAAAGAAAATTATGTTTCCATTCCATTCCTATCCATCCTGGCTGTGAAGTAACTGTCAACCCAGAGATGTAGAAGCTCCAGGTAAATAATGTAGACTTAATTACTCTGGTGCCCTTTAGGTATCTAATGCATGCTATAGATGATTACACTGTCATTTTATCACTGGAAGGTACAAAATAATAGGTCCATCTTCAAAGGACATGGCCTTAACAGGACTAGTATTTTTTACTTTTAGTATCTGGAGTACGTAGGAAAAGAGGAAATTACTAACTATAACTTAAAGCAGAAATATTCATACATTTTAGTCATGGCAAGCACTAAGTCAATTGAAGCATTCTCAATGCTGCATTTTAATGGAACAAAATTTTCCTACCTGAAATAGAAACTTTATAATAGTCACATGTTAATGGAAGAAAAAGAAATTTCTTGGGCCATCTCTGTGCCATGTGGTCTTCTGAAACCCCAATTTTAAATATTTCACCTATTTTGAGACACATTTTATCACATTTAAACATTTATCACCTCAAAATGCAATTCACATTAGGTAGTGCCAAACTTAATTGGCGGTGTTTTCTTTTTTCTTTTTCATTGGTACATAAAATAACAGTGCAACTCGGTGATCATGAAGAATAGTAAATGACTGATGTTTTTGTTGTCTCATATGGTAAGAGCATTACTTATTTCACAGAATGAGGCAAATAAATAAAGCATTAAATCAGCGTATGTTTTCTCCAGGCACTAAGGGATGCTAATAGTAAAGCAGGCAGTAAAGACCATAACATTATCCTGTGGTAAACCAAATAATGTCTTTCAAAGATGTTCAAATCTAGAACTAGAATTCCAGAGTCTGTAACTATGTTGCCCAACATGACAAAAGGTATTTTGCAGATGTGATTACATTAAACCCCTTGAGATAGGGAGATTATCTTGGATTATCTGGGTGGGTCCAGTGTAATCATAAGCATCCTTATAAGAGGGAGGCAGGAGGGGCAGAGTTCGGGGGAGATTTAAGGACGGAAGAAAAGTTTGGAGTGATGTACTTTGAAGGAGGAAGGAATGAAAAGATCCTTTTAGAAGCTAAAAAAGGTAAGGAAACAGATTTCCCTCCAAAGCCTTCAGAAGGAATGTAGGTCTGCTGACACCTTGAATTTAGCCTGGAAGATTTCAGATTTCTGCCTCTAGAACCATAAGATTAATAAATTCATGTTGTTTTAAGCCTGCAAGTTTGTGTGATTTTTTACACAAAAAGGACATTTTTACAGCAATAGGGAACTAATATAATCCTCTCTAAGAAACATCCTCTGAAAAATACAGAATATTTTTTACACTCCTTCTGGTTGGTCTCAAGATATATACACATACTAGTAATTCCATTCTTATTTTATAAAAATGCAGAGTTCAAAAAAAAGATGAAACAATAGATGGATAGAAAGACTGTTAGATTAGTAGGTATATAATAAAGCAAAAATAGCAACATGCTAATTATAGAATTGAGGAAGTAAGTATATGGGTATTGACTGCATACTTTTCTTTTCAACATTCCCATATGTTTTTAACATTTTGTGACAAAATATTGGGAAGGGTAAATGATGCATACTTGACAGCATTAAAATAGAGATGATGTCAATCTTTAAAAGAAAAAAATCAGCTTTCAGCCAAGTGACCCTGCAAAAGAATAAGCCCGTGCATGGCTAGTACTATGTAATTGGGTTAAATTGCAACTTTTCTATTAGTCCTAATTTTCATTTATGAGGTTATATATATATATATATATAAAGTCAAATACGAGAATGAAAAAAATGTTCTTTTTCTTCATTAAGAATAATTTTTTTTCGAGAATTATTTTTAAGATGGTAAGAGGAATCACATGCAGAATTTAACAATATACACTAAAGGATATGCTTGCTGCCATTCTTATGTGAGCAAAAGAATTATAAAACAACCTTAATATATACCAGTCCTGGAAAAAAATTTGAAGTAGCAATTAGCCTTTAATTTTCTTCCACCCTCTCTACTAATACCCACTCTCTTGACTTCTCCCTCTCTCTCTCTACAAAGAGATTTGCTCTGTATGAGAGTCAGAAAATGAACACCCAGGTTGTTCTTTACCAAGATGGTGTCATTTTAGCCAGCTTCCGCTAAAAATTTTAGTGCCTTTAGTACCTATAGTGAATGAATAAACAATGGCAGAGTTCCCAGTCCTGTGACATGCCACGAAGTATCTGTGAATCTCCAAAAGATGAAGCCTGGCTTGCTTCCAAAATCAGTTCACGAGATTAGCACTACAACCTATGCGTGGTGAATAGCTCCTGTTACCTGGTTAATAAGTGAAATCATGTAGGAACTGTAAAGTAGACTACTATTTTCTGATTATTTCCATATCTTTGGATTCAGAAATATTCACAGTCCATAGCACTGCTTCTGAAATTTTAAGGAAAGGAAAACACAATTAATAGGAACAATAAGGTATAAAACTTTTATTCCACCTTTAAGTTTCATGACTGATTTTCATTATCACACTTATATCTCAATTGGTTAATTGTATTTAATTTTTTTCATATTCCTGCTACTTGTTTTATTATATCTATTATCCTCTTAAAATTGCTTATTACCTACAGTAGAGTATCTTCAGAAATTAGCCAATTAAACAAAGGCACAGACCATTAAGTAACTTAATTGTTTGTTCAATGGACTTTGCCAGTTTATTTTAGATTATCCTATTTTAAAAATTCACTTAGATGTACTGCCAACATGTAAAGTGCTCTGCTTGATCTCAAGTGGAAACCATACTGTTATTATACCTCTTTGACATCATCCTTGATTACTGTTGATAACATTTTCCTCCTTTTAGGTTTTAAACTGAGCTCCTCCAAAAAAGCCTCCCTTATGTCTTCACCTTCTTTATTAGTAATGTAAAGAATAGAGTCCTCTCTCTCTCTTTTTTTTTCTTTCTTTTTAATTGCATTGGATTACATTCCTCAGCTGGGCCCCCAAGTGCTACTCAGCAATTCTTTTATTTAACTCTAATTGATTCCCTATTGCACTCGCCACAGCAACTGTCGGAAAACGCATTTCAAGGCTCCTAATCCACACCTGTCATCCTTACTCTCAGTAAATAATTTTGCCACCTACCTAAATCACACAGATGACCAAAGCCCTCTGAAAGAAATTCCCATTCTGGTATATATCCATCATTTGAAATTTTCTTAGGAAGCTATTCTTTCTGATTCCTCTGTGATCTGAAGTCAGGAATGTTATTTCCTTCCAAGACTAAATCTTCTAAATTTTCCACGACATAGGAGAAAACACTGCTTCACCTATAATGTTTGCCCTGAATGGGCAAGTAGATTCCCCCCCACCTTTCCACCCCATAGCACACCAAACAAGCCTGAAATATTTAAACATGGTTTTACTGAAGGCTAGAGGATAATGAAAGAGAAAAAATTCCAAAAAGGTGTGCGTAACTAGAGGATCTGATTTGCAATACATTTGACTCATCTTCAGTTTATGGCCCATTACAGGGTCCCATCTTCTTGGCTTCCTAGACTACCTACACATAATCCAACAGCATGCAGGAGCATGCATCTGGGTAGATGTCCTCCTCAGGAAGAGACCAAGACAGCAGGATACAAAGAGAGATAAGTATTTCCTTTCTTAATTTCCCAGGGATGATCTTCAGAGTATTCTTTTCTTCTCAGGATGGATGCTAGGAATAGCTACTCTACCATGAAAATCACTATGTGTTCTATAGACAAGAATTTTTCCCCAAGTTCGATAAATACTTTCCTTATCCTGATTTATAGTCTTAGTTCCTGGAATACATTTCCTCTGCTTCCCCTTCCATGAATTATCTACCCATTCCTTAACACATTTCCAACTTTTGTTTCCTCCACATGACCTTCCCAGGATTGGGAAGGTCTCTAATTACCCTTACTTGTATTTCATCTAATGTAGATGATTCTTGACTCATAGGATAATTGTTAGCTGTGTATTTGGCTGCCCTTCACTGGATTGAACTCTTGGGTAGTAAGAAATCTACCTTTTTCATAATAATATCAAAAATTACATGTAAGTTATTATTATAATTTATACTTAACTTGTGTTAGCCCCTTTAGGCTGCTTTAACAAAAATACTATAGACTGAGTCACTTATAAACAACAGAAATTTATTTCTACAGATCTGGAGGTGGGAAAGTCCAAGATCAAGGGCCCAGCAGATTGTGTGTCTGGGAGGACTTGCTTCTTGATTTATAGATGGCTGTTTTTTCACTATATCCTCACCTGGAGGAAAGAGAAAGGGAGCTCTCTGAGATTTTTTTAAATAAGGGTGTTAATAAGGTTTTTGTATAATTCCATTATTGCCCTCATGATCCAATCACCTTCTGAAGGTCCCCATCTCCAAATACTATCACACTGAGGATTAGGTTTCAACATATAAATTTTTGGAGGACATAGTCAGTCTATGGCATTCTGGTCACCTATGTATCAGATGGTCTGCTAAGCACTTTCAAAGTGTTATCTCGTTTACTCTTTACCCAACCTTAAGAAAAAAGTTCTATTATTAGCTCCATTATACAAATGAGGAATAGGGGAACAGAGGTTTGATAACTTGCTCAAATTCCTACAACAGTAAGGATTGAATCAGGCTTTATGGGTAATCATCTAACTCCAGTGGTCTCGCCCTTGTGTCTTACACGACCCCACAATCCCTTCAATTATAAGTACTACATAATGCTGGTTGACTTTGAGATTGAACTGGCTCTTCCATTTAAAGCAAGATAAGTTTTAGCTCTCAACTATATTACATGAGAAAGAAAGGATTAGACTTTAAAAATAAAGTGTATCAAAAAGCCCACTGCAAATCAGAGGCCTCAACTCATACAATTTACAGTAAGAGATATGGTTTGGGTTCATTTGGAATATCAACAGGAGGGTTATTGGCTCTTAATTTAAATTTATTTTACAGAAAAATAATAAATCAAAACCAAGAGACCATGTGAGGCCACTTACATTTTCTTTACACACATATTCTTGCACAACTAAGTTATGTTACCAAGTCTGACATAGTTGAACAGACTATGTTACCATAACTGGTCACCATTTTATTCAACCCTATCAGTAAACAGTAATATTCCCCATAGTACTTTGCTTTTCAGGCTCTTAAGTTAACTTGGCTGATACAAAATAAATGAATTTTCTTGGGAAGGGCAGTTAGGACAGCAGAGAAGTAGGGGGACCTGGAGTTTCCTTATCCCTCAAACACAGCTATATTGAGGTCAGATCACTTGGAACACCCATGAAATAAATCTGCAGAGCAGCAGAAAGATCTCCAAAGCTGGAGGAAGACAACTTGGTAGGATGGAGGTGTGTATATATGCATTGGGGGAGATAAAACAGTAGAGCTATGGAGGAAAGGAAACTCTTTCTGTGGAGAGACAAAAGAGCGAGAAAGAGAGAGGGGTTGTGAAAGTATGTCATGGAGTTAGAACGAGAGGAAAATCTCTCTAGACCACGGACTTTTGCAAACAGCCTTTGGAGCTGCAACTCTGAAGCTTTGGAAGTGCACGATTTTCTTCAAAGCAGTACCATGGTGCCTGCTCCTGAGGAGCGGGGAGCTGGCTCAGGAGTGCATGGCATGGTGTAGTGATCTCTGAGGCACACTGGGAGAAAATGCTCCCTTCCTGGAGTACTTTGGAAAGAGGGCTTATTGCCTCCCCAAGGACAAAAGACCCTGCAGTTTCCAGCCACAGGCCTTGCATCAGCAGGGTGGCATACTCTACTCAGGAGCAGGGGAGAGGATCCGCGTAGTGCTGGGTCCTTTAAGACATGGGGTTTTGAATCCCAGCTGAACGCCAAGAAGAAGGAGCAGGAGAACTGTGGTGCAGGGCAAGCTGACTGCCTTCACTATTCTGTGAGGGCTGCCTGAACAGCATGGGTTGAGATTCCCCGCCCAGTGTGGAAAAAGTTTTTCTCCCCAACACCAACACGGTGGGACTTCAGAGACCAATACAACAGCTCCCAGTTGTTATAAGGCAATCTTATAACCAAACCTCACCCCTCCATTCCTGGCAACTGCTTATTTACTGGAGCAAGACTGACTGAGCCAGAACAGCCATTACAGTGACAGCGAGGATAGAAGAAGCAGAGGAGAAAATAGATGAGATAGAAAATAAAATTATGGAAAATAATGAAGCTGAAAAAAAAGAGGGAAAAGAAATTACTAGGTCACAAGGGGATGAAACAAAACAATATCCTTATCATAGGAGTCCCAGAAGAAGAAGAGTGAGAAAGAAGGACAGAAGATTTATTTGAACAAATAATTACAGTGGAAAACTTCCCTAATCTGGGGAAGGAAACAGGCATCCAAGTCCAAGAGGCCTAGAGAACTCCCTTCTAAATCAACAAAAGCAGGTCAACAACATACCATATCATAGTGAAACTTGCCATATACAAAGATAAAGAGAGAATTCTGAAAGCGGCTAGGGATGAAATGTCCTTACCCTAACAGGGTAGACACATACGAGTAGGAACAGACCTGTCAACTGAAACTTGGCAGGCCAGAAGGGAGTGGCAGGAAATACTCAAAGTGCTGAATAGGAAAAATATGCAGCCAAGAATCCTTTATCTAATGAGGCTGTCATTCAGAATAGAAGGAGAGATAAAGACTTCCCCAGATAAACAAAAACTAAAAGAGTTGTAACAACTAAACTAGGCCTGCAAGAAATTCTAAAGGGGACTCTGTGAGTAGAAGGCAACAAAGACTATAAAAGACCAGAGAACATCACCACAAACACAAAATCTATGGATAACACAATGGCACTAATTTCATACTTTCAATAATCACTCTGAATGTAAATGGACTAAATGCCCCAATCAAAAGACATAGGGTATCAGAATGGATGAAAAACAAGATCCATCTTGCTGCCTACAAGAGACTCATTTTAGACCTGAGTACCCCTGCAGGTTGAAAGTAAGGGGATGGCGAACCATCTATCATGCTAATGGAAGTCAGAAGAAAGCTGGAGTAGCCATACATATATCAGACAAACTAGATTTTAAAACAAAGACTGTAACAAGAGCTGAAGAAGGGCATTATATCATAATTAAGGGATCTATCCATCAAGAAGAGCTAACAATTATAATATTTATGCTCCCAACATGAAACACCCAAATATATAAATCAGTTAATCACAAACACAAGCAAACTTATTGATAATAATACCATAATTGTAGAAGACTTTAATACACCATTTACAGCAATGACCAGATCATCTAAGCAGAAAATCAACAAACGACGACTCTGCATGACACATTGGAACAAATGGACTTAACAGATATATTCAGAACATTTCATTCAAAAGCAGCAAAAAACACATTCTTTTCGAGTGCACATGGAACGCTTCCAGAATAAATCACATATTGGGACACAAATCAACCCTCAACAGGTACAAAAAGATTGAGATCATATCATGCATATTTTCAGGTCACAACGCTATGAAACTTGGGATCAACAACAGGAAAAAATTTGGAAAGGCCTCAAATACATGGAGGTTAAAGAACATCCTACTAAAGAATGAATGTGTTGACCAGGAAATTAAAGAAGAAATTAAAAAATACATGGAAAAAATGAAAATGAAAACACTACAGTCCAAACCCTTTAGGATGCAGCAAAGACAGTCTTAAGAGGAAAATACATTGCAATTCAGGTCTATCTCAAGAATCAAGAAAGGTCCCAAATATACAACCTAAACTTACACTAAAGGCACTAGAAAAGGAGCAGCAAATAAAGCCGAAAGCCAGAAGAAGAAGGGAAATAATAAAGATTAGAGCAGAAAGGAATGTTATGGAATCCAAAAAAAAAAAAAAAAAACCAGTAGAACAGATCAATGAAACTAAGAGCTAGTTTTTTTTAAGAATAAGCAAAACTAATAAACCCCTAGCCAGACTTCTCAAAAAGAAAAGAAAGAGGACCCAAATAGATAAAATTATGAATAAAGGAGGAGAGATCACAATCAACACCACAGAAAATACATAAATTTTCTTAATAAAAATAAAAGATGATCCAGAGTTTTTATGGATAGTATGTAAAACGATTTGCACCCAGGCAGGAACAAGTTGCTGATGACACTCTCAGTGTCTTTGAACATAAACATTCCAGGACCAACTGAATTTTTTGTCTAAGTGAAAGTACTTTTCCTTTATCAAATAATTAGGAAAATGTATCATATCAAGACAGTAGCTATCAAGGGTATCCACCTAAACTGACCTTATGAGACTAGAATACAAAATATATATAAACAAGAGGCAGAAAGTAAAGCATTTTGTTGGATGGGTTATTATAATTTAATATCAAATATTCTTAAAATATCTCATTTCCCAGTTGTTTTCATATAACTGTTTTTGTTTTCCTTTGAGCGTATTTTAAAGCAAAACTGGAATTGTGAATATTACCATGTTAGCTGCTGCACAGAAAAAAAATTGTTCTGATTTATCGTTGATATAAGAGATGAGAAGTATTATATTTCTTTAGCTCATTACACCACCACTCAACTTCTTCTGCTGTACCTTACTTGTGCAGATGCAAAAATACAATATAATATAGAAATCCTAAATACTGCTTTTGAATTCATATGGTTTGTATTTTATTGACTTTTTAAAATCAATTTGTTCCTCCCCTTAATATTAGTAGCTCAGCACATCAATTTAAGAGAACTGTGGCCTGATGGATAGAGAGCCAGGATCTCAGCAGGATTTTCTTTCTGCTAGAAGCAATGAAATATAGGATGAGCTATTAGGTTTAGGAGGTGGTCGAGGAAAGAATGGAGGGTAAGGGTAAGGGATTTCCAGAAAAAATATCATGAAGCATACTTAAGCCTGCAGGAATTTATGGGATAATTTTAATCATTAAAAGAGATCTTTGAAGATTTTCATACTTTCTTGTTGCCAGCAGTATTTTCTGTTAAAATAAGATAATTTCTGTAATTGTGTACTTCAAAAAAGAAAAAGAAAAACAATAGCGACATTGGCACATTTTTTCTAAAATACCAAATTAAACAGAATGACAGACAGGGTTAAGGACAGAAAAAAAGTGTCAAGCTTTGCACATGCCATGACTTCAGATATCCTGCCATATATTCAGTTATGTGGATGCTGTTTATATACTTAGAACAAGTATCTTTGTGAAACACTTACATAAAACAGGATAAAGGTAACCAGAGTTTAGTGGTGAAGCACCTAAGGGAAAAGAATTTCTTTTTAAAATTGCTGAGTTAGGGGTGCCTGGCTCAGTCAGTTAAGTAACCAATTCTTGGTTTTGGATCAGCTCATGATCTCATAGTTTGTGAGTTTGAGCCCTGCATTGGTCTCTGTGCTGACAGTGTGGAGCCTGCTTAGGATTCTCTCTCTCCTTCTCCCTCTGTCTCTCTCTCTTTCTCTCAAAATAAATAAGTAAACTTAAAAAAAATAAAATTTCTGAGTTAGGGGGAGCCTAGGTGACTCAGTTGATTGAGTGTCTGATTTTGATTTGGGTCATGATCTCAAGGTTCCAGCCCCACATCTGCCTCTGCACTAACAGTACGGATGCTGCTTGGGATTCTCTGTCTACGTCTCTCTCTATCCCTCCTCAACTCTCTCTCTCTCTCTCTCAAAAATAAATAAATAAGTAAACAAACAATTAAAAATTTTTTTCTGAGTTAGAAGTAATATGTCAATTACATAAAGAACAGTGTCTGGGTATAAACATATTCCAAAGTTTTCATAAAATAAAAAATGTCTATTTGTGTCTGAGGAAACAATAAAGTTGAAGGTCCAAAAAGCAGGGCAGGGTTGGAAGGATAATGTTGCTAACTAGTTTCATGAAGTAAAAAGCTTTAAGCTAATATTAGCTTTTATATATGTAAATATATAAAAATATATATTTCACAGATTTCATTATTCAACCCTCCTCATATGGTATGATTTCCTTTAAAAATGTGTTTTTGCTGAGTCTATTATTCATATTCATACCCCCATGGGATTTAAGCAAAGGCTGAGACACATTTATTAATGCCTAAAATATGGTTCCTCTCACTGCAGTGACAAGAATGCCAAAAAAAGAACCAGATATTGCATTTTCATCAAATATTGAAATAGAGATTATCTAGTAAATGCAGGATTTTTTTTTCCAGGAGCTTATGGAAAGTGATTTGTACGTATGTGACAGATATCTGCAAGCATCCTTAATTTAGTGTGTGTGTGTGTGTGTGTGTGTGTGTGTATTTGCACATATTTTAAACAAAAGTGCCATCCTACTTTCAATATCCTGGGTTTCCAGGCAAACTGACCAGACCCCTTCAACCGTTTAGACATCACTCAGCAGGCCATTAAAGCTTGGTGATTTGACAATCAAAAAGCAGATACCCATGACCACATACTCTTTTTTTCCCCCTCTCCTTCTGTCTTTGGTGTTCTTTTTATGCCATTCATGTAAAAAATCTGAGCTTATTCTTCCAGAAATTCCACAGGTTTTTAATCATCTACCTATCCAATAGTGTACACCTGCTCACCCACTTCCTCTCAACCAAGAGTCTGCCTCCTGTCTCTCATGAGCCCGTCACCTTGACAACCTTCTGTGCTTCCCCTGTTTCTTGTCTGTTACATATAAATTCCCAGCTGCTCAATATAGTGTGAGAGATGATGGTATTTCATGTCATGTGAATTTCAGTGTAGTCCTAGTGAGAATATAAAAATGAAAGAATATAGGTTAAAGCAGTAGTCTCGAAGGTTTTGGTCTCTGTATCCCTCCATACTCTTAAAAACTGTTGAAGATCCCAAAGAGCTTCTGTTTATGTGAATGATACCTACTGATATTTTTTGTATTAGAAAGTAAAACATAAATTTTTCAAACATTTATTAATTCATTTATAGATAATGGTTGTAAACCCACTACATGGTAACATTAATAATATATTTATGAAAAAAATACCCTACATTTTCCACAGTGAAAGAAATTGAGTGAGAAGAATGCCATTGTTTACATTCTGGCCAATCTGTTTAATATCAGGTTTAGTAGCCAAAATTAAGTGTAAATTCTTGCTTCTCTTATCTGCTTCTATAGTTAATCGCTTGAGATATCACATGTCATATAGAGTCTGTAAAACACTACCTGCTTCTGAGTGAAAGTGATAAAGGAGAATATATCTGTCTTGTAATTTAACCTCATATATTGTGGGGTCTTTTATACTTTGTGTGATATAACTGTGAAAATGTCTCAGCATCCCTCAGCCACCCCTGGATTTCATTGTGAGGACCGCTGGAACAAAGGACTCTGAGAAACAAACCTTTCAGACTACAGTGCAATGCCTCTTAAAGGTGAATAAAGAACAGAATCTTTCTGAAGTAAAAATAATTTCAGGGACTCTTCAATGATTACTTAAATTATCTCTAATATAATATAAATATAAACTAAAACCTACATAGAAATTCATTGCATAAGCACTTGGACAACTATTAAACTGAAATTTAAAATTATAAAGTAAATATATAAACAAAAAAACAAAATTCCAATTTTTAACACTGACTTAATGTGACAGGTGATATTTGCTGAAGCAAAACCACCCTTTCTAACATGAATATAAGACCAGTCTAGCAGAAAGTCTTGTCATCATGCGTGTATCATGTCCCATGTGCAACACAGTCTTCTCTCTCTCACTCTCATTGGAACTCAGGTGCACAAAATTGGATAAATCATCTTCTTTAGTTCAGTGTACATTCTCATCATTAATCCACTCATAGGCCTCTTTTATTTGGTTAGCTGGTTAATTTTTGTAGTGTTACAAATGACAGTAAACCCATCACTCAAATTAAAACTTAGGATCCTGAGAAGGATGGTAATAGTGATCACACATTAGGGTGGAAGTTTTACTTCCTACTCCTCCATAAAATTACCTCAGGCACATAACTGGCCCTCTTTGACCCTCAATTCTTCACCCATAGAAAGACGAGGGCTGATCTACATTACTTCCAAATTTCTGCCTCACTTTCACAGTAAAAGAGAGCAGATTCTAGTCAGATCTTTTTTCTTTAACCTTTTGCCCCATCATCCAATAGCTTAGTTCTCACCTTAAAACATGAGGATAAAAATAGTATCAACCTGACAGAGTTTTTGTGAAGATTAAATACAATAATATGTATGAAACAGTAAAAAAAAAACAACCCAAAAACAAAAACTTAGGATCCTGACAATAGCTTCCTCTGACAATATGACCTCCTATTCTGTTCCCTAGGCTCCTCTACCTGTGGTAACCACCATCCTAAATTCTGTACTTATGATCACTTTTGCCTTTTAAAAGATGGTTTTATGTCATAGACATAGTTTTATCAATGCCTAAAAAGGTTTATATATTTCTAAAAAGTACATATTTTATTTTTATCATTTTTAATTTCATAGGAGAAATATGATATAAATAATATTTGGAAACTTAGTTTTTCCTTTGGTATTATATTGCTAATATTTATCGATATTGTATTGCTGCATGGTGCTGCACTTTATTCATTTTAACTACTATATCACTTGCTATTCTGTGAACATGTAGCAGTTTATCTAGCTACCTTTATATTTGTGCATACTAGGTTATTTCCTGTATTTTCATTATCAACAATAATGCTGCTCTGAGCATTCTTATTCACACATCTTGTACATATGTTAAGAGAAGTCACTTCTTCTACCATTTTTCTCTATTCAAATGATAGTAAAACCTATAGCATATCTGATGTCACATGCTCTTCACTTGGCTCAAAAACATTCATGAAATAAAAATAATAGAGCATTACTGAGCATTTACTATATGACAGACAATATTCTAAGATCTCTACACATACCAACTCCTTTAATATTCACACTAACCTAACAAGGTTGGTAGCATCATTTTCTCTATTTTACAACAAGGATACTAGCAACTAAAAGCTAGAATAAATTTTAAGAGATATTGCCAGGATTCAAACGCAGGCAATTGGGCTCCAGAGCATGCTCTTTAATTACAACCATCAACTCCTTTTCTTTAGCTCACAAAAATGACTTGTGACAAACAAAAGCGATGAAACTGCATAGCAGTCCTCAGTTGGTTAGAGGGTCATCCAGATAAACCAGACTATTTTTACATCAATTATTTTAGGTTAGAAGTGAAATGTAAATGAATATTTTTAAATTTGTATATAGTTTCTGGACATTCTGAAAATACATCCGTAGACCCTAGTTTGAGAAATAATGCTATCAAGGAATGACCGGTTGGACCTTTTCTAAAATCTAGGACTTCAGTCAAATTTATTGTAAGCGACGGAAATGCAGCTGAAAGTGGTATAACAATACGATAATTTTTGGCTCACCGATTGAGGCAGGATGTGAAGCAGTCAAAGAAAAAGAAGAAATGGTGCAGGAGAAGTAGAAAAATCTGCGACAATAGTTGCAGACTTCAACACCCTCCTTTCAACAGTTAATAGAATAAGTAGACACAAAACTCAGCACAAATAAGGAAGAATTCAATAGCATAATCAGTCAAAAGGATCTCATCAACAGGTATAAAACACTCCGCATAACAACGCTTCACATTATAACTAACCGGTCTGTCTTGCATTCTAAATTAACCCTTTACTGAAGAACGATCCAGTGACATCATGGATGATCGTTTGAAAAATGTTGGTTCACTGAATTATCCAAATCTTCCATATTTTATTGTGCAACATAAAAACTTACATTTGTTAATATCATCAGTGACCTTTAAGAAAAATCTTTAAGCACTGGCAAATACAAGTTTTCCAAAATTCTAATTTTGCTTCAGTATTTGGTATTTATTACTGGCAACAAATACTGTTATTTATTTTCCTTGAAATAACAGGCCCACATTGTTCATTTTCCAAAAAATAACTGCCAAATACCTAAACCTAAATAACTACATTTTCTCTGCCAGTAATTTCTTTTCAAGTAAAAATGGTGTTGCATGGAAACACAGCTATTTCAGCTCACAACTTCAACCATCGCCCCAGTGCTTTTCCTCATTAACAGTAGTATTTGAGTACGCAGAAGTGCTTCATGAGTACTTTGCATTTGGTGACAGAGAACATGAAAAAATGGGTATTCAGGTAGCAAATGTAAGAATTATTTCTACTGCTACATCTGTGACATTCTTTAGTAAAGGTGACACTAAAATTTTTATAAGGTAAGTGTATGGGTATAAAAAATGATTATTAGTACAATTTGGTGCCTTGATTCATATTAAGGCACCAGCAGTTTTACCTATGATTTCTTTTGCGCCATCACTACAAATAGCAACACAATGAAAAGGGCAACATCATGGACCCCCTGAAAAGGTGAGAGACTACCAGGATTCTAGGGACCACATTTTTGACAGCACTGCTCTGTTAGAACGAATCTTTTGCTTCTTTAGTTCAACTAGTGTTTCCAGCCTCCTAGAAGAGTAACTAGCCTGTAGTAGGTAGTCAGTAAATATTTGTTGGATAAAGAATGAATAGATAAATGAATTATCCCTACAGACACTTGGTTGAAATTTCTTTACCACTCTACAAACGTACAAAGACTAATAATCCATCCATGAATTAGTCAATTTGCCTTTTTAAACAGTGTCTAACCCCAGAGAGGAGAAGGAAGAAATAGTTCTAGTTTGAGCTCTAGTGTATAAAGTCAGATGCAGATAAAAGAATACATATAATAAGGATATAAAACAGAGATATCCATAAGGTATCATAGAAATGGTGTTTTTTTTCCCTAATCTCAAACTTCCATGCAAATCCAAAGGCAGATTGTAGTAACACTTTTATATTAAGATGAGTCAGATGATAGGTTCATTATAAAAATAGGGGCTTTATGGTTACTTACAGGAACCTGTTTAACCAGATTTTCCCAGGAGAGAGAGAAAACGAATGTCCATAAAGTATTCCTTTGGCATGATTACTCAAACATCTAATACAATTATTATGATTATCTTTATTTTTGTTTTAGATTAAATGCCAGTAGACAATACTCTGCATTAGATTTTATTCTTCAATGAACTATCTATATTTGAATTATAAAAATGCTACTTCTTCACCTAAAACATAGGGAAAAGAGACTCACTTAGTAACATAAAGTAGCTTTTAGAATAAAAAGCCAGATTCAAAATCTTCCCCTTGAAACAGTCATCTACCATTCGCAGGCAGCAGTGTGTAGTCAAAAGTTTGGGGTTAGAAGGAATGAAATCAGAGCTGGAATCCAAGGACCATTTTTTTTCCAGCTCTCTAAGACCCTTGATGAGTTGTTTTTTTAATTTATCTAACCTGGAGTCCTATCATGTATAGGAAATCAAAAAATTAATTTCAGTTCCAAAAATTTTTGTGAGTTGCCAATAAAGTAATGGCTTTGAAAGTGACTGACAAATTATAATGAAAAATCAATAGTAATGTTCATTACTATTTTTCCAACTCAAATTAAGTGTGGTTATACCTAACCAATCTTCTTAAGTCATATCAATATTGGAAAAGAAAAAAGGTTTTCATTATGAATATTAACCTAAGGGAAAATGCTTCTTATTTTTGATAATAAATAACACTGGCAATTTAAGTCAACATTTCCTATCTGCAAACTGATGAGCTCTAAATCATGCATTTCTAAGGCTTCCAATGAAAACAGAAAAAGAGAATTATAAGAGCCACGATAACAGATTAAGAAAGGATTAATTGCAATTTACAAACCACTGAAAAAACACCTATTGGACATTTAAAAGCTAGCTACTAAATATGACCACATTAAGGTATTATATTTTATTCTCCACTTTAAAATATCCTTTGCATGTAAAGTATATCTATCTATCATGTAGTCAATTATCTTACACAGCATGAGATCATTCCTAACATATGCACATGAGAGTAATAGCATGGTATACTGTTTGTTTGAAAGTAATAGGTACACTAGAATAGTCTACCATACCGACATACCTTTAATGTCCCAGTGTTAAAAAGGCTCTTTAAGATTGTGAATTAGCAATAGTGTATGAATGTTCCAAATATGGTACTGATGCAATTACTTAGAATGTTAAATGCACTGGGAAATCTTTCCTTTTATTTTCTTTTCTTCACAAATGCAGGAGAAAAAAAAGCTATAGGGATCATTTCTTGTCTTAGTCTGAGCACCCCTGTGGAGAGGATCCAAGCATGATGTTTCCTTTGAAGTGAATGGAATATCCACCCTCAGATCAGTTCTGAGGATATATAGAGGAGAACAAGAAACTGGCTGAATGAAAACTGACATTAGCATTTAAATAAGCTAGGCTTAAAAGAAAATTTATGCAACGAAAAATACTAAGACTTGAAAACTAAGATGCAATTCTTCGGAATCCTAGGTCAAACCACCTTGCATTAGAAGCAGGTATTTGTTAGGTCTAACATAAAGAAAATAACAATAGAAAATGTTCAAAAAGCTTAAAGGTTAGGTCAGATGTAGGGAATCTATGCATATTGAAATATCATAAATGCCAAGTATTCCTACTGTGGATACTTACAAAAGTTCTGCAACAGCCATGGATTGTATGTGTCACAAATCCTGATTTTTATTCTGTATTTAATACTGGTAGACTGGCAACGAATAAAACAAAATAAAACAACAAAAATAACCACCACAAAACAGTATTTCAGTTAAGAATTCAAGCATAAATCTTGTTGATGTGAGACAATACAGCATAGGAAATATAATCTTCTTTGAATGCAAAATGTATCTGCCATCTATAAAACCAAAATAGAAACCATAATCAGTTATTTCAGCAGTATCCATCATCTGTCAATCAGAAACTAGCCTTTGAATAGCAGCAGTGTTCTTGGTGTGTTCAGTTGAGTTTAAGTCATGGTTCCTGATTTTTATGTTTATATGTAAAACAAATAGCTAACTATATACGTTGAGCACCAAAAATTTTTTGAAAGAAGAGAATCTTAGTAAGTTAAGATGGCATAGAAAGGTTTCTTTTTTTTAAAATTATTTTATTTTATTATTATTATTTTTAATATAATTGATTGCCAAATTTGTTTCCATACAACACCCAGTGCTCATCCCAACAAGTGCCCTCCTCAATGCCCATCACCACTTTCCCCTCTCCTCCACCCCCAATCAACCCTCAGTTTGTTCTCAGTACTTAAGAGTGTCTTATGGTTTGCCTCCCTCCCTCTCTGTAACTTTT
>CM053572.1:72777777-72896373 GCA_028646485.1 Cryptoprocta ferox
AGAAAAGAAAGAAGAAACGAAAAGAGAGAAGAAAAAGAAACAAAAACAAGAAGAAGGAAGAAAGAAAAAAAAAAAAACAACAAGGTGGGGACAGAGACAGCAAAAGTCCGAGGGCAGTCCAAAAGCATATAACCAGCCAAGAGGAGAGATAAGAATATGCTACGGGATATATATCTGGATGGCAGCAGAAAAGGAGAAGCAAAGAAAACAGGAAAGAAAAAAAAAGAAAGAAAAAAGACAACTCCCCTGTGCGGATGGGCGTGGTCTGGCGTCCCGTCAGGTCTCAGGGGCTGCTCTCTCCGAGGCCCCGCCTTGGTGGTTGCGGGGAGAAGTATGGCGCCGCCTCAATGTTTTGCCAGAACCAAGCGTTTCATTGCCGGCGTTTCATTGCCGGAAAGGTTTCATTGACAGTTCTCAAAGGATGGAGAGCACCTAGCTCAGCAGAGTGGAATGTTGAGGTCCTGCGCATAGAGGGAGGTACCCAGGCAAAGACCTGGAAACAGGCTGGAAGAGTGAGTTTGAGGACAGGAAGAAGAGCAAAGGGCCTAGAGCAAAGAAACCTGGCAGTGCCTGGTGAGAGATAAAGGAGGAAAGGAAGATTGGGATCAGAATGAAGAGATATCTCTAGTCAGATCTCTCATGGCAAGTCACAGACGTAAAGAATCATAATTGGAAGGACACAGTGGTGTTGATCAGGTCCAACTTACCAAGTGTCCCTTGATTGCCTCTTCAAGCACCCATGGCAAATTGTCATCCAGTCTCTGCTTGAAGAATGATGAAAAATTGATGTGCATATTAACTTTCTTAAGTTCCTGGTCTTCTCCCCTTGTATACATCATGAATTCATACAATATGAACCCCCAAATAGTGTTTTGATGAATGACTGAATAACATACTCTTCGTGCTGGGAATGGAAATGAAAATAGCCAGAAAAAGTATCATAGAAAAGGAGGACATCAATGGGCTTTGAAAAATGGGTAGTACTTAAGAAGCAGAGAGGAAAGGGATGGATTCTGCGCAGGTAGGTTTTAGGAGGAAATCCTCAAGGGCAAAAAGAACAAGCATTAAGGAGAAAAAACTACAAAGACCCACCTTTTTAGCACAGATTTTTAAGAAGTGGTGAATGTCAAGACCATCAAAAATATGTCAAAAGAATTTGGATTTGTTGATGTAGACAATAAGTTGCTACAGTAAGTTCTTGAGTAAAATTAGCATTTAGAATGTGAGGAAAACATGCTGAAAGTAGCATTTTTAGGAAGACCAAATTAATGGTAGTGGACACAATCGATGGATTTATAGAAAAACTGGAGGCAGAAACACTACTTGAGTCTTTTAACTAGAAAAGCAGTAAGGATGAATTTAGTGTAGACACTTTGGAAAACATTTTGGCATTACCTGGTAGAGCTCATGGCCCAGTGATTCTGCTCCTTGGTATAGTCCCTAAAGAAACTTCACTTATACACCAGAAAACACGTATGTGAATGTTTGCTGAAGTATTTATCAGTAAAATCCTGGAGACCTGTCAAACATTCATTAACAGTAGAATAAATGCACTGTGGCATATTCATACAGAGCAATGAGAATGGTGAACTAAAGCTCCATCAGCATGTAAATACCACCAAAACACAATTTGACTGGAAAAATAATTCACAAGAGAATTTAGAATTTTGTATATTTTGTTGATTATATATGTGTGTGTATATATTTTTAATGTATTTATATATTCATGTGCCTGTATATAGATTCTCTTGTGGGAATTTTACATATTGTTTGTTATGTATACACATTTAAATATATAGTAGTATGTGTATACATGTATAAATTCTCTTGTGAATTGTTTGTGAATTTTTATAAATTTCACAAACATATAAATATAAGACAACCATATTTTTGTTTAGGAATGCATAAAAATGTGGAAAACATACAAGGGATGGTAAGAGAATGATAATAAAGTTCAGGATATTATTTACCTCTACGGAAAGGAGTATATGACTGAGGAGGGCCTTTCTGAGGTTTTGGAAATACTATTTCTTTAACTGTATATATATCTGTATTAATTTTGTTATTATTTAACAGTGTAGGTATATTTTATACACCTGTAAGTAGCTGTGATATATTTCACAAGTTGAAAACAAATAGTAAGGATTTGATCTAGAGTGATCACAGTGAGCATACAAAGAAATACATGTGTGGTGAGATTCACGGTTCATTTGTAAGATTACAACAAGAGTTAATTTTGTTCTGCTAACACTAGAGCTGAGGATAAACTACGCAAACCAACAATGCACTAAAACTATGACTTGGATTTGGAACAAAAGAATATCAATTCTAAAAGTCTGTTGCCTAGGGTTTTTGACCAAGGGTAGCATGGTAGAGGGGACAGAAATCGTGAACTGTTGAGGCATGCTTGAATTTTGTCATCCACTCTGAAGTACAATGTGATAAGGCTCCTCTAACATGAGCTGCAACATGTTGGCCTTCCATTCTACCCCTCTTCAGTCTCACCAATTTCAAACCCACTGTTGATTCCCTGGCTAATTAGGAAAATTCTCTTTCACTTTTCCAAAAATATTTATGAAATATGAAGACTTATGTCTCCCTGTGATACTATGATTTACTATATTTATATGGTCTTGCAGATGACCAAAATACATTTATCATATGTGTGTACATGGTCTTCATTCACAGTTCTTGGCTCATAGCTCCCCAAACCCTCAGAAATTCCTGAGCATTAACAGCAGTGGGAGCATCTTTTGTTATACTATTTGGTCTCTTGTCCTCAGTTTCTGAGGACACCCACAAAGATGAAATGGGTGTCTTATTACTCATAACAAGCCTCTTTTTACCACAACTGAGTTTATGTTAATGCAGTGACTTTTGGAAGGCACCTAAGGATGGGAGCTGATTGCCAGAAGAACCAACCATGATTAGAGGTTTGGTATTTTCAGTCCCACTCCTTGATTTCTGGGAGGTGAAAGGGGCTGGAGATTGAATGGATCATCAATGACCAACTAGTTAAATCAGTCATGCCTATGTAATGAAGCCTCCATAAAAACCCAAGAGGAGGGGGTTGAGAGAACTTCCTTGTTGGGGAATCAGAATGTTTCCTTGTGCCACCATGCCACGCCCACACTCCTTGAGGACAGAAGCTCCTTTGTTTGGGACTCACCATATATACCTCTTCATCAGGCTATTGATTTATATTCTTTAACATCCTTTGTAATAAATCAGTGATCTAGTGAGTAAATGGGTTTCCTGAGTTTTAACAAATTAAGTGAACCCAAGGTGGGGGCCAGGGGAACCTCTGATTATAGCCATTTGGTTGGAAGCATAGGTAAGAATCTGGGCTTGTGATTAGCACCTGAAGTGGAGGGTGGTGCTGTGAGAATAAGCCCTTTATTTTTTGGAATCTGATGCTATTTCCAGGTAGATAGTGCCGGAATTGATAGTGTCAGGCACCTCCTGAGAATACACAAGATGGACTCGGGGTCCAGGAACTAATATACTATTTCTTACTCTCCCTCCCTTTTATCTTACTTTCTTCACCCAACATTTATTCAAAATAAATGTCAACTCCTGGAAAAATACTGGGAACCAAAGGTAAAGGGGCATGGGTCTTAGCTTTCATTCAAGATATAGTGGATGTATTGCTTTTCAATTATTGTCATAACAAATTACCACAAACTTAGCATCTTGGAACACAAAATTATTTTTATCTTATAGTTTTATGGGTCAGAAGTGCCAAGCGGGTCTCACTAAGCCAAAATCAAAGTGTGGCAAGGCCGAGTTCCTTTTTGGAGGCTTAAGGGAGTATCCATATTCTTCCTCATCTAGGTTATTGATAGACTTCAGTTTCTTGGGATTGTAGGACTGAGGATCTTTTTCCTTGCTGGCCATTGGTCAGGACTCATTCCCAGCTTCTAAATCCCATGTGCACTCTTTGATTTATAGGCCTCTTTGTCTTCAAAGTCAGAAATGGCAGTTCAGTCTTTGTCATATCTCATCTCTCTGGCCTCTTCTCCCATCACTGAATCTCTTGCCTTCCTAATCCACTTTGAAGGACTCATATGATTGGACTGGGCCAACCCAGCTATTCCAGGAAAATCTCTCTGACTTAATCACATCTGCAAAGTCTCTTGCCATGGAAAGTGACATAGTCACGGGCTCCAGGGTTCAGGGTGTGGACATCTTGGAAGCCATTATTCTTCCTACCACAATGGATTTTTTTTTTTAATTTTAAAATAAAAACCAAAGCCACATACTTATTAATGTGTAGCCATGGAGTGGTGATTCATAGTGCAGCCATGGTAAGAAAGGATAGACCTATCATTTGCTTCAGTACATTTTTTCTATTTTTTTTTTTCCTGGGAAAACAGAAGGCAGTAGGTAACGGCACAGCACAGTGCCTGACACATAGTAAGCCTTCAACAAATAAGAGAGCTCTTGTGACCCAAATGCTGTCAATAATCCCATCCTCAGATGCCTTCTCTTTAATACTCAAACAGTTAGCCAATCCTCCACCTGTGATGTGCATGTCACACAAGATGGATAGGAAGGGCTGCCTTTTACTGTGTTTCCCTTCCCAGACAATTTAAGGGTCATCAAGTGTTTTACCATCAGGCCTCTTCACTGCTACCCTGGGCTGCTCTGCAGGTCACACCACCGTTATTTCTCTGCTCCTGCAGCTGTTACAGATGTCTCTCATAGCACTTCCCTAAGCATTAACCCATATCTTTCCCTTCATTCCCCAAAACTCAGCAAAGTCAGGATAGGGAGATGAGAAAATGGCTGGACTGCAGACAGGGAAAGTTGGAATTGGATCCATTACCTGTACCCCTACACAACCATCCTGCTACCGACCATTTGTCTTTGATTATTTTGCTTCTGGGATCAAAGTGGCTGCCAATGACCAGAGTAGACTTTGACCAATCCCTCTATACCTGCCTCAGGTATTCAGACATTCAGTGTCTCAGGGGTCCTTTCCTGAGAAGGTTCAGGCCTTGATCTCAGGAGGGTAAAAATACTCACTGATGCCTCCTCCCAACAGAAAACCCTTCCACAAAGGGCAGAAGCAGAGTGCCTGGCTGACCAAGCCTCAAGAAAAAGTAGGCATTTTAAAATATATACTTGTGTTTTGTAGCCATCAATATTTCAGAAACATAGGGGTCTAATCCCACATCCCTGAGTGAACTTTCTTTTTCCATAAAATAAGCTTATGTTATTTTTGAAGGAAACCTGCAGTCTAGGACAACCTCTCACTGTGTACTGTTAAAAGACCAGAGAGGAGAAGTGATGTGCATGTCACACAAGTCATTAACAATAAATGCACAATAATGAGAATCAGGTATTCTGACCTCCTGTATGTTATTTTTAAAAGATTTTTTTCTGTTCATGATAAAAAAAAAATTAACACCCATATGTGGTTTTCTTGCTGCTAAATAAGACTGGAAAATCTTTCATTCTTTACATATCTGGGATTTTGTTGTTGTTGTTGAAACCAAATCTCCAATGCCATCTCACTAAGACCTTAAAATAGAGATGTGAAATGACAGGTGTAAAATGAAAAGAAAATACAAATATGAGAAAGAAAACTATTTGTGGAGCAAATTTACTTTGTTTTCAGTTTTCAAGTCACTGAAAAAAAAAAACAGAATGCTATGACAAAGGATGTAGATTACGCCTTTTGAAAATAACATGGTCATTTTCTAACAATAAATGTATTACATGCTTATTTTGGAAAGTCCAAAGAAGTATAAAGCATCTTTTTAAAAAATTTAACAAAACAGAGATCACATACTCAAATAATTCCAAAGAATCTATCAGTCCTTCTAATTTCCTTTACATGTGCTAATAACCATTTGTATATTTTCTACTTGAAAAAATATGTGGAATTACCACTTTCTACCAGGAAATCAAGTAAGTCCATTTCGTGAGAAATTAACTGAATTTCTTACCTAAAAAAATCTAAGTACATGGAACAGTGTTAGAGTCATTGATTTCCAGAAATTTCTAGTGACTCAGTGGCTATTCTAGCCTTCATCTCTGCCACACTACTTTTATAAACTGCTGGCAGTCATTTCAAATAAGGTATTTACTTAGACATTACTTGACCTTGTAGTCTCTACTGCCCAAACACTATTAGCTCATTCAACTTCTCCAATATATCAATTGCCTGTCAACTGATTTCCTTCTTATATCCCCTCTTCCCACCTTGCTCTCTCTTATCCAAGCATGCTAAATTGTATGGAGAGAGCTTTTATGGTTTAAATATGATATTATACATAAAACCTATCATCTATTCTCTTTTGGGTTAGATTATTTTATTACATAAACATATTCAAAATATTAAGTACTTAAGTGAATTGCTGGGAGCATTTTAACACTCCTTTTTCAGAATCAAGTATTTCTTTCTTCATTAGTGCTGAATCTACGTAAAACTGATGATTCTGGTTGTTCTCGTAATTATTTTGTTTCTAAACCTTGGACTTTATAGAAAGAATTAATTATAGCATCTATCTGTTTTTTAATGGCTAAATTGGATAATGGTTTAATAGCTCAAGGAGATTACTTGTGGGAATTTAAGGCTTATAAGATTCAGTTTTCCCCAAGTCTGTTTTCCTACAGTGATCCATGGCTTTGATTCCAGGAACAAACCCACCAAAACCAGGGTAGGTCATGGCTTTCATTGTGAGCTAGCCTCGCTATCTTAGCCAGAAAGTTAGGTAGAGAGAACATTATTTGGTAATGAACACTTACCTTGTCAAACCAAATTAACAACTTTCTTGATTAAAAAAAACATAAAAAAGTACACCTAATTTGTAGGGCAGTTCATATTAAATAGTATATTAAAAAAGAATGGCTTTATTTTTATTCGCCAGGTGTTTACACTCTGCCAATGGCTGCCCTGAGTGCAAATAAAAAGCCACCTAAGGAATTAAAGGAATACCTATCCTCAGGCTCCACCCCTATGGAATCTTGATTATTTGGTCTGAGGCAGGGTTGAGACATCAGGATTTTTAAAGCTCCCCAGATAATTTTAATATGCAGTCAGGACTGAGAATCGCTATGTCTAGCCAATAAGACTGAAATGTATTTTCTCCTCCAAATAAGGGGATTGTATGAAATTAGAGGGACCAGTTCCGGGAGAATGTGGGATATATGAATCATAATTAGGCCCTCTACGTGTCAACCTCAGTCTGGGCAGGGAACACCTGTGGAGCCAAGGATTAGAAATGAATGATGTCCTTTGCACTGCAATGATAATACATTCTACTCTCTGGGAAGGTATTAAGATATTCCTCTTAAGAGTTTTTAAAAAATGTATTTTAAAGTATCACAAGTAATATGAGGTATTCAAGAAGGCTCTGTGTACTTAACCTGGCAGGGCTTTCTGCAAAATATTTTGGTATTTTATTTATGTATGCATCATGCAGTGAAAGAGGGTAGAATGGGAGTTTGCCTAAGAAAAGAAAAAGAGAAAAAGGTTTCATATTTGCATTACATCAAGGAAGTTTGACTTGGCCTAACTATCTCTTATTGCACTTTTCAAATCTTGAGATCTATTTGATGCATAAATATCATAGGAGTCTAGCCTCATTTAAATGATAATTTATGTCCTTAGAATGCCATTTCCAGCCTTGTTCTTCTGCACACCCTTGGAGCTGATCAGAGTGTGGTGATTCCTTTGTTTTCAAAGGAAACTTCATGTTCACGTTCTCTCTACAGGGGTTAGTAGAGGAAGACAAGAAAATAGTTCCATAGTGTTTCTGCCAGTTAATGAGGAAAATTTTTCCTCCTACATATATCATGGTACATAATTGAATTAGTACTCCAGTAGGAAAGGGTTTGCTATTTCATACTCCTATAGTTTTTTCTTAACACCATGAAATTAAAGACATGCCAGCATGAAGCTGCATATTCCTGATCACTTTCAAATAAGCAATGTAGTATATTATTTCTTTTATGTGCTTTTATAGCACATGCTGTGCAAGATAATTGACTCCATGACAGATGTCTGTATTTCAGAGAAAATTTATTTGTGAAAGAACACACATATATTACGTTAACATGGCTCTATTCATTTTGTGGTCCACAAGGTGCTTTTTGATGACTTGTAAATTGAAATTAATATTTTCTCTTGCCATTCTGTATATGCATAAGCAAATTTGACTGTTTGATATAGCCAATTTGAAGCTTATTCTACTACTGAATATAAACTGTTCTCAATTGAGGTTGGGTGCTCTTAGATCTTACTGGAAGTGCTGCAGAAGAACATAGAAGGATGCAGTTTTCTTTCTTTTCAGAGAAGCCCTTAGGCCTGCATATTCCCTGACCATCCAGGATAAGTTTTGTCCATTGGACCCATCTTTACAATGAAATGACTACAAGAAAGGTCTAAAAGAGAACAGGAAGGATTCTCCATGGATTTCCCTTTATTCTGTCACTTCTGCTCAAAATGTCACTCTTTCCCAAGACAAACACTGGTAGACAACAGCATCTAAAGTTCCTAACACTTTTGTGTGAGGAGGATTGGCTTGGAGAACTGGCAATATTAGGTGGATGAGGCTGCTGTTAAGGCAAATTGAAATCAGAGGAGGTTTAAGGAGGAAATGTCCATCTCTATGTACTTTAAGACCTGAGACCAATTCTTCCTGTAAATAAACTCTCCCATTCTTTTTGGCTATCACCATCAGCTGGCTGGACACTTTTTGCCATAGGATTGTACCATTTATATAAAATTAAAATAACTACTAGATACAGAGGGATTGCCGTATTCAGAAAGGATGCAAGTTTAATATGACTATTTCAGAGAGGATTTTTCTTTATATGATCAGAGAAGGAGAAACTTCTTATTGGGACAGGTCTCCTCTAGCCTCTTGGACTTTTAATGGCTTAGCCTTTTGTGCACTAGAAGAAATAAGGGACGGAAAGGAGATTTCATAGTTAAAATTGAGGTACGCTTTACAATAGTAAAAGTGGGACGCTAGGGAATGTTCTGTAATGGCACTTCAAGAGCGTAGAGTTCAGGGGAGGTGGAGCTGTGAGGCCAGGAGAAAGGAGTCTTCTCACCTACAAAGTGGGGGTGGTTGGCTCCCTTCCATAAGTAAGTGCTGAGCTTGCATGTGCTCCTGGCTGGACTGTACAGACTGGACTGTCCTGAGGCTGTGATGTCTGACTTCTGAGCTTGGTGGGGGTTTCCTCAGGCCGACTGGCTCTGTATCAGTGCTGCTGAAGCTGTGGCTGTGCCCACCAGGACCTCCAGACTGTGAGAGAAGGTTGCCATCAGGTAACATTGGAAGCACTGTCCCAGTCATTCTTTTAGGAAAATTATCTCGACATAAAAATACACCAAATTGAACTTAACAATAACCACCACCACCACCACAGTCTTAGGACTTCCATACCCCCCTGCTTCCTTCTTTTCTCATCAAAAATGACTTCTTAATTCAAGGAAGGGTCCCAAGTGCTTGTTTCAGTAAATAACCCAGGCCTGGAGGGAGGGATGAGTTAGAGGATGCCTAAGGCAGAAGAACAGGCGGGCCAGCTGTAAACTGACCCAGCTGTTTCCTTGCATCTCCTCAATTACCCATCACTTCCCAGGATGAATTACTCATCACTGGCCAAAAGCTTTCAGGGTTATCAGTCTTCCCAGGAATTTAGATTGAAAGCGGGGCTGGTGAAGGCATGCTCTAGGTCCTGAAGTTTATCCGTGACTCTCCACTGCTTTCCGGGAATTCTGTTGGAGGTGGTCCAAATTTTCCAATCTATCTACTATAAACATTGATGCTTTCCCAAGGGAGAAATGGATTTTCTTTCTTGGAGTTCCCCTATGTATGCTTGAGGGCTTTGCCTTCTGCATTACAACCCTTCTCCTGCGTTTTCGTTCGGTTTACATTTTCCTTCCCGGCTCTCAGTCCACTGGCTTGTTTTTCATCCTCTTCATTGTTTCTCCTCCCAGATTGCTTTTTGCTCCCCAACCCCCCAACTCAAAGACCCCAGGAGGATCAGCTATTTGAAGAAACCAGAATCCTGAACAGGGGATCGCTGCAGGTAGCTGGGAGGGGAGAGGCTAGAAGAGAGAGTGGGATTTAGGGAGATGAGCAATGGCTGGCGCTGGGGAGGGGAAAAAGCACGGTGACCGTACCCAAGAGGTTACCTGAAATGGGATACAGAAAGTGGCAGAAACCGCCCTCAGAATTGTACGCGTATCACTTTGTCTGTGGGATCGGTAACGCTCAGCATGTCGTCTCGTGGGTACAGAACCCTCCAGCTGAAACTTCCCAGATCCTCGGCACCCTGTTTTCGCCTGCTTTGGGGTGAGGCCAGGAGGGAGTTGGCTCCTGAGTTCCATGCCCGCAGTTTAGGGGCGAAGTAGTCAGAGTGTGCGCGTTGGGCGCGCTGGAGGTTCAAGATTTGGGCGGAGAGGAGGACGTGCAAACATAGGTGGGAAGCCAGGCTAGGAAACGGGGTCCCCCCAGGCCTGGAGTGCGGGCAGGAGAGGATTGCGAAGACCTGAGCGAGGGAACCTGAACTCAGAGACCGGGTTAGGGTGTGTGTGTGTGACTAGAAACCGCACCTTTTCCGCAGGTTCAACCCCGGTGCCCGGTCTGCTAGTTTCGCCCACTCTCTGTGCGGAAGTTGCCAACCCCGGGCCGGACCAGAGGGGAGGGCTCCTTGGTTCTCTCGGGAAAAGTCCTCCCAGCCCCTCGCTGGGCGGAGGGAGAGTCGGACATTTTTCTTGGCCTCTTTCCGGGCAGGCGGCGTGTCCACCTCTCAGGGCTGCTTTTAAGGGACACGGGACTCGGGCGGAGCAAAAGGAGACTTTCAGGCCCGCCCTTCACCCCCTGCCCAGGCTAACGAACGGAGAGTTCCAGCTCTTGCCCCCGTCCTGCCCGCACGTTAAGTGCAAACACCCAGGTCAAGCGATCCCCGCAGGGAAAGCCCTGGAAGCTGCGCGCGACTAGGTGGTGACTCTGCGGGGACCTCGTTCCCAACCCCCGCGGCCCCCTCGCCCGAGGGGGCGGGGGCGGAGCGCAGGCGGGCCCGGGGGCGGCCGGGAACCGCGGAGCCGCCCCGGGGGAGGGACTGCGAGCTGTCCCCGGGAGAGGACGGCGAGCTGCGGACCGTGCTGGGGCCCACGCGCGCCTGGGGGAAGGAGCCCCCGCCACCGTGCCCGCCGCGTGCTTAGCCTGTCCCCGCCCAGGCAGCCGGAGCCTCCCAAGTAACTCCGCCCGCCGCGCCCGTCGCTTCGCCGCCGGCAGGCTCGGGCTTCCGTCCGGACTGTGCCCGCGGCCGCGCAGGTTGGTGCCGCCGCCGCCGCTGCCGTGGGGTGGGCCGGGCGAGGCTGGGGGTGGGAGCGCGGAGGGGCTCGGAAGTTAGGCAGATGCTGGGAGCCGGGGCGCGGACCCTGCCCCCTCGGCTCCCTCCGCTTCTTGGTGCCCGAGGCGGTTGTTGATTTCCTCCTGGGCTGCGGGTCGCGGAGAGCCCAGCGACTCGGCCGGGGAGGGTCGCCGGGACTGACTCTTCCTCGCCCTCCCCTAATCTCTCCCTGACCGGCCCGCACCGCCGCCTTGACCTCGACCTCTCCGAGAGGGGTCACCCTCCTCCTGGCTATCTCACCTTCGCACTTCTTGCACCCTCACCTTAGGAGTACATTCGCTCTTTCTGCCCCCAACTTGGAGAACTCTCGTTGCCGGTGAGAAAGCCTCCCTGGTCCCTGCTTTCCCCTGGGACTAGTTTCGGGGGGAAGCGGGGTCCGCCGCACGGGGAGAGGGGCTAGAGCTGGGGAGAGACCTGAGGCGGAGGGGGGGGGGCTCGAGTATCGGCGGGGAAGTGCCGGGAAGCGGTGGAAATTCGCTCTCTTCTCTGGCGTCCTTGCCCACCTCTGCTCTCCTTCCTGCCGTTCTGCCAGCCAGACTGTACAGTGCGCCCGCCAAGAGTGATCGCAGAGATGGGATGGAAAATATCCACCCCTTGGAGTTCAGTCAGGATTTCAGTCTGGTCTCGGTCCACATCCTATTTGTGTGGCCTTGGGACTCGACCCCTGGGCACTGGGTTGGTGTCTGCAAAATGTGCGTCCGCTCTGCCCGCCGCTGAGGGTTGTTGTGAAGATCCAGTGGGATGACTTCGGGGTGTTTCTGGACTTGGAGCCTCGTCTCCGGTCTCTCGGGAAGCTGCTTGATGGCGGGTCCTGTGTTCTAATCGTCTGAGTTCAGGTGCTTCTGCTGAGATGTAATTATGTCTCTAGGTGGTTTAGCGTGTAGCTTTTCTGGGATAAAAGGCTCGTGTTTCCGGATCGGATCATTAGTGTTCAGAATTGAAATCGTTTCTTTCCCACCGAACCCAAAGTACCAAGCTATGGACCTTATATATATTTATATGGCCATAAGAATTCAAATAGCGAACGATCATTATTGGCCCCGTTCTTTGTAAATGAGAATTGTGTGTGCTTCCGATGTTTGATAATCTTTATAATCTTTTTTCCATCTTTATTGAAATTTAAATTTGCTGAAAATTCAGGAAGTAGACCTTCATTTTAGTAAGTTTAGCATTTAGCTCAAACGATAGATGCCCTATCGTTTGCAACTTTTCAGTTTAAAATCATAGGCACGAGAAGCATTGGTATCACCATTCTAATTACTGTATGAAGAAAAGCAAATAAATGGCCTAAGAAAGTCAGTTTGAGACTTGGTATTAAATGACTGAGTCCCCCCATTCGTGAATCCCTGATTTAAGCCACATTTCATAAGTTTTGTATTGTATAATACATGGTGCTATGTGCTTAAAAAAAGAATATGTTCCTTGTCCTAAAGAGGCTTCCAATCTAAATTAGAGAATAATATTTTTACTTCCTATTTTTATATGAACATCGAATATATTCTGAATACTACATACGGCAAGTAGAATGATGTCAAGAATACATTATTGAAGGCCCTTTAAGATCATTATTTGGTGAATCTACTTAATAGATTGAAATAAAAAGTTTAGTTAAGCCAGTGTTTTGTGAAATGAAATTTCTGATGTTACTTCACCAAATGGGAGGCATTCCTGGTAATAAAATAAATTCTGTATTTTTAGAATGAAAACTCAGAAAAAGCATCTATACATGTATGATAGGGTAATCAAATGTTAAAAGCTATAGAAATTTCAATTCTAATTCATTTCTCTTCAATCAAAAAGTCGATTTATGGTGTCCATATACATTTTTTTCTCAACTCTTTGAGAAAGAAAATGATATTATAATGCCTAGAAAAAGTACAGAAATTGAATGTAATATTTTTAATAAATTAAACCTTAAACACTTAAAGGCCTAGGGGCCCTGGATTGACTCTGGAAATATGACTGAAACAGTTATAGGATTCTTAGTAAGAGGTTATGTTTTGTTGCTTTTTGTTTTTCCCATTTAAAAAATTTTAGGTTGGCACAAAGGGTGGGCAAGAATTCTATCTGGAAAAGATTGACCAGGCTATGTTGTATTTGGTGTAACATCAGTGACATCCCTGATTCTTTTCAGTGAGACCAGCCACCTTGAAGGGCATCCTGAGGGAGATGAAGTTAACTTTACACTTGGCCTTTTTGCTTAGTACCTTTTTTTTTTTTTTTTTTTTTTTTTTTATAATTGTGAGTTGAGATTAAAGATCCTGTCACTGTTCTGGAAACCGTGTGGTTTGGTAAATAGTCATGAGTCTGGAGACAGAAAGCTTCTTATGTAAGAACTTTATTCACCCTTATAACTCCTTTAAATAGTAAAAGCTAATTGTTAAAACTACATACACATAGGTTTAAAAAAAAAAAAAAAAGGCTCCGAATAGAGTTGTTGGGGTTATGTTCTCTCAAGTCTCCTTGGAGAAGTTTTGGTCATCTTTATCTCCTGTAATTTACTCATGTAGAGGATAAGACCTTCGTTTTACCCAGGCTTGGACAGCTAGTTAGTGGAAGGAGTAGATCTATAATTCAGATTGCTTGAATAATAGTTCTGTGGGGTTTTTTCTTTTTTCTTTCTTTCTTTCTTTCTTTCTTTCACCCTATGTGGTTTTTTTTTTTTTTTTTTTATCATCTAGGGCATATTAAAAATCTCATATCTGTAAATTGTATATGGTTAAAACTTTTGGATTTGGGTTCTGGTGGGCCTGAGTTTGAATCCTGCCCTGCCAAATAGTAGTCATGAAACAATGGGTAAATTACTTCACCTACCAAGTTCTTAGTTTCCTCATCTCCAAAATGGGGATAATGTAAGTACCTAGCTCAAAGGACTGTTACAAGGATGAAATGAGCTACTCCATGTGACGTGCTTAGCACATTGCCCTTATTTAATATAAAACCTACTTCTCTACTACTCAAGCAGTCATTGTAGTTTCTTGGGGCAGGGGATGACATTTCAAAATTTAAAAATAAATAAAAAGAAAATGTTATTTAACATTTTAAAAATAAAAACAGAAACAAAACTGTATATCACCTCCCCCTCCCCAAATATTTTGAATTGGCCATTCATCAGCTAATGCTTGTTTATTGAGCTCCTACTATGTATTGGACTTTTTCCTAGGCAGTGGCATACAGTGGTGTAGAAGATAGTCATAGTCACTCCCTTAAGATCTTAAAAGTCTGGGGAGGGATCCAGATTTGTAAACAGAAAATTATAATCTCATGTGATTCATGCCATGATAGGGATAATGCAGAGAACCACAGACGATAAGACGGTGGGGACCTGGGTGGGAGAGTGCTCCAGTGCGTCACCTCCTTGTATCTGGGGCTGGTGGTGGGCAGGGAAAACTTACCACAAATACACTAAAACCTGAAGAATCAGTGATAGCAACTGTAGAACTTGGCGATTGAGGAATGTTCCAGATCAAGGGGAAGGAACAAAGCATGATGCATTAGAATGGAAGTCAAGTAGATAATATAAAAGAATAAATGAATGAGGGAAGGAAGGGGAGGTATGGCACCTGGAGAACCCAGGCTTTGTTTAGAAGGAACAGTGATACTCCGCTCCAGCCAAGTGTCAGGTTGGGATGCAGGCCTCCTATGGCCAGATGCCCTGTTGTTTTTTTTTTGTTGTTGTTGTTGTTTGTTTTTGTTTTTGGGTTTTTTTTTTTTTAAGAAAAGTTTACTGTCCAGTGTAAGAGATTTGGGTACTCTAAGCTCAGGGTTCCCCTTCTGTAATGCAAATCACTAAGCCCATAGGTATCACTTGCCCTGTTTGCATCATCCTGTGGGAGCTGGGCTTCAAAGAGCTGACACAACTGTGTTAATACCCTTGCTATTGCTGTTTCCATGAGTAGTATAGTCCTTTGTCTCATATTTAGCAATCTCATCTTCTTCCAGCATCTATAAAGCTGTGGCATGCTTATTTGTTAGCTTGTCAATAGGGTAAACTCTAAGATGCTTTACAGTTCATTAAAGCCACTACCTACATTGTTTAAATTTAAATTTTAGTTACTTAAAAAAATGTTAATTCCTCAGTCACCCTGGCCACATTTTAAGTGTTTAATAGCCATATGTGGCTAGTGGCTACTGTTGTGGGAAGAGCAAATACAGAACATTTCCATCACTGCAGAAAGTTCTATCAGGCATTGCTGGTTTAAAGCTTCAGATTTTTTTTGTGTGTTCTTGGGTGAGAAGAGATGAGTTGTTGATTTTGACAGCATAAAAATGATACTTGTTTTCATGTTAGGCTCATAGGAGTTCCTTTATACAAAGGAAATATTTCAGTTTGGATAATCAGTGCACTATTTGGTTCAGGCCTTTGGGAAAATCAAAGTAGAAAATCAAAAGTGTCAATTTAGAGACTGGACAGATTAGGGCCATGTGGCAACAGAAATTCTCCATATATGTGGCATTCCTTAATATCATGTGGAGATTAGGATCGATGCCCAAAGGAGCTTGAACGTCTGAACACTGTCTTCAGTTTCATCTATGAGGCATGTTTACCATGAAAGGCGCACATTTGCAGGGAGGTTCTGGAACACACCCAGTCCACCAGCACCCAGGATGCGCCTGCTGCGACCCAGCTGTGCCACCTGAATTCACATAGAGGATGGAGGACAGGAACAGGATTCACCAAGAGCTCTCATTCAGGGAGTTTAAGGGGACAGCCTTGAGGAGAGAGGGAACTAGATTCAAACAGGAGAAAAAAAATAATGCTGTACAACACAACTTTGAGGGACATAGCATGGGTGGGGGGAAACGCCAGGAAACAATAAAAACAGCAGATCCCCTCTCTGTCAGAGGGGGGCATTTCATTTTGAGCAGGTCATGGACCACAAGTCCTGGGAATTAGAAGCACAAGATTATTTCTTTCATTCTTTCTGTCATTCTGTAGGCCCAGCCAACAGCAGTTGCAGCCTCAGAGGATAGTTTTTACCTGCATTGAATGTGAAATTGACTGCAGTCATGTAGATAACAACGTAAGCAAAACAAAGGACAGTGGTTGAAATTTTAAAAGGTGAAGGTGGAGGCCTTTATGGAAGAATCATATTACCACCTGCTATTTCCCTGGCTAGAAATGCCTTATGAAAAATTTCAGATTTGGGGAATTTCATTTACCTGTGGCAGAACAAATTTGCTTGTACATATTTCTAGTGTAATAAAATTGTACATGAAGACAAATTCAAATTTTTAAGAATTTGAGTCTTAGAATATTATAAAAATTGCATTTATTGTTTGTAAGTTCTTACGTGCATAACCCAGAGGGTGCTATGGATGTCTTTTAGAACTCTTCCAAAGAAGACTTTTATAAAAGAGACATGTTAATTTGAAGTCGCATGGTGCTTGGATGATTGTTTGCACGTAACTGGAGGGCTTCTGTGTTGTTTAAAGAAAATTTGTGTAGGCTACACATATAGCGCTTGTTTACACTACTAAATGCATAGACAAACCCTTATTTTCACAGGTTTAGTAAATTTGGGGAGAGCCAGGTCATGTGCTCTTAGGGTTTATACCATTGTAGAGTCCCCTGCATAAATTTCTCCATTAGTGAGCTTTTATTCCATTTGGTGTTTCAGCATTACTTTGCTAAATGCCTTTTTGTTTGTGTGAATTTTGAAATCTTAATTCTGGAGGAGTGGAAAAGGTTTGTTATTTTCCCTGTATCCTCCCCGCCCCTCCCCACCTAAATCTGGTACTGTCAGTTTTTTTAGCATGCTTTCGTTTTTCCCTTTCTGTTTTGTTTGCCACAGTTTTGTTTGCAGGCTTCAGGCTTGCATTTCCTTGTGCCTCCTTTCTCTTCATATCAATAGCATGAAATTGGAAATCATCATTGTCTGTTGTAATTCTGAAGATAAGAATTCTCAGCAGTTTCATGCTGTCCTTTTGCAGACAGGGTGTGGTAAATCATCTTTGGAGAACTGGCTCCAGTAAAACTGGAGTATACAGTTGAAACTGTTGTGCTGTCCTCAGAAACAAACCCAGGATACTTGGCTGTTTATAGCATGAGTCACTGATGGGCTCAAATGAAAGGAGATGGTACTAGGTTGCTTTTCATTCACATCCACATTACCTCTTATTTTAAAAGAAGCCTGAAATAAAGAAAAATAAACTAGTAACCTCATCCTTTTCCCTCAGAGAATTTAGAATTACGTGGATTTTGCATTAGGTGATTAAAACAACAGTTGAGGGTTACAAATCAGGCTTTGTCCTTTAACCCCTGATTTCCTTTGGTGTTCAAAAATTTTTAGCATGTACATTTCCTCAAGTCGTACATGCGTGACTTTAATCAGTAGCAAAGTGGATTCTTTCTATTATATGCCATTTCCTCCATGGCCTTTGCCTCACTTAAGCTATTGCTGTATGCCTAATTGACCACAGTGAAATGTCTTTAAAACATTTTCCAGGGGACTAAGGACTTTTTGGAGAATTTTTATAAAAGCAAATGCCAAGAAGAAGGAAATGTTGAATAGTTTTGTTGCAGAGACAAATGTTTCCAGAGAAACTGATGAGTCAAGGAGTCCTTAAAAGGATATGTAGATGTAACCTTTCACCTAGTTACTGTCATTACCTAAATCATAACTGTGTAGTTTTAGCAAATTGTTTGGACTGGTTCTTGTCTAGTTCCTTAATGAAACAAACTCCCTTGGTCCCATTCTTTTCCAGTCTGTAGTCAGTGTTGTTTCAAAGTTTGTATTGCCCTGGGCTTCCCCTTGTTCCTCCTGTTTTAGTGCCAACTTATTATCATATTGTAGATTTTCAATAATATCTTTGTCTTGAGCTCTTCTTCAGTATATGTGGAAAGTTTTTATAGTGTATTTGATGCTGGCTTCTAGCTCATTGATTCCTACCAAGATGCCTTCTTCCACTTATTCAACAAATATTTATTCAGTGCCAGCCATGTACCAAGCACTGTTCTTGACCCTAGAGATCAGTAGGGAGCAAAATGTTCATGATCTGTGCTGTCATGGAGTGAAGAGTCTAAGATGAAGACAATCTTTAATTTAAAAATACCCACAGCAACTAAAAATTACATAGATGTACAAATGCTCTGAATAGAGCAATACAGTTTTATGGGCTTGTGTAACAGGAACCCGAGGAAATAACACTCAATTAATATCTGAAGCATGAGGTGGAGAATTTGAGAGAGGGTGGGGAGAAGAATGGTCCAGACAGCAGAGGCAAGTTTGTGCAGAGGCTCTGTGACAGAAGGGAAAGAGCGAAGTCAAGCAACAGAGGAAAATCAAGGGGCCAGCAGAGTGAGGTGACGCTGCACAACTAGGCTGGAACCAGTCCATAAAGGGACTTACTGGCCACATTAAGAATCTTGTCTTTATCCTGAGAACCATGGAGAGTGTATTATGTAGGGGCTAGTCACTCCATGAGATTTGTGTTTTGATAAAATCATCTGTAAGAGAATGAATTAGAGGAGGACACAAGGTGGTTGATGGTGGGGAGAAGATGAGTGGCTCCTGCATTAATCCAGGTAGAAAAGGCCATGTGCATTATGCCTGTTTGTATACTGCAGAGTGGTAGCGAAGATGGGTTAAAAAGTGTTTTAGAGGATAACATCAGCTGTATTTGGGAATTAGATCCTTTTATTCACTCAACAAATATTTATGAGTCCCTGCTTTATGCCAAGATTTGTGCCAGGCTCTGGGAATACCCCTGTGAATAAGACATGCAAGATCCCTGTACTCGTTGAGTTTATGTATTCATGAGAGTAATGGCTAATCAATAATTTAAAAATAAATATAATTTCAGGTAATAATAAGTCTTATAAAGAAAAAGGAAGCCATATAAGGGAACGGAGAATGACAAGGGGAGAATCTTCTTGTATAGAGTAGTCAAGAAAGATCTTTCTGAAAAGGTGGCATTTGAACAAAGACCCTAATGAAGTGGGGGAGTTAACCATGCAAAAATCCTCAACTAAGCAGAGAGAACAGCAAGTACAAGGTCTTGAGGTTAGAACAAGCCCCCCTCCCCCCAAAAATACCAAGAAGGCCAGTTTGTCTAGAAATATGGGAGGGAGGGAAGGAAGAAAAACAGCTGTCAAGGATGTCTTGCTAGAAGCTGAAACTTGGAGCATCTAGAGAGACTCATTATACTCTGTGTAGTCATGATCACTCTTTCAAAGCCACACACTGTACCAGTCACAATCCCCCATTGCTCTGCCATTAAACTATTATTAACACTCCTACTGGGACAGCTTCCTTCATCACATCACACCCTGGCTAAAAGTCAGGCAGTAGTAACTTCTTGTCCATCATGTCAATGATAACTCTTTAATTGACTCAATGGACAGACGCCTTTTTTTATTTTAACCCCATTTTCCATTACAGCCCTCTCTGGACTTCTCCATTTAGTCATTTGAAGGGCCCAATATTTGTTTGGGCCTTACACATAGTTTATCATCTTTCTCCTTGCTGTTATATGTATTCACCATGGTGCCTCTTTCCTTTTTGTTAGTCTGTTTCCATCTCTTCCTTCAAGGCTAGGTTCACAAATTACCAGTTACTTTTTCTGCCAGTTTCTTCTGATTTACTCCATCTTACTTGGATCACTGAGCCCCTCAGCCTAGTCAGTCTGTAGGATACTATTTTTTCCTTTCTTCCTTGAGTCATTGGAAGAGGTACTACTTTAAAGTGCTACTGTTGTTTCAAGTTAAAATATTTATGATTATATTCTTTCTTCCTAGAAAAGATTGGACACCAGCTCTCCCATGTACATATGAGATTCAGGTTCCTTGTCAGTAAGATGAAGATGATAATCCTCCCCTATTTCATTCACAATGTGGTTGTGAGAAGTAAATGAAGTAAAACACAGAAAACATGTTTTAAACAAATGTAAGTCATTATTTTAAATATGGTAGATGGGCATATTTCATTTCCTCATCTAAATTGCAAGTTTGTCACACCAGTTCCTAGTTTGGAATCTTGTGTGCTGCTGAAATTCTGTGAGCCTTCTTAAGCTAGCCATACTACATAAGCTTGGGACAACCCAGTCCATGTCCTGTGTAATAGTTTCCTGGGGCTGCTGTGACAAAACACCATAAACTGGGTGGCTTAGCACAACAGAAACATATTGTCTCATGATTCTGGAGGCGTTGAGGTCAGTGTGTGGGCAAGGTGGGTTCCTTCTGAGGGCTGTGGGGAGGCATCTGTTCCATTCCTCTCTCTTAGCTTCTGGTGTTCCATTGCCTGCAGATGGAATTCTCTTTGTGTCTTCACATCACCCTTCCTCTGTGTCACTGTGCCCATGTTTCCTCTTAGTATAAGGACACAGTCATCGGATTACAACCCATCCTAATATCCTCATCTTAACTTGATAACTTGCAAAGATCCTATTTCCAAATAAGATGACATTCAAAGATACTAGAATAAGACTTTAACACCTTTTTTAGGGGATGTAAGTCAACTCACATCTGCATGATACACGTTAAGAAATGCTAATCACAAATATCATGAATTAGTTGTGTATTACTACAATGATTGATAGAGGTGATGGGTTAGGTATGTAAGAGCTAATCTTCTGTGTGACATAGGGCAAAATAAATGAAATATCTGGTCTAAGTTACATGTGAAATTCTGAACATACATACATACTTATTTTAGAATTCTGGAAGTCCTGTTAATTTCCACTTGGTATAAATTAGAATAGAGAGGGCCAGCTATACTTTTCTTTTAATAGTACATTCAGATGTTGTACTGATGTGAATGGGAAAAAATATGTAATTCTTCTACTTATTCATATACTCTTTATGTAGACTTTTTTGTGTGATAAATATTATGACTTCAATTGCTTTTTTGGCCTAACATGCTACTTTTGACTTTGTGGAAGGCCACATGTGGTCTTGTGACACAGACTAACCATTCTCCACTAAATACCCAGAAGGATCTGTGGTTTTTATCTAATTAGATGCCTCAGCCTTGGTTGATTAAAAACCCCCTCTTAAAAATTGCATACATTTGTTTTTCTCATCAGTTTCTTTTTTGTTTGCTTTTCTTTCTTTCGTTCGTTCTTTCTTTCTTTCTTTCTTCCTTTCTTTTTGATACTGTGGGGAAGAATTTGATACATTTCTACCTGTTGATGTTGGAGAATACTTAAAGAGTTTTGTCAGATTTGTCATTAAGGTGCTGCATTTTTTATGTTACTCTTCAGATGACCTCTTCTTCTGGTGTTCAGGACAGCCTTTGTTATAGGAACACTGAGGAAAGGTACCTGCAACTGGTGTGGTGGTATTTCTTGTGTACCTCGCTGACCTGTTTAAAAGTCTGACCATTTTTATTTTCTAATAGTTTAGCAGGTAGATCACATCTGAAAAGCCTATTGTAGGAAGCCATTCAGATTTAGTGAATAGAAATTGAATACTTGACCTTTACTTACAAAAGTGGCTATTTTTATGTCAACCAGAAGAGCTTTTTTTTAGCATAGCTCTTATATTCCAAATAATTACGTGATAGAGAAAGGTTTTAATTGTTGCTCTTTAATTAATTTGTTTTACTATTATTGCTACATTGAGATTTTCACTAAAGGAGAAACAGCCATGGATTATTTCTGCTGATAAATTTTTGTAAAAATTTTTTAAAGCAAAAGGCAAACAGTGAATTTCAGATTTCACTGTTACTGTAGAAATAAATTTCCTCTTGGTATGCAATCAAGTAGATGTTACCAGGAGAAAAATATGTTTTGTAATTTTCCAAATCTACTAGAACATCTTTTGAAACTAGAAAAAATTGAAAAATGATATGAGAAAGATAAAATCATCACAGGAGATTAAATTATTGCTACTGTAGTCTTCATTATCTGCAAAATTTGATTTTTCCTTGTTCTTAAGTAAAGCTTTTTGACATATATTTTACTTCCTAAACATAAATACCAGAGGGTCAAAACAATGACTAAAGCGATAACATCAACCAAAAATAGGTTGAAAAGAGAACATGTTAGATAGAAAAGTTCGTGGGTTGAGGAGTGAGACATATGGCGAGAACATTTTAAAGAATTGTATTTGTTCCTGGAGTCAGGAAAGACCTCGATCCTGGTCATTTAAATTTTTTTTTTGCTATTTTTGTTTTTGCAGTTTTTCATTATTCCAATTTAAATGTGTATATTATTTCTTCTTAAAACATGAGCTTTAAGCTATACCTGGGACCATCTGGTGTTTCATGTAATATTAGCATCCAGTAGAGATATTTGACCCAAGGTGTGCTTAATCACTAGGTTCTAGGGCAGTCATTCCAGAGCATCATCAACTTCATTGGTACTGGTTGTCTCACTGAGTAAATTCTCTATGCTTGAAAAGTACAGTTTTTGTTTGTTTGTTTTGAGATGCTCAAAAGGATGGACTTGAGAGTTAGAATGCCTGTGTTCAGACTCTAGGTCTGACTTTTCCCAGTTGTGTGACTTCAGACAAATGACTTATCTTCTCTATGCCTCAGTTTCCTCATCTCTGAAATGAAATAATAATAATAATAATAATAATAATAATAATAAACAACTCACAGGGTGCCTGGGTGGTTCAGTCGGTTAAATGTCTGACTTTTGATTTTGGCTCAGGTTATGATCTCACAGTTGTGAGACTGAGCCCTGAGTCAGACTTTACCCTGAGTACTGAGGCTACCTGGGATTTTCTCTCTCCTTCTCTCTCTCTGCCCCTCCACCACTCATGGGCTCTCTCTCTCAAAATAAATAAATAAACTTAAAAAAATTTCGCAAGTAGCCCTTGCGATATTGATTATGTGCCAGGCATTGTTTTAAACATGTCACATATTTTTAACATATTTAATTCTCATAGCAACTTTGTGCGATAGGTAGTTATTATCTCCATTTACAAATAAAGAAAATCAACCACTCATAGGTCAACGTAATTTATCCCAGGTCACATAGTAATTAAGTGGTGTGGCCAGTATTTGAATCCAGGGATTCTGGCTTGGGGGCCTGTGTCACCCTGGAACAGATGAGATGCTCATGTAATGCACTTAGCATGGAGTCAGGAACTTAAGAGTCCTTGAACCTCTGCTCCTTTTCACCACTACTGCTGTTACAACTACTACTACTATTTATACTGCCTACTCTGATTCATACCTAACTATATTTTAATAATAATCATTTTCCCAAACACTCTCTATAGATTTGAAAAATGGCTTTAATAGTGTCTCTGTTAATGTTTTTTTTCCTTTTTTTTGGTTATTTTCAAGGCATTAGTTCTTAAACGAAATTTTAGACCTAATATTTTAGAATTCCCATATAATGAAAGTATTTTGCACAGTGGAGCCATTTATAGGTTGCAGCTATGCAAAAAAAAAAAAAAAAAAAAATCCACAGGATGTTGGCTAAGCTTTTGGGAGTTATAAACTCTTGATAGCCATTTTAGATTCTCTTCAAAGAAGTTAGGCCCTGTCGCAGTAAAACCTTTATATTTCAATACAATGTATACTCGATTATGGGTAGGTGGGCAGTAAGATTTGAGGGTAGTTGGAAACTAAATCTCCTAATAACCTTTTTTCCCATTGCTGAAAATTATAATTATGACATTATAATCATTTAGGAAGCCTTTTCTTTCTTTCTTTTTTTCCCATAAGTAATCTCTACACTCACCATAGGGCTCAAACTCATGATTTGGAGATCAACAGTTGCATGCTCTACCAACTGAGCCAGCCAGGTGCCCCTAAGATGCCTCTTTAAAATGAAAATAAACCCATTTGCCAGTTTGGAATGAAATTGAAGATTTTTGTCAATTGAAGATAAGCAGGGGAAACAGAAAATGGCAAGAAAGTGGTTTTAGTTTTTAAAGCATAACCCTATCTGTGATTTAAGCACACCAACTTTGCAATGTTAACCAAGGCTTTTTTTTTTTTTTTAATCTGTACAAAAAACTTGGTGGTGACAATGATTTTGGCTCCTTCCCATAAGCACTGTGTACTTATGCCTAGTGACTTGACTTAGTCTAGAGTTTTCAACTATGGGAATACAAAGGGAGGAAAGACTGGGGGAGGGAACTTTTAGAATCCCGAGAGGAGGAAATTGATGTTTACACTGCTGTTGGCTAGAATTTTGAAGTCTTTAAAAATAAATTTACGTTGTATGTCTCAAATTTTGTAGAAGGAAGAGTAATGCCAATTGGAAAATAGCTTTCTGGTAAGGTTTATGACCTGAGTGGCTTGGAAAACCCCTCAGAGGCCGTGGCTCACTAGAAGGTCTGTGGCTGGGTTTAAAAGAAGAAATGTTTATGTGGTCTCATTCTGGTAAACTATGGACATAAGTGTCATGATAATTGCTCCCATTTATTGAGGTAGTTTTGTATAAAGCGGAAGAAAACCAGCTTCCTGACATTAAACATTTTGGTCAAGTCTTTACTCTGCCTTTTACTAGCTACATGACCTTGGGCAAATCACTGAACCTCTCAGTGCCTTAGCTTTATCATCTTTAAAACAAAGATATGCTGTTACCTATTATATAAAGTGTAGTGGTTGTAATGATTCTTTGAGGTGATGCATATAAAATGTTATGTGTGTATAAAATGCATACAAAATGCCTAGCACATGATTAACTGTATAGTAAATATTAACTATTATTATTATTATTATTATTATTATTACTACTACTACTATTATATGTTGTATACCTTACCTGGAGTTACCTCTACTGCAATTCTATAACCCTGCATTGCAAACCATTTTCCCTGTTTTACAGAAGGGAAAATTGAAGCTCACAAAGGTGAAATATTTTGTTTTGAATGTGAAGTCATATGCAAATGGTCTTTCTTTTGGCATCCTTTTCATCCTGACAGTTATATTCTGCTTTGCCCATCAATACCAAGCTTGTGAGATAGAGCATAAGGGGATTGCGATTGTTTTTCTCAAAATTATGTGCTAGGATGCTGATGGCAATTTACAAGATACAGCATTCTCAAACTTATGAAATACAAAGGCCTCTTTCAAAGGAAAGCATCCTTACTTCCAGTTTGACTTAATTATGTTTGTTGTAATGTATGTAAATATATCCCAACGTGGAGTAAATGTCTTAGTTTATAGCATTTACAGTTATAAAATAAAGCAAATTTACAAATTAAATGCCGATAAAACTGCAAAAACAGTAACATTCAAGTAATGATATTAATTTATGTGAAGATGTGTTATTCTGCTGAAAGTAAACTGTCAATTTTGGGATTATCCATACTCCAGATGGATTTTATGTTTAGTCTATGGCTACCTTTTGATTTAATACCATTAATGTCTCATAAACCTTTGAAAATCTACAGTTTCATGTGTTCCAGCTCAAAAAAAAATGTCTTTTTAAATGAATGTTTTATGATTTGATAGCAATTTCAAGCTGTTGTTTGACAGTTGAGAATAATAGGACTTTAGGAATACTAGTTTTAATGGGTGTTACTTGACAAACCTGAAAAACTATTTTATTCCCTTCAGAGTCAGTATTTAAGTGTAGCCTTCACACCAGTCCTGGCCCAGAGCATAGGGTCTGGACTCAGACTTCCTGGGTTCCCATTGTTGCAACAGTATATTTACAGGAATCTTTAGGTGAATTTTACATTTCTTTGTGATCAACTAAAAGTACTGGGTCAACTCCTGTAAAGATAAACCTATTTTGTTTTGCATTATATTTGATTGCCATAAATCACTTCTACACTTCTACACAGTGACAGTGTAGAAGAGAGCACAGTTTACCACATCCCAAATTGGGAGACAACAAACATTTTTTGGAAAAGGCCAAATGAGGTAAATATTTCAGGCTTTGCAGGCCACGTGCAATCTCTGTTCCAACTGCTTAACTCTGCCATTATTTGTAGACATTGAAATTAAACTTCATATAGTTTTCACATTATATAATCTTTCTCCCAAGCAATTGAAAAATGCTAAAACCTTTTATCTTTAGCTTGCAGACCATCCAAAAATTGGTGGGGCATTTGACTTGAGGGCCTAGTATATCCAGGCCTGCCCTCGATAACATTTGATAAAGATATATCTCTTTTTCCCTTTTATTTATGGAGGCAGTAGTGTGGTAAAGAGCAAAACAGCTCTGAACTGAGCCTGCTTGCCCTTGGCAATGACCTTTTCATTGGAATATGGAATATGACCTTTTCATTGACTCAGTTTTCTCATCTGAAAAATAGGGGAAATTTTTTCTTTGTGCCTTGGTTGCAGGAGGTGAAATAAGAAACTGGACATATAACATGTAGCACAGAGTACCTCATCTGCTGCTTTAGCTTTTGTTATTTCTTTAATTACTATTGTGCTCATACAGTTTTTCATGTACTTATGGCTATTTTAATATTTTATTAGCTCTTTTATTACTTCTGCAGTCATATTTATTATTCTTTGATTTTGACACGATATCTTATTTATATATTAAGATTATCAACCCATTGTCAGATATTTAGTGAATTATTTTTGTTTGTTTGCCTTCTGGTTTTGTAGTAGTGGGTTTTTAAAAAACAAAATAATCTGTCAGTTTTATGTATTTCAGTTATTGAAGAAATTTCAATTATTTCAGTTATTGAAGATAAATGCAGTACATTTATCTTCTCCATTGTTTTTATTTTTATAAAAGTACTCTCACGCTAAGGTCAGATAACATTTACGTATATTTTTATTCTCGTTGTTTTGTAATTTCACATTTAACTACTTAATTCTGGAATTGAATTTTACGTATGTCATGATATAAACATCTGAAAGTATTTTTTAATACAGACTTTTACAAATTAGTTCCACATCATTAATTGATTAGTTATTTCTTCCCCACTCATTTAAAGTGCCACTCTTTTCTGACTCTAGGTAATTTGGTTGGAATTTGGAATTGGGCGTGAAAAACATTTTTGGGGGGTGCCTGGCTGGTTAATTCAGTAGAGTGTATGACTCTTGATTTTGGGGTTGTGAGTTTGAGCACCATGTTGGGTGTAGAGATTACTTCAAAATAAAATATTAAAATTTTTTTTTATTTTAAAAACAAGGCTGTCAATATGACACTATTCTCTGGTCATCAGTATAGGTAATTTTGTACAATATGAAGCATTTTATGACTTTAAGAATTTTTATCTATCTTTTAATTGTGGTAAAGAACACATCACAGAGTTTATCATCTTAACCCTTTTTAAGTGTATATAGTTCAGGAATGTTAATTATATTCATATTTTTGTGTAACAGATCTCCAAAACTTTTTATTATTTGTAAAACAAGCTCTATACCCATTAGACAATAACTTCTTCCTCCCCTTGCTCTGGTAACTACCATTCTCCTATATGTTTCTATGAATTTGACACTTCAGATAACTCATATAAATGGGATCATACAGTATTTGTCTTTTTGTGATTGGCTTGTTTCACCTAGCATAATATCCTAACTTTAGAACTTCTTAAAAATATTTTTCTGGAGTACGTGGGTGGCTCAGTCGGTTAAGCCTCCTCTTTTTAAAAAAAATTTCTTTTAACATTTATTTATTTATTGAGAGAGACAGAGTGCAAACAGGGCAGGGGCAGAGGGAGAGGGAGACACAGAATCTGAAGCAGGCTCCAGGCTCTGAGCTGTCAGCACAGAGCCTGACGTGGGAATCAACGCCACGAACAGTCAGATCATGACCTGAGCAGACGTCAGATGCTTAACTTGAGCCCCCCAGATGCCCCAAGTCTCTGACTCTTGCTTTCTGCTCAGGTCATGATCTCAGGGTTTGTGGGATTGAGCCCCGCGTCGGATTCTGCACTGACAGTGCAGAGCCTGCCTGGGATTCCCTCTCTCCCTCTCTCTCTGCCCTTCCCTGCTAGTGTCCACTCTGTCTCTCTCAAACTAAATAAATAAACATTAAAAAATTAAAATAAAATTATAAAAAATATTTTCCATTATTTGGTATCTTGCTAATTCTAGGTGAGATGGACATGTTTTTAAATCTAGTCTCTGATCTGATGGGATTATGGACGTCCTTTATGTCTTACGGGTTTCAGATTTATCATACGGTTTGTAGGAAAAAATGCTGCAAGGATTCTGCTGAACAAGCAGGCTGTTTCTGTCAATCTCTTGTGGTAGGACCTACGGCTGGTCAACAGCCCTATTCTGGCTCATTGGTTGAACAGTTACTTACCGGGTCTTCTCTGTGTACCGAGCCGAGTACCAAATCTGATCATCCCCTATTATCAAAATTTGTTTTGATCCTAATACATCACTTTTATCAAATACTTAATTGTTACAACTAATCACTGTGATTGGACAGTTATTCCAACTTTTATAAAAGAATTGTGATCTGCCAGAGCAGGAGTTTCTAGCAGACTGAAATTAATAATGAAATATGAAAAAAAAAAGATGAAATACCAAAGCAATGTTTAGGAGAAAACACTTTTTTTAGATGAACAAAACACTTAAAAACAAAGAGTTTTAAAACTATTCTTCTCTCATGTGCCCAATTTGCCATTATGTGGAAAAATATCAGTGAACAAATTACCTAGCTTTGAAAAATAGATACCATTTAAAAAATTAAAAATACAATACATTGCATAACATTAAGAAACTGAACACAAACAGTAAGGGAAAAAAATCAGCCAGAGTCAACTGCTAACATGAGTATTCTTACAAATATGTGTGTTGATAAATACAGAATAGAATCATACTGTGCTTACTGTTTTATAACCTGTTATCTGATCTAACTTGTCGATATATGTCTGTTGCTGCTTTTTCTGCCTTTCAAGTGATCTGATAAAAATAACCTAAATTTTCTTCTTATTTTTTTTTCTCATTTATTTTACCATGTCCCCATCCCTAGTCTTGTAAGGTTTTGTATTGTTTGGTTTGGTATAATGAAAATACTTTCAGGGGTACCTGGGTGGATCAGTCAGATAAGCATCCCACTTCAGCTCAGGTCATGATCTTGTGGTTCATGAGTTCGAGCCCTGCCTGGGCTCTGTGCTGACAGCTCAGAGCCTGGAGCCTGCTTCACATTCTGTGTCTCCCTCTCTGTCTGCCTGTCCGTGACTCAGGCTCTCTCTCTTTCTCTCTTTCTTAAAAATAAATAAAAACATGAAAAAATAATAATTTCAAAGTTTTGTCCATATATACATTGTTGTTTGACATCTGTGTGTTCTATAAAGTGACCAGCACTAGAAGTCTAGTTACTGTCCATCACCATACAAGTGAACCACTTTCTTCCATTTTGCCCACCCCTTGCCATCTCCTTCCCCTCTGGTAACCACAAATTTGTTCACAGTATCTGTGACTTTGTTTATGTTTTCTTTTGTTTGTTCATTTGTTTTTTTAGGATTCTACATATTAGTGAAATCACATGATATTTGTCTTTGACTTATTTTACTGTGTGTGATACCTTCAAGGTTCATCCATGTTGTCACAAATGTCAAAATTTCACTTTTTTTAAATGACTGAATGGTATTCCATTGTGTATGAATAGTGCATCTTCCTTATCCATTTATTCATCTGTGGACCTTTAGATTTTTTCCATTTCTTGGCTATTGTAAATAACACTGCAGGGAACAAAGGAGTATATGTATCTTTTCAAATCAATGTTTTTGAATCTTTGGATAGATATCCAGAAGTGAAATAGCTGGATCATATGAGTTCTATTATTAATTTTTTGATGAGTCACCATATTGCTTTCCCCAGTGGCTGCACCAATTTATATTCCTATCAACAGTGCACAAGGGTTCCTTTTTCTCTACATCCTTGCCAACACTTATTATTTCTTGTCTTTTTTGATAATAGCCATTCTGATTGGTGTGAGATAATATCCATTGTAGTTTTGGAAAAATGTCTATTCAGATCCTTGGTGCATTTTCTAGTAGCTTGTTTGGTTTTTTGGCTGAGTTGTGTGAGTTCTTTATATATTTTGGATTTAATCTCTTGTTGGATATATGACTTGTAAAAATCTCTCGTTCAGTTGGTTACCTTTTCATTTTGATGATGGTTTCATTTGTGATGCAGAAGCTTGTTAGTTTGATATAAGTCCAAACTATTTTTTTATTTTTGCTTTTGTTTCCTTTGCCTTTGGAGTCAGATCTACAAGAACATCACTAAGACTGTGAAGGTATCATGCTCCCTGTTTCAAACTGTATTACAAAGCTGTAGTAGTCAAAACAGCATGGTATTGGCACAAAAACAGACACATAAATCAATGAAACAGAACTGAGATCTCAGAAATAAACCCATACATATATGATTAATTAATTTATGATAAAGGAACCAAGAATACACAATGGAGAAAGGACAGTCCCTTCATAAAGTGTTGGGGAAACTGGACAGCTATATACAAAAGAATGAAATGACCACTATCTTATACCCTACACATGAGTTAACTCAAAATAATGTCAAACTTGAATATAAGACTTGAAACCATAAATTTCCCTTCAATTTTTTAATTCCCCTGGTTGATTGAATTTGTGTGTGTGTGTGTGTGTGTGTGTGTGTGTGTGTGTGTGTAAGTATGTCTGTGGAGTGTGAGGTATAATTGTAAGTTGATCCCTTCCCCACGTTTCTTAAAATAATTTAGAGAACAGTCTCTTTCTACTCCATTGATTTGTGATTTTTCTTTTATGTGTGAATACCTAACATGACTTCCTGGGAAGTTTATAGGTTTATTCTTCTCCATGAAAAAATGTATCTGTCTATTCTACAAGTACCACATTGATCTTATTTTTGTAGTTTGAATATAGCTTATGTGACTGGTAAGGCATACTTTCTAGTGATTCTTTTTTTTTCCAGTTAGATTTTCTATCATTTGTTCTTCCCAGTCATTGATTCTTAACCGATGTTGTGCATAAAAATTATCTGGGAAGCTTTGACCAAATATATATAACCTTTGTAAGTTATAATTTTGTAAGTCTAAGGTGGGACACAGGCATGTGTATTCTGAGAAACCTCTGATGGATTCTGATATATGTCCATGTTTAAGAACCACCGTAGAGACATTAGCATTGTTCTACTCAGTTCTGCTCTACCTTGGTATTTTTTAAGTGGAATTGCATTAAATTTGCCAATTAATTTTGGAAGAAATAACATTTTTGTAGTATTTATAGTATAGTATTTCCTCTTATATAGGGTAACAATATTTATTTGCTATTGTTGCATAACTGATTTATTGCTCTCAAAAATTTTTATTTTTCTTTATGTATCCCACACATTTTTTATTAGAGTTATTTGTAAATATTTAGGGTTGTTTTGCTTTGTGAATGGGTACGGCTTCCCTTTTGCTCCCTCATATTTTCTTATTCGTTTCTGTGGGTTTGCAGAAAAGTTTTTGTGGGGGACAGGGGAGGAATGTTTATATTGTAGGGCAGTTTTCTTTACAGTTTCTTAAACTTTATCTTAGTTGAAATGGATCTTTTTCAAAATCACCATGTAGCAATCAAAATAGGAATATGAAAATGGAAAAAGTGAAGCAACATATGAATTGACTTAAAATCTAGAGAGAAAGGAGATTTTCTGTGAATTGAAGACTGTTCAAGTTACTTTCTCATTGAGACCTACATTGACTACGTTGTGTGAATTTGCACACCTTCACCTTTAATTCTGATTATTGATCCTTTTGCCCTGCTCTCTTTCTCTCCCATAGAACATGTTATTGTCTAACATATTATATAATTAACTTAAATATTTGTTTTCCCTTATTGTCTATCCTCACCAGAATCGAAGCTTCACTGGGCTCAGGTTTTTAGAATAGTGCCTGGAACATAGCAAGTGTTCTATAAGTTTTAGTTGAACAAATAAAACTTTAGTTAGGGAAAAATCAAGTATTTAAGTGAGGGTTTCTGAAAATAGTGATCTACTTGTTTGAGTAAGGGTGAGAAATCTGTTCTACTAGAGATTTTAAAAATTAGCCAAATGAGGCTTTTTCTTTGCAGAAGGAGCCTGTAGGTAAAATGTGCATTAGGGAAGCAGGCTTTCAGCTAAGAGGTCAGTGATTTATATTTGAATACGTGAGAAACAGGATGTTGCTGTTCATGCCCAGGGCCTGGTTAACTATGTGGAGACCTTCTATTTTCTTTCAGAAATGGTAGATTGGTTTAGCCCCTCTTTTGTTTCCCCTATAAAAGAGAGATCATTGAAGTTATCATTCTCCATTTTTAAGATGAAAATAAAAATGAGAGAGAAAAGTTGTTTCGCTAGATTAGAGATTAATAGGGGCTCGTTCTGTTTATTTCTCCTGCTGTAAATGAAAGGTCATCTGCCGAATTTCTTTCTGCCATGAGAGACCTGCAGTCATTTCCTCTGTAGGCTGAACTGTATTAATTATGGCTTAACACTTGAATGGCACCAGACTGGATATCTGCTATATACATTTGTATTGCCCTAATATAGTATCATGCCCTTTTATATTATATGTAATATTTATAATCAAATAAAATTTCAGTACATAGATGCTTAGTTACATTAAGCGAGAAGATGTAATGAAGTATTCAAAATCACCTCTTGGTCCCTCTGCTAGATGGAAAAAGTTTAACGGAGAAAGCCCACATCACAGAAAATTAAAAAGGAGACTTGGATAGGATTCCCTTTCAGCTTCTCAGCTCCTTACATTTTTTTTTAAGATTTGATTTGTCTTCCCATTTAATACTTGCATGTCGCTCTTCCGCAGTCTCCTTGATTTTGCCCTATGCTTGTGTTTATATGTTTATATTTGTTCTGTCTCCTGTTTTAGGTGGTAACATTGTCAATGGCAGACAGTTTGTCTTCTACTTTATAATTCCCTAGAACATTCTGTACAGTGTTTTAAACAAGAAGCACTCAATTAATGTTTGCCTCACAAGTAAACAAGAGGGAAAATCAAGGTTTCAGGAAGGAGATTGCAATATTACCAAAAATTGTATTAAGGAGTCAGAATAATCAAAACAGGCATTTGGTCTCTCTGGCTTTCAGAGTGAGGTGAAAAGTGGACTGCATACGAAAGGATAAAATGAGTTTGGGGACTGCTCAAGTAGATTACTGTTACTGTTGGCTTCCAAAGCCTGGTCTGTGGCATTTGTTCCAGAGGAAATTCTAGACCTGTGGGGATTTAATCTTGCCAAATGAGAAATGTCTGAAATAGTCATTCTCATTTTCATTCACTTTGTTTTTAAGGACAAACTGTGAAAATTGTCAGTGCCAACCCATCAGAAAGCTAAGCTTCATTTATTTGGTTGTCTATGTGATCTTCCAGGTAAAAACAAAGTGAAGGGTGCCTGGGTGGCTCAGTCAGTTGAGTGTCGGACTCTTTGGCTCAGGTCACAATCCTAGGGTCATGGAATCGTTTGTCCTTGTCATGGTTCCCATAATCATATTTTATATGTGGATGCTGTACAAGACAGGTTTATATTGTATATTTTGAGGGAATAGTTTATGTGAATTTGAAACACGCAGTCCTTACTACTCAGAGATCTTTTGATAGCATGGGTGAGACCAGAATTACCTGTCATGGAAAACTCTTGGACTTGCCGTGTGAGGAACCTGGGCTTCTCTCCAGGCATCCAACTTGACTTCCATAAAATGAAGGAACTGAATGAGGTATTGTGTAAAGCAAAGATTCTTAACCCTGTAAGATCCAATGCTTCTTTTTACAGCATATGTTTTGTCGTACCTTCTTTGCTACCATGAAATGATATTACTATATAATACAACCTGTCTGCATGCATAATATTATAAGTATGTATACTACTTATATATATATAAATTCCTAACTGTAATGTAAAGCAACAATACAAATCAAATAATTTATAATGAAATAATTGCCTTTTATTATATGTATGTAAATGCTTCATTACAGTTACACAGGAAAACATAATGAAGTATTCAGAAGCCTGTGCGTATATGTAGAATAATAGTGTATGTGATGGCTGTAAACATAGATGGATGTTTTTGTTGTTTGCCCACTCAGATACTGTGAATGGCATTGGTGATGTTATTTTTCCAGAATGATGTGCAACTCTTGGCAGAGCTCCAAATCGAAAAAAATACTTCCTTTTCTTGATTTTTGTAGTTTCATTTCTAAACATAAAAGTTTTAAACCATACAAAAATGTTTTTGTGTTCGTATGTAAGATAGAGTTAGGCTCTAGGTTTAGATAGTCATAAACACGTTTATCACCATTGTGGTTCATGAGACACTTGCAAGTTGAGTAGGGTATGGTATGGCACTCCATGAAGAGTGCACATTACATGATGTATATCCCTGGACCCGGCCACCTAATGCCAGTAGCCCCCTCTTGTCACACCAACCTGATGCCAGATTTCTGCATCTCTGTCTAGGGGGCAGTACTGCCCTTATGGAAAACCATTGCCCTAGGGCGGGGTTTCTTAAGTTTAGTAACACTTTTCACATTTTAGGCCAGGAAATTCTTTATTTTGGGGAGCTGTCCTTGTGTTGGAAGATGTGTAGCAGCAATCCCTGGCTTCACCCACTCGATGCCAGTGCACTCCCCTAGTTGTGATAAACAGAAATGACTTCAGACATTGCCAGATGTCTCTTGGGGTAAAACTACCCCAGGTTGAGAAGCTCTACTCTGAGGACTCTACCAGCTCCCAAAATCTGTCATTAGAATTATATAATATTTGTTAATATGGATAAAAAACATTGCATACCACACTAATAGTATTAATTTTTCTGTCAGGCTCAGCTAGTAATGGAGGCTTTTACCAATTTCTCATTCTTGTTTTTTAGTCATTTAACAGTGGGATTATTTTATTGCCTGGCTTTGGAGGAATGGGAAGTATGTACAGTATAGGATGATAAATTTTGTAGTATGAGAAAATGAGAATTTCAAGAAAAACTACCCTAAGAAGACCCTTTGATAAGTAGGAGTTCATGGAATTCTTTTCTGACAAGGTTGACATTGATGTTAAAGGTTACAAAATTAGAATTTCAGTTCTGCAGGAAATATTAGAAATTCTATGCGTACTTTCTCATTTTACAGATGAGGACTAAAAGCTAAAGTGCAGTCACAGTTTGAGCATGAACCAGGACTTTAATAAATCTCTTGGGTGTCTCCCCGCTGCTCTTTGTACATTACAATGTCTCCCAACCAGGCTCTATTTGTAAAATAGTTTTAGCTTTTTGCAAGCTCTGACTCTTAATAGGAAATAAAAGACAAAATAAAAGCTTCTTTAAAACCTTGATGTCCATCATGCTTGCCGGGAAAAATAAGTGAGAAGGTTTGCTATCAGATACAGGGACTTGTATTCCTAGATTAAACAGAAACATTTTTAATACTAATGTTAATAACACCACTTCCGTGATGCTTTTGTGGACTAGGCCTTTTTCTAAGAATTGTACCTTTTAATTCTTACAACAGCCCTATGAAGTAGATACTGCTATTATCATCCCCCTTATGTGGGTGAGGTGCCAAGAGCCCAAGAAGCCTGCCCAAGGTCATGGGATTCATACGTGGCAGATCTGGGATCTAAGGCTAGGCAGTCTACTGCCGGGTCCCATGCTCTTGTCCGTGACCTGCTCCAGTTTACTTGACTCAAGCCTTAAGCACTGAACTGATGAAGGATAGATAGCTGTTACATCCTGCTTGTGAAATTGGTATTCTTAGGAGTTAAACGTTTGGAGCATTTCAAACCTGAGCACTTTCAGGACACATTCTATTCTCTCCAAAGATGAAATCATTCTTCACACTTCTCCAACATTTACACCGAGGGTGAACTCACTCTTTATAGGATGTAAGGACTTCTTTCATCTTGTCCATATCTGAAGCAAGCAAAGCAGAATTCTGGCCTGAAGTTCATAGCAGGAAGGAACCAGGATCTGAAATGAAACGATTATATGAAGTCATCTTCCTTGTTTGTTCCACTGTTTGTTATTCTCCCAGAGGAAGAAGAAAGGATTTTGAAAATGTTTATTACAAAATTTGTTTGAAGTAGGCACAATTAATATATATATATATATATATATGATTGACAGCTATAAAGTAGAAAGAAAGAAAGAAAAATCCAACCCTTAGGTAAGACACTTGAAGGAAAAACATCTGTATTTATTGAGAAGTGAATGCAAACCTTTCAAATGTAATATTTAAAAAATCAAAATAGCATCGCAGGGTTTAGAAATATTTCCGAAGTCAATATTAGGTTTGTAAGTGCAGGTAGTAGAAAAAGCAGAATCAATTAAGTTCTATATTCCCAGTGCTCTCTTTCTTTCTGGTTTTATTTATTATTGGTGATATTGGTAGAGGCAACATGTTGGCTTCTTTTTTCCATTTACCTTTTTTTTTGAAGAACTTGTGCTTTTGTGAAAAATATTTCTTAAAATTTTTGTTTTTTCCGTCTACTCTCCATACTGTTGTTTGTGTCTAAATCTCTAAAGGGCTTTCATTTCCAGGTTTTTATTTCCTAGTTGGCAGCAGCACTTTTACACCTTTGTGCAGATGGAAACTTGGCAGGAAAGTTGTACATCAGGGTGTGTTTCTGTGGGGGATTTGAGGGCAGGAGAGGAAGATGCTCAAATAAAAAGAAAGTTTTTCATTCAGTATGATCTCAGCTGGTGTTGTATAGTACTCAGTTCATTCATTTGCCTTATGAAATTAATGGTTAGATTTGCTGTCACGCTCAGGAAGGGTCACACAATTTGTTGGACTCAGTTTGAAATGAAAACATGAGTAGCGTTGCCAGATTTAGCAAATAAGAGTAGAGGGACACCTGGCTACATTTGTGGGGTTTTTTTCAGTGTTACTGACGTATAAGCGACAAATACAATCTGTGTATGTTTAAAAGGTTCAACCTGATGTTTTACAATAGTTACACATTGTGATATGATCACCACAGTCAAGCTGATTAACATATCTATCAGATCATCTAGTTACCATTTTTTTTGTGTGTGGTGAGAACACTTAAGATCTATCTATCCTCTTAGCAAATTTGAAGTACGTAACACAGGGGTATCTGGGTGGTTCAGTTGGTTAAGCTTCTGACTTTGGCTCAGGTCTTGATCACACGGTTTGGTTCATGGATTCAAGCACTGAGTAGGGCTCTGTGCTGACAGCTCAGAGCCTGGAGCCTGTTTTGGATTCTGTGTCTCCCTCTCTCTCTGCCCCTTCGCTGTTCATGCTCTGTCTCTCTCTCTCTCTCTCTCTCTCTCTCTCTCAAAAATAAAGGTAAAAAAAAAATTCAAGTATGCAGTACAGTTCACAATAGTCTGCAAATAGAATCACCTGGAGGATTAAAAAAGCCACACAATGCATGTATTTGGTTTAGGGTATGGCAGGGCATTTTATTAAACTTGCCCACGTAGTTTTAAAGTGTGATCTCTGGCCCAGAAGCATTATAATCACCTAGGAACTTGTAGGAAATGCAGATTCCTGGGCCCCATCCCAGTCCTGTTGAATTAGAAAGGGAGGGGGTGTTTTGGCAGTCTGTTTTAACAAGCCTTTCAGGTGAATCTATTATACTTTAAAGTTTGGAAATTCTTTTAAAAGCTTTTATTTATTTTATTTTTATGTTAGAAGAGAACTCTGGGAGAGTTTTATGAAGGACTGATTAAAGAATAAACCAGAGGATAAAGCAGTCTGTTAAAAGCTGTTACCTTTACAGGTTCGTGGGGTAAGAAAATGGGGCTAAGAACTGGAGCAGTGAATACAGGAATGAAGGCAGGTGACAGACTCAGGAGATGTGCCAGAGACCAAATGGGCAGAATTTTGTGATGAATGAATGCATTGAAGGTATTGAAAGAGAGCACAGGGTGAAAAAAAATACGAAGTTTCCTTTTGGGTTGATTAGACGATGTGATTAAACAAGGTAGAAATGTGTTTGGGAAGTGTAAGCTTGGGGAAAATGATAAACCTGTTGAATATGAAGTGACCCTAACCATCCAAGAGGTGTCTTGCCTTGTTGAAAATGTGGCTCCAGAACTTTGAAAGCAAATGGGGATTAGGGGGGAATTGGGAGTTCCTACCATGGTATTTACCATGTGATTTAAAATCACTCACTTAAATGGTTATATATGTACTAAATTTTATAGATGTACTAAACATGTCCATTTCACATCAGATTGAACCAAAGATGATAAACTTTGAACATATCTGTAAAGTCTCTTATGGATCATTTATATGGAGTTATTTTTAGTAATTAATAAAATCTATTGAATATATTAGCAAAATTATAGTAAAACAAAAGTTACTTTTTGTGAACTTACATTATCCATTCTTGGGTCAAACATACACAAAAGACATTCATGTCTGAGAAAGAACTGAGATAGGAAAAAGAAAAAAAAATCCTGTTGCAGCTTTTAGTTAAAGGAGGTGGTTTGTATAATGATTAAACCCACAGGCTCTGGAGCCAGACTGAGTTCCACCCGCTTATAGGAGTAGTGACTTTGGACACAATACTTAAACTCTGTGCTTTGGTTTCTTTGTCTGCAAAGTGGCTTAGTTGGTTGATATTACCCATTTTAGAGGGTTTTTATAAACATTGAATGAGTTCATACTTGTCAAAGCACGTTGAGAAGTGCCTAGCATTTAGTTAGCAATAATTAAATGCAAGCTCCTATTAATACTGAAAACAAATTTTCCCTCTCAGTATCTAGTCTTACTTTCTAAATTGTTGCTGTTAACAGTTTCTGAGTCTTCTGTTATTTCTGTCAGTTTTATGGACTTCTGAACACTGAGGGGAATGATTACAAACCAGCAGAGTTAGAGGAATTGAATTCTGAATCGTTCACGGAGAAAATGTAGAAATATACCAAAAATGTAGTACAATACACATTTACAATGTCTATATGTAATATGTACATATAGTAATAGTACAATATGTATATGTATATATCTATATGTGTATATATGTATATGTGTATATATGTATATATATTTATAGACTAAAACTTGCCTAAAAACTGCCTTTCAGTTTTGACACATTCAAGTTTATTAGGTAAAAGTTGAGGGTCAGGAGGAGCAAGGCTCCAAATTCTTTACAACTTTAAATCTGTTTCATTAATCTTCATTCTAAGTAGTCAGTAGCAAATCAATAATTTACTCTGGACAGGAATAAGTAAATCACTACTCTTTTGATGCATAGTATAAATGTCAAGAATATATCGTAACCATTTCTACATCAAAAGTTACGTGAAAGAAAGCTACCAAGCAAGGTGTGATTATAATTAGGTATAATAATGATAATTCCCAGCTGTAACATTTGACCCTTACAACACAATGAGAAAAAGATAGCACCTCTGGAAGCAGAAAATCATCTTACTCTTCCATCTGAGATTTGTAAATTAAAGCTGTTCATCACCACTCTTGAATTACAATGACCTGAATTTCACTTAAAATCTTCCCTTAGTTTAGAAATCATTATGCAGATGTAAAGGCCAGGGAGAAATGTTTCATCTTTAACATTTTACTTATCCTCCTCAAAAATGGTTTTACAATCCACATTCTCCTACCCATTTCAACTGAGGTGAGGACCTGGCAGAAGAGGAGTAGATGTAGTCCTGGGTATTTGTATGCCCAGGCCCTATAGACCCATAGAGCTCTTGTAACTTGGGCATATGCCCAGCCAGATTCTAAACATAGCTCTCACTATCCTGTGCTACTTGGAATCCTTATGTTCTGGGACTGGCCCATGGTTGGACTCAGTAAAAGGTATGGAAAATATGCCACATTACTTGCCTAAACTCAGACTTACCCCAATTACCTTTACTTCTAGAAGAGAACTATTGTGCAACTCTCAGTAAGAAAATCCAAATTCATGATACTCATGGGGGGCAAGTAGAGGTGTGGATTCTTTGGTGAGACAGATAGGGCTTTACAAAAAAACTAATGTTGGATATTCTCAGGAAATACTGGTTATTTCCAGTATTGATTAATAGTCTACCATCTAAGGAATCGGAGTTCTCTACGTTATGATTTAGCATATATAGTGAGTGCATTGTTGGGATTTATTAAATGATGCATATATTATCAATAGTTCAAGGCTGTTAGGATCAGTATTGATGGATTTGGCGAAGTAGATTCTTTAATTTTTGATTCAAGAACTAAAATTGTATCACATCTTGAAAACTTTTTGCCCTTCCTCGTTATAAAAATAATTGAGGAAAGTCTTGTCCTATTTCAATTAATTTGCACTTCCACAGCTCTAACTGACTTCAGTATCAATCACTGGACCCTAGTAACAGAAATCATATATTTGATGTCTTGGATGAGAAATGAACAGATATGAAGTAATTTTCCTTTATAACTTAATCACATAATTCAGCTTGCTTCAAATTGTTTGTTAACAATGTGTGACAATTTATGTATTAAAGATAAAAATTTATAATAAGAAACTGCCCACATACTTTACTTGAAGGGTAATTACCCTTCATAAACTCCATAATTCAGCTTTGATGAAGGTGGCAGTGAGTTATGATGGTCTTTACCTTGTCAGAAACTTTAATAACTTCATCATGCCACTGGTGTCTTAAAATTATGGATTGTATGCAAGACAGAATAACTCTCTTTTTGATAGAAACTACATTTCTCTTCTCAAGTGGTCAGTAATTCACAGTTAGGAATTTGAATTGGCTTTGTATCTCTAGATTATATTTCCACTCAAAATGGTGATGAAATGCCCTTTGTATATTTACATAATTTTAAAAACTACTGACATATTTTTTTATATAATGGAATCCTTTTGTAATACCACTGAAAAACAGATAGTAATATTTGTATCCTGGGCCAGCTATATTATATCTGGCTTTTATGGTGGTATAAAATTAAATATCGTATTGAGACAGAGTCGTAATTTGATCTGAAACATACTACTTTGTTCTTACTCTGTTTGGCTGAAGTTCTTCCCATTAAGTAACTATTAGGTTAACAGTAAAATCGTGAGCATTATGGTGGGCATTTTCAAAATATGTGTGTGTTACTTGGAAGTGGGAGGTAAGAGTGTGTTAATATGTTGGAGGGGGAACATAACAGCTACAAAAACAGAATGGCTTGGTGGTTTAAGTGCCCTGATGGCTCACACTGAAAGGCAGAGGATACAAAGTGTGGGGAAACAGGAAGAGTTTTTATGGATGACAGTACCAAAGAGTGATGCACTTTGCTAGAGAAAAGTTGGCTAACACTGGTATTAGCAGGAGATTTACTTTTAAGTCATAAGTATGAGAAATACTTTTATTTTTAACTTGGGTTTTTAAAGCATACCCTGAAACAGAATAAAATAGCTATTTTGCTGTTAAAAATTCAGTCTAGAGACTGAATTTGATGATACTGATTTTTAAAATATCAAAAGATATGCTTATTGAAAGTTGGAATTTTTAAAAGCAAAACTTATCTAGCAATTCTGTTTCTATGTATATTCTCAAAATATTTGAAACCAGGGACTTGAACAGATATTTGTACACCAGTGTGCATAGCAGCATTAGTCATAATACCCGCAAAGTGGACATAACCCAAATGCCCATCGATGGATGAATGGATAGAGTGAGATATATACATGCAGTGCATATTACTCAGTGTTAAAAAAAGAAATGAAATTCTGACACCTGCTACAACATGGATTAACCTTGAAGACAGTATGCTAACTGAAATAAGCCAGACATGAAAGGACAAATACTGGATGATTCCACTTGCATGAGGATCTGGTCATGATTCATAGAAATAGAAAATAGAATGGTAGTTGCCAAGGGCTAGATGGGAGGGGGGCAGATAATGGTGAGTTAATTATTGAATGGGTACAGAATTTTGGTTTGGGAAAGATGCAAAAGTTCTGAAGATGGATAGTGGTGATGGTTGCTCAATAATGTGAATGTGACTTAATGTGAAGTCTAAAAATGGTGAAAAAGTAAATTTTATATATGTGTATTTTACTATACTAACAAAAGCAAAACTTACTAAAATGGTATTATAAAGTAATAAAGTGGTTCTAGTTAGAGAACAAATTAACAAGACATATATAAGGGTTAGCTAATTATTCATGTTCGTAAATATTCAGTAGTTATCATTAGACTGAATTGGGGGAGATAAATTCCTTGTTTTGTATATGATCTAGGGAATGATTTGCCCACACTTAAAAATATTTTCTCTCAGTATTTAACATAATTCATGGAACATGGAAGATGCTCAGTAAATATTTGTTGATTGCTATTTGTTTATTCAGGAAATTATATCTTCATGTGCAAAATAATCAGCTTAACTGTAACTCGTTAAGCCTACTTATAGGCTCAGTGAACAGATAGAAAGTATAACTTTTAAAATATAGACAATAAAAAATGCAGTATACAATATATTAGATTATGGGAACTAATATATTTTAGTCATTATAAAATAGGCCAAGAATTTTTGTTATTAAAAACAATGTTAGTTATCTTGAGAAATGGACACTTTTTTGCCTGAAAGATTGGATCTAGGGTCGGTAGTGCTCTTATCTTCATTTTATAGGTGTACAAAGATCACTGTGGGTCTTGGGGCCATCTTGGTGCTTCTTTTACTATGACCACAGCTTCATTTAAGCCTGTGGTTCTTATGAGGGTGATTTGACTATTTTCCATAGAAGAAATTGAAGTGGTGCTGCACAAAACCTATCTAAATAGTGTGGTATTAGGTTATGTAACATGGCTTCGTATAGCTGCTTTTGCCAGGTGGAGAGTGATGCCATTCTGTATTTCTGTGGGCAAAGAGTGATCTTAGTTTTTTATAGAAACATTATTTTCATTATTCTGAGCAGTATTATTCTAGTTATCAGAAACTGTCTCCTACTAGAAACTTACACTTTTGTTTTTCTGAGTAATTATGTTGCTCCCCTTCCCCTGCCCATTATTTCTTGAATTATATTCATTCACTAGGGAACATTGGCAAATGCAAACAAACAAACAAACAACCACAAAGGTAATGCTATTTTTTAAATTACCGATTCTTTAACACTCAAAGATAAGCACGGATATCATTTGTTTGCATGCCAGCAGTTTTCCTGTTCTGCCCTGCGTGTATGCACACACATGAACAGAGATACAAAATGGGGAGACATAAAATTAGGATCGTAATGATTACTGTATTTTATAACCTGTAATTTTTTTCACTGAGCATTAAATAGTGAACATTTTCTCATGTCACTAAATATTCTTTTACAGCTGCTTTCTAAGTAGCTGCATTGCCTTTTATTTTATGCCTGTACCAATTCTCTATTACTGGAATTTTAGAATATTATTCTGTTTTTGTTATTATAAATGGCACTGTGATGGAAATACTTAGATTAATCTTTGGCCTAGTTCTATTTATTTCCTTAAATTTTTTTTTTAAAGTTTATTTATTTATTTTGAGAAAGAGAGCACAGGCAGGGGAGGGGCAGAGATAGGAGAGACAGAATCTCAAGCAGGCTCTGCACCAACAGCGCAGAGCCCAATGCAGGGCTCTAACCCACGAACTGTGAGATCATGACGTGAGCTGAGATCAAGAGTTGGATGCTTACCTGACTGCACCACCCAGGATCCCCTCTATTTATCTTCTTAAAATAAATATCTAGAAGGAGAGTTAAGTAAAGGAATGTGAATATTTTAAAAGGTGTTTGATCCATATATGCCAAATAGTCCTTCAAAAAGATTTTGCTGGTTTATACTTCTGCGGTGCTCTGTAAGAGAGCAACCATTGGCCGTCTTGAAGTTAGTTTTGTGGGTTCTTTTTTAACTGCCACTTAGAGAAGTGAAGAATCATAATCATTTATTTTAATTTTCAATGGTGACTTGAGCTTTTTTATGTGATTTTTGAGCATTTATTTTTCTTCATCTTGGGGTTAATCCTATGTGTTCCTCTTTTCTATTTGTAAGGCTTATTTTATATATGTGTTGAAGATATTAACCCAGTTTTATGTGTTTTGGTTTTTTTTTTGCAAGTACTTTTTCTCCAGTGGATTTTTCTGTTTTCAACATTTTGCCAAGTGTTACCAAGGGGAAAAATAAATTCAAAAACAAAATATTCTTCTAGATAGATTACTTAACTTTATTTCAGTTTTGTTTCTGAAGGCAAGGTAGTTCCCTTCCTCAACCCCAGATGAGAAAAATTTACCCTGTCAACTAGTCCTAAAGCATTCAGTCTTATGATAATTACTAGGTAACTTCATGTCTGTGATGAGGGGTTTTATCTAGGTGCTAGAGGTTTCTTGAAGGAAAGTGTAGCTAGAGCGAACATTTCCATTTGGGTATGCTCCATTACACCAAGTATTGCTGAAACACAACAGCAGTTGGCATTTTTTCTGGGTAATACGCAACATCAAGAGAAGGTGTACGCATGCTAATAAGGAAGATAATAATTTAATTATTGTGTAGAATTGTGTTTCTTACAGTACAATGTTTAAGCCACTTTCATTTTTCTATGAAGGAGATTAGAGCCATTTAGTGTTTGCAGGTTATAATTTATGTTTAAACATGGTACATATGCAGTTTAGGACATTAACTTCAGATATGTGAAAGTTAACACCAATTGTGTTTTGTGTATATATATATATATATATATATATACACACACACACACACACACACACACAACACACACATGTGGGTTGTATATATGTGGGTTGGGATGGGGGTGATGAAAGTAATGCCAAAATCATAATGTCGAGAAAAATATTAAAGGTAAATTAAATCTTTATGGTTATAAATTACTCTCCCATCCAATACTGATAAAGTGCATGTGAAAAGATTATAAGGTTACTTTCAAAACAGTGACCAGGTTCCAGGAAATGAATGTATTTGCATGAAAAACACTTGGCCATTACAGGAGGCCTTTTTGTTATCTGTTTACCAAGCAATTGACTTGTTCAGGTCTCTTAGTTGTGTTAGGGGCCCTTGATGTGCAACTCTCTTAAGCTTTCAAAAACATGATACATGAGCACCTATTTGCCACTAACTGGCGTTATGAAGGGTTGGAATGAGGGCAGTGTACTAGCATAATCTGATGGCAAATTCAGTTTTTGTAATTTGAAATCCCTTCTAACTACATTAGAGGTACTCTCTATTTAAAGGAGACCTATAAATTATAATTTTGTCAAGTGAAGAATTTGCAATACATCATTACCATTGGTTTAATCTTCTTGCAAATCAGAGTATAGCTTCACAGTCTTTGAGGCGTATGGTAGTTTCAGTTTGACTATGAAAAAGAAATGTGCTTTCTTGTAGCCATCTTAGAGAAAAAAGTAACACAGAAGTCTCAGGTAGCAAGTTAATGGTGCTGCCAATTGGAGTCTAATGTTAATCAAGTAGTATAGAAATCATTTTTTTTCTCTAAAATATCTGCCCCTCTGTCATCATGGTTGGTTAGGAGTCTTGGTCCTCATTAGGAACAGAATTCATTTTTTTTCATTCTATACTAAAATGTAATTTTAAGCCTATTTTTTCCTTTACAAATTATGTAAGATAACTTGTATGAATTTGTGAATTTTTGTAGAAACCTGATTCTTTGTTTTTAAAAATCTTAGAAGAAACACCTAGATACATATTTAAATATCCATATAAATTGAATTATGTCTGAAGTATCTAGGCTTTTTTCATTTCTATTATTTAAATTAAAAGCTTTTGGTATATGGGAATTTTTCAAAATATGAAACTATTGCAGAATGTTTAAAACAGTTACTGGTTCAGTGCATTATTCTAAGCTAAGCATATTATATATATAGTATATTTAAATAAATTAAGTGCAGTAAGTACTGGTTTTATTTGAAAGCTCAAATATCAGTGATATAGTAATGGCTTTTCTTATTTAAAATGAGCTAGCAAAAGATTTTGAAACATTTTGAAAATATTAAATGTCTTAAGTAATTATAGCAACACTTTTTAAAAAATGTTTATTTATTTTGAATGAGAGAGAGGATGGGCAGAGAGAGAGAATCCTAAGCTGGCCCTGCTGTCAGTATACAGCCCTGTGTGGGGGCTCCAACTCACATCCCATGAGATCATGACCTGAGCAGAAATCAAGAGTTGGATGCTTCACTGACTGAGCCACAGGCACCCCAGAGTAGATTATTTTTACACTAAGAATTTAAAACTTAAATACAACAATATGTGAAACATATTGAATATATTGTGTTATATTTACCTGAGACTTTCTGATTTAATTAAAGCACATTATTTTCTTTTTAAAAAATGTGTTAAACAGGGATGCCTGGGTGGGTCAGTCAGTTGAGCATCCGACTTTAGCTCAGATCAAGATCTCGTGGATCCCAGAGTTCGAGCCCTGCAATGGGCTCTGTGCTGACAGCTCGGAGCCCGGAGCCTGCTTCAGATTCTGTGTCTCTCTCTTTCTCTGCCCTTCCCCTGTTCACACTCTTTCTCTTTCTTTCAAAAAATAAATAAACATTAAAAAATTAAAAAAAAATTTGTTTAGCATATTCATTCACCGATCTCTTGAGTAATTTTAAATAAAGTTTATTACTTATCTAATACTTTTGGGCTTATAATGTACTTAAAATGGTTTACTTATCCTTGGTCAGTTCAGTTCACTCCTTGAGAATCTAACTTTCTTTTTTATAGGGCTAATTTAAATGATCTTTTAAACATGTTTTGTTACCTTTATCTTCTATTTCTGGCGTATTGAGGCTCATGCAGGACTGATTAGATCACCAGGTCTCACAAAGATGGGAGTAGAGGCAGGCCATTCATCTTAATAAAGTCCAAGAATGACCCAGCCTAGAGCAGAGGTGTGATTTGGCAGGTGGAAATGAATATTTTCCTGGAATGAGTTGGCAGAAATAGGTTCTTACTGATTTAGCTACATTTTCAACCAACTAAAGGTAGGAATTGTTAAATCCAGGATTGAACAAAGCATTTCAGGCATTTTATTAGAAGTGATTAGATTAGGGGGATTTTTCTGTCCTGCTTAAAATCAGAGAGAAGATATTAGTATGATTATATTAGTGGATTCTTCTTAATCTGTAGTATTTCTAATGTAGACTCTTAATAAAAATTTAACTTGTATAGAAAACTGAAGACATTTGATTAAATGTGAAATATACAAGTATTTAATTATGCTATTCCCCACCAAAAAATTGTTGTGTGTATACATTAAAGATTATCAACTTTAGAAATGTGTATCAATGGAACATGTAAAATGCACTATGTAAATTCTGATGTTGATGTTTTGCTCGATAACCATGTGCTTCAAAATCTGACATTATGTTTCATGAGAATGATGATTTCATTTCCACTGTGTTACTTTCTTACATTATGTGGCTTTTCACAAAATTAAATATATGTTAGCTGGTTCCTCTAAATGATGATGAATAAAAAAATAGAAAAATGGTTGGAAAGGAAGATGGGCTATGGTGCCCTCATACTTACTCTGTTTGCTTACTGCTATATCTTTCTCTGCACATCCTTAGGTAAAACTCAGTACTTATTATTGAGATTTTTGTGGTGACCAAGTGAGACAAGAAGAAAAGTTTAAGACTGCTGCCTGACCCCTAATACTAGCGATGTTCAGTTTTTTCAGTGCCACTAAGAGTTTAAAAGTGCTTATCAGAGCAACTCTTTATGGCCTTAATTTGTGTGTACAGATTGCTGGTAGTGTTGCTACTCTCTGCTTTCTATCAGGCTTGCTAGCTAATTTCCTTGTTTATTAGCTAAGTGATTTTCTTAATGGCTACCCTTTTGACAAAGGAAGAAATCCTAGCTACTCTGACAGGAAAAACAAATTTAAAAACTCACGGTGAAAGGGATAAGGAACATCTGTATTCATGCTGCTGCTGTATTGTTGGTGTGGGAGAAATCTGGTGACTGACCTTGATTCTTGACTGAAGTCACAAAAATATGCATAATTTGGCCTTTATCCATAAAACAAATAGCAACAGTCTCCTGTTAAGGCAGGGATTCAGTTTCCTTTGTTTTGGGTGTGGAAAAAGGAATCTTTTCCAACCTTATTATCAGAGGGTTTATTGAATTTTTTACTGAAATATTTTAGAATCTTCACTTTAACAGAAGCATTTTGTTTGAATTCATATTTTATTAACAAAGAGATGTTTTACTTAATTTATATTTGAAGATTTAGAGGCCTCCAATGTTGTGTTTGAAGAAGAAATGTGTTTTTTTTTTGTTTTATTTATTAAATAATCAAAGAAAATCCAAATACTAGTGGCACCAACAAACCCTCTCATGATCTGATAATAGGTTTTGGATTAGGGCCCCTGGAAGGATCACTGGGCATTTATATTGGAGAGCCAACTTAAGATTTCTTACACACAAACTTACCATGGCTCAAGTCAATGAGGGTACACCAGGGGAACTGAGACCTCTAGAGCTAACAGCCTGGGAACCCTGCTGACCCTTTTTGAAGTCAGTCTCCAAGGGTTGCCCTTGATCCATCTTAGGAACCAGGTTTGTTTAATTTTTTTAAATTTAATTTATTTTTATTAACATTTATTTGTTTTTGAGAGACAGAGACAGACATGAGCTGGGTGGGGGGGGGGCAGTGCAAAGAGAGAGGGAGACACAGAATCTGAAGCAGGCTTCAGGCTCTGAGCTGTCAGCACAGACCCTGATGCAGGGCTTGAACCCACAGAGGACAAAATCATGACCTGAGCTGAAGTCAGACGCTTAACCAACTGACCCACCCAGGTGCCTCCATCTTAGAAACCAGTTTTATAGGTGAACAACATAGGACTCTTAGAAACCCATTTCTGCCTCTACAGTTTGTGAATCTGAAATGGTACCAAAATGTGTATTTATCCATCGGATGTCATCTCAGAGCTTGAGCAGTGAGGTTGGGCATTTGTAGTCCACACAACAGAAATCCATCTTTTAAGTAAGGCAAGAAAATGTGAGCTTCCTAGTGTTTAAGTAGAAGTCATTTTTGCCTTTGCAAACCAGATTACAATTCTGTTACCTCTTTACTTTGTTTATCAAGCACACCACCGTCAGTAAGTTTAGAGAAGGTAGTAAACAGAAATAAATAGCAATAGGAAATAGAGGAAAAGAAAAAGACTTTGTTTCTATTTTATCCTTGCTTTTGACTGCCCTCGACTTTGGTTCTTTCTTTTTCTTTCCTGTGGTTGCCTATCACATCAGGACCTCACATTTTATAAACTGTAAGTTTCTCTTGCTGAAATGTAGCCTTCTGCTGTCTGTATAACTATGAGCAAATTCTGCAACGTCTTTGTGCCTTGATTTCCTTACCTGTGAAATACTGATAGGATATTTCCTATATCATAAAGTTGTTGTGGAGATTTTATGCATTAAGATTATGTCATGTACTGGGGCACCTGGGTGGCTCAGTCGGTTAAGCGTCCGACTTCAGCTCAGGTCATGATCTCATGGTTTGTGAGTTCAAGCCCTGCGTTGGGCTCTGTGCTGACAGCTCAGAGCCTGGAGCCTGCTTCGGATTCCGTGTCTCACTTGATCTCTGCCTCTCCCCGACTTGTGCTCTGTCTCTCTCTGTCTCTGAAAAATAAATAAATGTAAAAAAATTTTTTTTTAAGATTATGTCATGTACTCAGCTTAGTACCTGGCTGTACAAAGTGCCACATGACCAGTCATCTAATAATCGCTGATAGAACCTATTAATAGATTAATGATAGTGAGCCACATACTTCATTGCCAAGTTTCAAAATGTTAAGACAGGATTGTGAATTCTTTATGTGCAGTGGCACAGAGGCTGGTGTTTTGCTTCTGACTGTTGGGTCAGTCCCTGGAAGACTACTGAATAGTGAGAGAGAATGTCCTAAGAATCCCAGGAATTGTATTAAGTCTGTCAATTTTATTGGAAAAGGAGACAGCCATTTTGTTGAGCTGCTTGGTTATTTTATGTTTTCATTTATGTATTCATTTCTCTCATAGTAGACATGGTGCTTTCTTTATCCAACATGAATATTCCAAATTATATGACCCTTATTAAATCTTATTTTGAAATTAACTTCTGGCATGGGTGTATTTCCTTCAAAGGCATCACATTTTAAAACATTTAGACTGTAACCTCACCCATTGTACATTTAGAATATTGTATGCAAAATAATGTTGAAGGACATTTTATTTCCTAGTATGTGTTTCCAGCAGGTGGCTAATGGCTTTTTGACCTGCCCTAGCAGCATACAGAACTGAATGTCAGACAGAGTATTTTTTAAAAGCTGCATTTTCATCTTGCATAATGAGCACAGTAATTTTTTTTGAGATTGTCTTGCATATTTTTCCAAGTAGTTGTTGAGATGTGTCAGTTTTACAGGAAAGAGAAAATGTAATGCTACAGCATTTGTGTTTTAACAATATTTAAACTTGTTCAGATTGGTCAATATAAGTACCTTAATAAATAATATCAGATCGAATATGTTTACATGTTAAAAGCCATTTTAAGTTCATGGTATCAGCCTTACATCTTTCCCGTGTCTTTGAACCATTATTAAGAAAAATCACACATTTTAATCCACTCACTTGTCTTTTTAGTAATTTCCATTTTCTCTTGAAATTTATATGGGATATTCCATGGCCTATTTTCACACACTAAAATATTATACATACTAAATAATAATTCTCAATTGTTGTGTGAAAATAGACCATGACATATACTCTATAAATGATAGAGATTGCTCAGGGTTCCAGGATTAGCAATTATAGATCATTGTCAGTGTTAGTTTCAAGTTAATATTGGCACAAATTTTTATACAACCATACTATTTGCAATTATCTCCCACATAGTTTGTACGTTTTGAGTGACACTCCCCATTTAAACTTGCTGGATTTTTTAGATGAAGTTGCATATGCAGCTTGATTGATGCCCAGAGTACCTTGTAGAGCGGTGACTCAGAAAATGCCAATGTGAAGAGTTCTATTTCCTGTACTGAGCATATTAGAGCAGACATTTTGCCCCTGAACTGTATGATGAGGGAGGAATATTATTTGTGTGTTAATGTATTTAAGGCTTAATTTCTGAGGCTAAATTCTAATCTTGTTTATTCCCTCAGGAAATTACTGGTTTTCAAGATGCAAAATAAGTATATCATTGGATTTTTTTCAAATGGTTAAACTTGTATAGTAGATGTTCTTTCTTTAAATTTAGGCACTAAACATTCTCACACATCAAAGTAGCTTGTGATTCTCATTTGTGGCTAGAGAGTTAATCATCTTTCAATAGTGCTTTGAAGTTGGCTTTTCTTCTTCTTCTTTTTCTTTTTTTTTCTTAACCCAGCATGGGTTCATGAATAAAACTAACCACTCTGTTAGATATCGTGCATTATTGCTTTTGCCTATGGCTCTTGCTAATAAAAATTCAAATGCTGGGTAGTTTGCTGGAATCAGTGTAGTATGTAGCATACTTTTTTCCTGTTATGAAGTCCTCTCACAGAAAATTGGTGGGAAGGAAAGCCTGGTGGTGGGAAGAAAGGACAAGGCAACTCAAGATTAAATATAGTTTAGCTTTTCTGTCTTTGGTGTGGTTAGTCTGTAACCTATACAAGAGTGTTTATTTCTTGGTGCCCTAGAATACTTGAAATTAAAATTCCCATTCCTTAGGACATTAAATTCCTAAAATTTCTATTATTTAGTCAAAGTATATGAATCTGCTTTTGTGTGTGAGGATGGGGTAACAAGAACAATGGCAGTAACTTCATTGGATACAGTATATCTGGGCTTTTGAATGTAGCTAGATGAGAAGCCATCAACTGAAGAATAGAGTAGGTGATGAAGAATAGGTAAGTTGATTGCTAAAATAACTTGAAACTCTGACAGTTGCTAAAATTAAGTCATTTTTCTTACAAAATTACCTAATAACTAAATCAAACAGGATTTGATATTTTAACAATTAGGATGTTTTCCACTAACATCCACACAGAAAAAGAATTGTGCCTAGATGCTTCCTTCAGAATGCAACATGTGAATTTAGAAACCAGCGAACATGCCAGAACTAGAGAGACGATTGTATAAGACATTCTATCCTGGAGCCAGATGTGCTAAGCTCAGCTGGAAAGACCCTTCATGTGCAGTTAGGGGAATACAAATAGGAGCTTATTTAGCAAATTTGCATGTATATATTACAGGGGATAGGAGCGTGGTCTCAAGAGTTAGAGAAGCCCAGATTTGGTTCTTGGTTTTAATTATTTGAAGGCTGGTCACCGTGGGTAAATAAACTATTCCCTCTTAGCCTCAGGTTTCTTAACTATAAAATAGGAATACCAATGGTATCTAATTTATAGTATTATAAGAAAAAAGTGCCAAAAATTTAAATGAAACTTACAGTGAGCAAACACTACTAATTCTAGAGCTTTGCTCTAGAATTGCTCTAGAGCCTTGGAAATATGCTACCATTTATATATTTTGCATATATTGGAACACATTGTTACACAGGCTCATACTTGGCCTCAGAATCCTACTCAACACAGAATTCCAGGAAGTTCCTACTATTTCGTAGAAGTTGGCAGTCAATGTGAAACTTATATTCTCTCTAAACTAATCCAGATCTACCAGTCTTCTCTCTTCCTTCTGTTTTGCTGACAGTCTCCCTAATGCAGATGTCAATTCAGTTATTTAAAAAGTGGGAATAGAGAGATTAGTTATCCATAATCATAATGTTCGGGCACTATGCTGGGTGTTAAGTAGATATTTCCCAAATTTACATTTCTAGCTCTACCCTCTACCTCAAGTTCCATTCATGAGTTCATTTATTACTTGGCTTCTTCACTTAATAGTCTAATAGGTGTCTCCACTTACTGCTCACTGCTCTCTGTCCACCAGCCACATTGGGCTTTATGTTCTTCAAACATTGTGCACTCGTTTCTGTTTTAGGACCTTCGTTCTTCCTGATCAGTTATTTTACACATCTTGCTCCTTCTCCTTATTCAAGTGTCATTTCTTCTGACGTTCAGGTTTCTCTGATAAGTGTATCTAAGTCATCCTCCCATTCAGTTTCTTATCTCATCATCCTGTAAGTTTCTTCAGAGCCCTTTTCCATATATATAAAATTATGTTATTTATATAATGTTTTATTGTTTTATCTCCCAACCCAGAATTCAAGCTTCCTGAGAGTAGTGACCTTGTATGGCCTGTGGCCTGTTCAGCACTGTGTAGCCTTAGTACCTAAAACTGTGACTGGTTCCTAGAAGTGGTCTCAACAACATTCAGAGGTAGGGTTATTCTTTCCTTAATTTTAAAAGTAGCAAAAGTGATGCCCAGGGAGGTTGAAAGCTTGCCCAAAATCTCAGGGAATGGAGATGCCAGAGTTGGGTTTTAGACCCAGTGCTGTGCCCTAAGAACCTGTGCAACAGTGCCTCCCTTTTCACAACTGAAGGTCAGGGACATTAATGGGAGGGAGGGCGCTCTGTTGAGTTCTTGGAACTTTCTTTGAGTCTCTGGGCCACAGTTATTGTTCCTACAGCATTGTCGGACAAGTCCTGGTCCTGATCAGTATAGTCTAATATTCTTGGCTTGTTTTTTCTTCCCTTTGCCTTTTCAACTCAGTGCCCAAGATATGCATGATTAATATTTTCCAAGAATGCATTCAGTCCCGTACTGCTTGGGAAAAACAATGAAACGGTGGGTTTTAAAGAAGCTCTCAAAGGGCTAGAATCTGTAGTTTTGAACCCAGATGGAATTTTCCACCTGGTGTGGTTCTTCCTTTTTCATACATGCTATATCCTGAGCATCTATTACTTGACAGTTGCATTTATTAGGGCTATAGCTTTTTGTGTGTGAATTTGTGTTAATAACACAGATAATGGTTTGGTTGTAGTTGGCCCCTATTGACTAGACTAGAATAGTTTGGCCTCTGGCCTTTTCTGCTTCATCCTCCACCCCCACCCATGCAAAATGTGGTGCTGAAGCTGGACTACTTATATTGTTTTAGCCAGACGTACTGTAGAATAAAACAGGCAGTCTTATAATGTGTATGTATATCATTTAAATATATAACTATGTTTTAGCCTTTGAGGAAAAATGAAAAGAAAAAGAAAACCAGGGCAGTTGATTAAAAAGGGATAATCCACTGCATAATAAGTCACACCCAGCAAATTATAGAGGAAGAAGTTATTGGTGCTTTTTACTCTAGGACATTCGGTATGTGTTGCTGCATTTGACCTTTTAGAAGCTATCAACATCATTTGGGAACTGCCTGTAAACCTGCCTTAATCAGTTAAACGGAAGGAATCTTAGCATTGTGGAACTGACCGGTTGATTAATTTAAATCCAAACACACAGTCCTGCCTGGATGCCCTCTGTGAGACCCTTGCACAAAAGGATTTCATTCAGAAGCATTATAACCCACATCCTGCTCTCAGACCCTTTCAGCTCCATTGGTCTTCTTAGGCCGCAGGCAGCATCTTTAACCCTGCTTATGCTCCCTTTTGTATAATGAAAACAATATCTATGCTGTGATTCATACAAATGCTCTACATTTCCTTCAAAGTTCTTTATTTGTATCCTAGGGAAAAGGTATTTTAAAGTTCCACTAATTGAGAGACTAAAATGGGAATTTATTTTAAACTGGCTTCTTTAGAAAAAGTGTATTAGAACTTAATCCAGAGTTTCCTCTGGGAATTATAATCAAAATTAGAATCGTGAAATGTTGAAATAACTTTTTGGTATTAGAGAAAGCCATCATCTATAATTCCTTTGACTTTTAGATTCAAAACATTGAGGGCTTTATAATCTGTGTTTAGCTTTGGGAAAACATTAATTGGTTTTTGAGTGAGTTCAGAGGTAGTAGAAAGATCTAGTTCTGGATCTTTAAATGAAAGCAAAATTAAAAATCTTGAAGGATAAAACTGAAAAATTTCGGTCTGTTACAGGAACTAAGAAAAGAATCCGCATGTTGGGTACTCTGCTGAGCTTGGTTATAAAAGAGGGCAGGTATCTGTGTGGGAGAAATGAAAAACAAAATCTGCTGTAGAATGCTTCCACACATGGAATGTTAGCCTGGAAAAGACCAACATCCTCATTTTAAACACCACAGAACTAAGCCCCCCTCCCCCAACTTGATTTTTCAAGCTCTTAAGGGCCCTTACTTGTCAGTTTCTACTTCCTCATCACCTAATTACAACACTTTTCTGGAATACAAAGGAAGGTTTTCAGAGATGGTGGTATAATCTGCTTCTCTGTGGTTTTGTTCCTTGTCATTAATGTTAATGACTACTGTTTCTTGAGTGTTTGTGTTGTGTCAGTACTTTATGCCTTATCTTTGTCTTCATAACTACAATAGGATGTAGTACTCTTGTTCTTCCCTTTTTGAAAATTAGGAACTGATGCTTAGCAAAGTCATGGTCTTGCCCAGAGTATCAGTTATTCTGAGAAGGTAGGATGAAGCAGAGAAAGCAGCCTCTCTATGATGGTAGCTAGATATAGGGAAGACAAATGGGTAATAAGTGATGTTTCTCCCAAGCCTTATAAGTTGACTTGAGAATATTATGGTGATATGAATGACTATGCCATGCATCATTGATTGGTAAGAAAGAAAATTAAGGCCATTTGGCCTGGATTCTTCAGAAACAGCAGATTCACTGTATAGGAATATGAGGGCACCTCCTTTCTGGCTGCCATTGGAAGTCGTGGACCTCCAGGTGAGGAACATGTTGGGAAATCAGGGGACCTAGAAGCTGTGTGACACAAGAGAACTCATGGCATCATTTTGAGGCTCTGCTTCTTATTTTTACTTCTAAAAGTGAAATTCCAGTTTCTACTTTACCCTACCTACCCTACTAGCTTGGTTCAAAGATTAAGTGCAATAATTTCATTTTAAACACTCTGTAAAATGAAAAAATTAGGACATAATACATTTTTCTTTATCCAATGGGTGTTTATTGAATGAATGCCAAATGCAAGGCATGGTGCCATGTAGAGAATAAGAGGCAAATATAGATTTGTGTCTCCTTTCAGAAGATTAAATGGAGCAGGGAGATGAGATACATGCTAATAACTAGACAGTAGAATGTTTTAAATGAAGTTAGTAAGATAGAGAACGCTGGTGTTTCTGAGGAGGAACCCATTCCTGATGGAAGAGATGGGCCATGAAGGATTGTTAGATTGATAGGGAAAAGAGACTGGAGGGGTTGTGGATCAGGAAGTAGGTGTGGAATTTCATGAGTAAGAGACTGTAAAAACAAAGGCTGGGGACATATTAGTGTGCCTCACTGGTTGTCTGTACCTCATTGGCTGTACTTATTAGCTCATTGACTGTGTAGCTCAAGGAGGTAGGTTTGACAAAGATGGGTTTATAGTGAAGCTGTGAAATCTGCACTTGATTCAGTGGCTCACAAGAGAATCTTTTAGGATGTTGGATTTTTGTGGTAGCCTGGTAAGAAATGTTTTGTGATGACTCATCAAGGACAAAGTGATGCATGGAGTGATTAAAGAAGTGAGCAAGACACTGAAGTCAGGGAGATCAGAGACCACAGCACTATGGGAGGACTGATGGAGAAGGCTGGGCTAGATGAGCAACTATGGGACAGGAACAAAAAGGAGATAGATTGCTGAAATTTGGCCACTGACTGGACTTCAAGGCCAATGGGGAGTTACAACCTTTTTGGCATTGAAAGTCCTTGTGATACTTTTTTTTAAAATTAAATCAGTATGAATTTGTTTTAGGGAACAAATTTGAATGCAAATGCTAGTAAAATCCCATATGCCACGTTCATTTTTTATTGTTTTTGTACTTAAAGTATGCTTAACCGAAATTAGGGAAAGTATTGTATTAAGACCAGAGGAGCCAAGAATGTTGCTCATCTGGGCTAGAAATTCTATGTAATTTATGAGGCAGAGCTGATTTGGGATTAAGGGTGTTTATATTTGTCATCAGAAAAGTGATTTGGGGGAGGAGGTAGTCTGGCTACTGTGGCTGACTATCTAGGCTTTAGAAATCCTGGCCAAACATCCCCTCAAAAGTGGCACTTTAACCCCCATTTGCTCTGAATCAGCACTTGGCAACATAAATTTACCTTAGTTTAAGAAACAAGGTAAGGTCAGGGCCTTGTTGAACCCTAAACTTTAAGGATTATGGTGGTTGTATGGAATTAGATGAGATTGATCCTACTTTGGTAATCAAGAGGTGACTTGTTTGGGAAACATGCTGTCTTTTTTTGTTGTTGAAAGAATATTTTCATCTTCTAACTTTGGTTTTCTTTCAGAATGAGAAATTATAATATCATTGGATATCTGTGAAGCCTTGGGATCTCCTGGGAAATAAGAAGTGGATTTTCTGAAGTTTAGGACCAAATAAAGGGGTTTACAGTTATGCAGCAAGAATATGTCAGAGCTTGGTGGAGCTCATACTGTTATTGGGTAGATTCTGTCCCTGCTCCCACCTCTGTGCTGTGAGTGGCCTAATATAGGTGTGTACTTTATAGTGCCTCTCTGTGAGATCCTTGGGGATTGAAGGAAGATGTAGTGATTTTTGTACAAAGTTGTCAATTTAGGAAAGAGTTTATGATCTTCTCTAAGAAGATGGTGAGATTAACTGATTATAAGATGTATTGGAGTGGCAAGAGGAAATAGAACGCTGATGAGAAAATGATTTGTAGATTAAGAGGAGAATAAAAGCTAAATGAAGCCTGGAATTATGGAATGGAGGTTGGGGAGATTAAGCTTCTTTTCTCTAAAGTAGGCATCTTTAATAAGACCCATAATCTGGCTGCCTGGGTCCATTTGTCTCAGTGACACTTGATTTCTGTTTCTGCTGGTGGTCTTCCATTTCTGTTCAGCCCTTTGGTTGGAAATCTCTTGGTTTGGTCTTATTTTTGGATATATTCTTTTTTTAAACTGTAGCTTTTTAAAAAATGTAACAAACTAGCTTCACTGTTGGACTGTTCCTTTATGACTGTCAATTTTCTGCAAAAGTCCATTTGCCATCTCCCTTTTGTGTGCGTGTTGTCCAGATAACCTTTATTTGCTTTTCCCATCCAATTCTGTTTAGACAGGTGGATCATCTCCCTTCTGAGAACTGTTCAAAGCGACCTTAAAAATGTCTGGCTAGCATATTAGGATGTAGTCCACTAAGCTGTCATTGGTCTTTTCTGAGCACAAGTAAAATAGAATAACAAGTTCAGACACATTTTTCATTTTTTGAAAATGTAATTTTGAATTGTAATTCATACCCGTGGTAAAGAAAAACACTTAAAAGTATAAAACTATTATATAATGTAAAAATTAGAGTATACTCTCAGTCTATAATTCGGTATATAACTTGTAGACATTTTTCAATGCATAGGGAAACAAATACATTTATTTTAAAATGTGAATCATATATAATACATATATAACTATTGTCACATATCATGGTACATTTTGCATATGTATTTATATTTTTATTTATATCATGATAAAATGTGCGTATTTTGCTTCTCAAATTCAGGATCTCAGGAAGAACAAGTGAAATGAAGGGAGTAATTAATTACTTTTTGTTGGAAAGCTTTTTCATCTTACCAAAGTTAAGGAACCCTGAATTTTGTGTGTTTTGTGATGGCTGATTATTCTTTCACAGTTCTCCCTAACCTCTCTCTACAAGTAGTGAAAAGTCCAACTTGTCAATGAGTTTAAAATTCTCTACATTATTCCAGGTTGTAAATCGGTGCTGTTGTATTCTACATTACTATTTTTGTAAGTGGTATTATCGCTATACATTTGTACTCTGTTTACTCACAAGGGAAACATTAAGAGGCGGGCCAAGCCTCATCTAAATTGAAATAGAGATAATAATAGTTTCTTTGAAGTAGCTTAGATCTAAGTGTACTGTACAGAATGACAACCTTCATTTTTTATTGTGTTATGAATATCTTAAAGAGGATCTGCCAAGGTGCTTGCTTAATTACAGTATTTGCAGTAGAAAAATTAGACCACGGTATTGTTTGAAAACATGTCAATCCAATCTTCATGGAGAAGAAAACAATAGTTTTTATAGTACAGATGATAAATTGTATACTTATTAAAGCATCACATCTGATCGAATAAGCATGGTATATTATTACAGATTCAGTCTGATGTTGAAGCATTGTTATTTTAGGCAATTACTTTAAACCTGGTAGTTTTATAAGGGATTGTATTCCCATGAATGTGGGTGACAGATGCAGGGGAGGACAAATAGTTCAAAGGGGAGATTTAAATTATGTGTAGTTTTAGAGAATGTTAGAAGTAGAAGTAATTCTGCGTGTGATAGAAGAGACTTAATAAAAAAGACTGCGTGACAGTAAGACAGCAGATTTCTTCTGATTTTATCTGGGTGTCATAATTAGGCATTTCGCTGGAGGTGTTTCCTGGATAAGTGATGTATTGGCAAGGCTTTCCTGGAGCTTGGAGATAAATGGAACGGGCAGCTGCTGCCTCCTGGAGAAGTAAATAGAATCAGTTTTCATTGTTATCAGCACACTGACCTCCGAAGGCACAGATGTGAGCTTTCTTTTCAAAGGGAATCAAGTATTCATCCTCAAGGAAAAGGATGTTTGTAACGCAATAATATTAATGCTCGTTAAATGAGAAAACCATCTACGAATACTTAACGGTGTTACTACCTGGGAGCATTATTTATTGACCTGTGACTTTTGTCAGAGCTTCAGCTGTGAGAAGAATATTGCTAATGGAATCATGTAATGACATCTGTCATTAAAAAGTCACATCTCAATGACTAGATTCAAAATTCACTGAGTCCCTTTGCTCTGTGTCACATTTGCTGCTTCTGTGACAATCTTCACTTCCCACTTAGCGAATCCGAGCCTGGTAGCTCGAGCCCCAGGAAGTTGTTAAAGCAATTAAAGGCTTCTGTCTCCCAGCACATTGCTTGGTTACCATAGTATCCTCTGCCTCCAAGTCTCTCCTGATGATGTCAGTATGCATACAGGGGTTGTTCAGAGCATCTACGTGGGGATGATTCACCCTGCAATAAAGTCCCTCTCCAGTTGCTCGGTTTCCAGTGCACTCTCAGACATCCCTAGAAATGGAAGGTGAGTGCCTTGTTTTGTATATTAGAGAATTACGAAATGCTTCTGTTTTTCTCTTTTAGGTGTATGAATGGTTTCTTCTTTTTAAGATATACTAATAACTGAAATCATAGTATATGGGAGCATTTCAGCCAATTACCTGGAATAGACTTACCGTTTGTACTCAAAGTGTGTGTTTGTGTGTGTGTGTGTGTATGCATGTGAGACAGGCTTATAAAAATAACTGTGAATGCACAATGTAGCGCCTGCTACTCTCCCTGGTAAGAAGCATTAGCAAACACAGTAGAGCTTTTGATTTCAGATTATTTGAAATATCTAATTCCCTAAAATATTTTGACAAGTGTCACTGTTTATAATATAAAAATATATTTTATTGATAATTTGTGTATTTTATCCAGTTTAAATATTAACATTTTAAAGGTCAAGATGACATGGGCAGATATTAGAAAAGAAGGGCCAGGTTATGTTGAGAATTTGCATTGTTAGAGAAATTAGAACTTACATTATAGCAACAAAGATTCAGTTACAGGGAGATATATGAAGCTTAAAGTATATTATAACCACCATTTCATACTTATTTTATGCTTTTAATGCTTTTTAAAATATCTTACAATCTGATAGTAAAAATAATGCTCCTAATATCATGTTCAAGGAAATTAGTGCTTAAAAAGTTTTCCTTTAATACCTATTCATGCTTCTTAAGGATAAGCCAGCTGAGTTCAGCTGTATGACAGGAATACTTTAGAACCACTTACAACATTCATATAGAAGAGCCATGAACAAATATTTCCCTTGAAAAGTTAGTGTTCTGTTTCAATTTTTCTACTATAGTATGCCTTATCAATAGACAATAAATCATTAGTTTTCTTCCTCAGTTTGCTTCTGAGTCTCGATGCATTATGAGAGTTTTGTCCATATGACAATATTAGTCTTGCATTTATTTCCTCTTCTTGATTTCCACGGGACTGTTTGAGTATGTCTATGCAGAACCTGCTACTGTGTATAAATGAAGTGGGTAGGTGAAGGCAGTTTCTAATTAATTAATGGATGTCTTTGCAAGAGAAAAAAAGAAAAAGAGTAGAGTGGATGGAGTAGAGAACCCACCCCCAATTTTGATGTAGCTGAACCTTCATTGTGTGTGGAAGTAAACTGGTGGCTCTTTTGAGATGTGAGTCCACTGGATTAAACAGTTTAGTCCATTTCTAGAGAGACATTGATTAAACTTTTTTTTCTTGTAATTTTGGAGTCTTCTAGAATATACCCTCCTTTGTTTTTGTGCTATACTTAGTGGACTGGTGATACCCTTCACTCACCTTTCTACAGAGAATCAGTGAGAAATAGAGTTGTGAGGGAGTGTGAAAAAAGGTGAAAAACTTAAATTTAATTACTTATAAGTGAAGAATTTCTGTCTTATCTTAGATATCATAAATGCTTATTTATGAATTCCTGTTCATTCTGAAAACATGCTAAAATACTTTGACTTTTAATTACTTTGTGTTTAGAATACTTAATCCTGTTTATGTGTTTGAAAATTTGCTAGTCAATTGCTATCAAAAAAAGTTCCTGAAGAACTTGGCTGGCTTAGTCAGTAGAACTGTGGCTCTTGATCTCAGGGTTGTGGATTTGAGCCCAGTGTTGGGTGTAGAGATTACTTAAAAATAAAATCTTTTAAAAAAAGTTCCTGAGAAGTAGAGAGATATTGTGATTTATTTACATATTAATATATGTATTATATATATTACATAATTACTACATATATTGCATAACTTAGATTATGATAGGTTAAATATTAAAGACATTAAGTCAGTATAAACTGTTTTCATACTTTAAAAAATTCTTCTATTGAAAAACTCTTTCAAAATGCTTGTGTTGGAAAGGAATCTTTTATATCCGGGCTCTGTTCCATGAAAATTTTTGCTCATTGTTGTATTAATGTTTTGGGTGATATAATTTAATATTGAGTAGCTAACTCTTTGTAATTAAAAAAATACTTCTGTAATTTTGAACCCTTAAGATATTCATGAAAACATTCTCCTGCTGACTTAATGGACATGGGTGGCAGTTTATAGAGAGTATACTGTGAAGATTACCATTTCTTTCATCCTTGAGTCAAGAAGTAGTTCCAAGCAATTTTAGGCAGGGTGATTTTAAAAATTGTCTTAGGAGAATTTTCATTTTATTTTTATGTCTTAATAAGAATGTTTTAAGTTTTACAGATACTCAAATTTGTTCTTGCTTGAAATATAGAAATGGCAGGTCTGTAGAGTTGACCATGATGAGACAATGAACTGTGGCAGAAGAAGCATCACTTTGGTTCTCACCAGAAAGACAACAAGCTCAATGAGACTAGTATCCAAAAAGAATTAGAAAAAGCTGTGTGGAGAACATAGACCTGAAAATAAACATTCTTTCTTCCAATGGGAGGAGAGAGGTTCAACTTGTGAGGGACTGGTTCAGTGCTTTGCCTTTTTTATTTTTAATTTAATTTAATTTTATTTTATTTTATTATTTTATTTTATTTTATTGTTTTATTTTATTTTGTTTTGTTTTATTTTATTTTTTGTTCTTTTAATGGCAGAGCCAGAGCTGGAACCTGGGCACCCACACTCTCCTAGGCCGGTTTTCATTATCATGGCAGCATACTCCCCTAGTTGGAGGTGAGCCCTTTATCCTAGTTAGCTTTTCAACTTATTCTCTCCTGCAAAAGGAAGGATTAAAACAATATAATAACTAGGAAGCTTATTAGATTTCATTTGTTGCTGTACACATTAAGTCTATGTGGTGGCTTAAAGAATACGGTATTTTATAGCTCTGCTGGTTAGAACTCTGGCACAGCTCTCGATGGACTACAAAGTCAAAGTGTCAGAAAGGCTGCATTCCATTCCGGAGCCTCGAGGGGAGAATCCATTTCCCATCTTTTCTAGCTTCTACGGACTGCCTGTATTCCTTGGCTCATGGCCACTTCCCTTCCTCTTCACAGCTAGCAAATACTGAATGACTCCTCATGCAACCATCGCTCTGGTTCTCTGCAATTGGGAAAGAGTCTGGACTTCTAAAGAATGTGTATGATTAGATGAGGCTGATTTTTATAACCCAGAATAATCTCTCATTTTAAAGTCCTTAACCTTAATCATGTCTGCAAAGTCCTTTCTGTCCTGTAAAGCAGCATATTCACAAATCTTGGGGATTAGGAAAGAGGCATCTTTGGAGATGTTTTTTTGTCCACCCCAGAAAGATTAGAAAATGCATGACTGATTTTATCAACATTAAATTCACACATCGGATATTTTTACTGACAACTATAAGTAAAAACTGGTGATTGCCTACAGACACTATGAAATTTTGACCTAATTTGGTGGGTGCCGCCATCCCCTGCATAATTAATGAGGGAAAATCAGATTAGAAAGAAGTGTTTCACCAAGTCAAACATTTAAAACTCTGAGGTATGGATCTGAGCCTTATAAAGCCACACAATCTCAGTTTAATATTTTTAGTTAGAGGCTCATGTCAAATGAAGTTAATTAAACAAAACTGATTTGGGAATGCAGAAATTCTGTTAGTTAACTCGTATGTGAATCAGCCTGGGTTTCTTTAGAAACTCAAGTGTAATGGTGGGGCCGCCAGACACTCAAAGGAGAGCCCTGGTAACCCTGACTTTTGAATAACGCTGTCATTCATTGATCTGCCCTTAAGCCTTTTGCATCAAAAGACATAACAGATGAGTCTGTCAGGTATGCCCTTCCTGGTTTCCTAGGAAAGGCACAATATATTCCCGTAATCAATAACACTAGAGGCCAACAGCTACAAAAATAGTTTATTTTATTGTTCATATCCTGTGTTTATCATTGATTTGAGCCAATTCATGGCACACGTATCCATCCACACTAAGCATTAGATCATTTATATCTAGCAGTAGTTTTTAAAACTTTTTTGCTAAACACTAGTAGTAAAAGATGCAGAGGAGAATGAACTCTAATACATTACTTTTGGACAGGAAGTGTAAGATTACTTTTTGCTGTGGTTCTCTGAATGAAAAGAAAGGAAAAGAAGACCAACTATTTCTTGCTCATATTCCTTTTTATTTTTGGAATCATTTTCTAAAGAAAACTGACCAGGACCTTAGAACCCTTGCTTAGAAGACACAAGCTTGTGAGAGGCACATTTCTTTGCAAGAAGTAACTATGGATCCCTTTGGTATCAGAGGGGTACATCCTTAGGATTTTATATAAAAGCATAATCTGATTTTATGCCATCATGGGATTTATTTGTCAACAAAAGTGTCACTACTAAAAGATAGTTGATATTTGGCAATGAAGTTGAAAATAAAATCAGCTAGTTAAATAATTTGATAAACAACAAAATACCTATACATCTATAGAAAATATCTCTATAAAATAGATATTTGGTTGAAAGCTTCTTACTTCATGCACATATTAACTCACTTCAATGTTTACTTTCTTTTATCAATAGTATGTATTATTTTAAGTGCCAATATGAATGAAGAAAACACACTTTGAGACATTAAAAAAAATGTATACACAGTACTCAATAGTAAATTCCCCAGCTATGGTAAATTAGAGTAGAGATTAAATCTCTGTGTTTCCTTAAAAAAAAATCTTCTCTGATAGAAGAGACTGTTTAATCTTTAAATCATTTTGAACTGGCTCAGTTGCTTTGCCAATCCTTTAACTTTGTTAAAAGTTATCTTAAAAGCTTATCTTTGAGAGAAATCAGAGATAAAGGAACTAATTAATGGAGATGAGAGTTTTGAGGTTCTGAATCATATGTGGTCAGTGAGTGGTGGATAAGGTGGAAGGAGACTTCAAAATCAAAACTTCAAAGATGGTTATGATTTCTCACAGACTGTTTTGAAAACCAGCTTGGTTCCATTTCTGGGGGGGTTTTCCCAGGGAATGGAGTAAAGGCAATCAGCAAAGAAAGGACAGAGCTAGACAGTTATCCTAAATCTTTCTTGCTCCAAAGTCTTTGTAGATCAGAGAACTACCACAAGCTCTACTCACTTTCTTCACTGACCTTGCATTTCATTGTTTTCCTTTGTTGCTATCATTTGACTTCTGTTCTTAAAATGGGTGAACCTTGCAAAAAGGAAAGCAATTATTGAAATTTTTATGAAGAAAGTTCTCTTATTTTAATTTGTGGAATGTCCCTATTTCTGCCAATTTCCACTATGGAAGCAAGATTCTGTAACCGTGGACCAATTTTTTTCATCAGCCCCTTCTTTGGAGTGAGTATTAATGGAAATAAATGGTACCCATTCCGCTTGCAAAATCTGTGGCTGGGGCAAATAGGGAGAACAGAGTCAGAGCAACAATACTTAAATGGCGAAAAGCACAGGGAGAGAGGCTTGCCATCTTCTGTCAGGGGGTTGCCGTGAGCAGTGCAGCTCAATATGAGCCAGGAATCTGGAAAGCGTAGAGGGCACCACTTCCCATGCCTGGTCCTTACTGTGTCCTAAATGACTTTACAACAAGTAAGTCTATGTTGGGGGTTAGGAGGTTGGTTCCTGGGATTTAGCCATAGTCATGCTAGCAAATAGAGCTGTTCTCAGGTGCTTTTTTTCCATCCCAAGGGTTCAAGAAAGGGGAGGCAATTGTGGACCATCATGCAGCCTTCAGTATTCCTAAGTAAGGGAATGAGCTCACCAGTGTTTTTGCTAAATTGAAACCTTCTGTTACCAAATAGATATTAGAAGTTAAGCTTAATGTTTTCCCTAGAGTCTTAGGAGAGAAAGTGACAGATGAATGTGACTTACCAATTGGAATATTAGAGTATAACAGGAGTCAGGTGGCATTGTTTTCCTTTATTGGCAAAGGTCAGTCTTGTCCTCTTCAATCAAAATGCAATCTCAGTAATTACTATTGAATGCCGTCACGTGCATGGCGGTGCACTAAACACAATGCAGAATTAATCAAAGGACAATGTGACCTTGTATTTCAAGGAGTTTCTGCTGAGAGAGGAACTATATATGGACAATAAGTTTCTTATCCCTTAATAACCCATATTGTTTTATTTTCACGGTTATTTTTACCAAGTGGCAAGTTCCAGCTGGAATTTGGTAAAGTCATTTTATTTACATTCTACTGAAAAGTAAATTTTTTAAAAACGGTAAATGAATTGACATATTTACTTGATGGCAGACTTATTGTTATGCTGTTAAGCATTTTATCCTCCCACCTTTCTTGGTCCCACTTGCCTGACTTTGAAAACTCACATACTTTCTGTGTGTTTTTTCTATTGTAGAATGTCTTTCTCTTCCTTATCACCCACACATGCAACATGCACATGCTGACATACATGGAGTTACTTCACAATGAATGCTTCCTTTGTTAGTCCTTCTCTTTACTCTTTGTTTGCCTCTTCCTTTAGGCTCCCAATAATATTTAATGCAAGCAGCCCACCTCCTGTTGATGGGGGATCCCTATTGAGTGTAAAGCATAATGCTACACACTGAGGCCTCTGCCTCTCTTTTTGTCCCACTGCAGAGCCTTGATTGTATAGTTATCGGTATCTCCTTCTGTGGGTGGAAGGCAGGTAAAATTAAAGGAGAGAGAAGGCAGAAGGAAGAGGCATGGTTGGTTCCAGAGAAAAGAAATTGAAGGTAGATTTTGTAAACCAAGAAAAGGAGAACTGAGATAGAGCATTAAGATTTTGTTGAGACACTGGAGTCTTGTTAAGTCGATAGGATGAGGTAAAGAAGCAGCACCAGCAGAATTATTTTGAGTGTTTCGTAAGGCATTTTATGGTGAGCAAAATGGATTGAAATATTTGCACTTTGAAACTTCTGTACTAAGTTACCAGTGTATCCTTTTGAAAGGCTAAAACCCAAGTTCAAAAACCTCAAAACTTTACATTTCTTCGAGATCACTACAACTATTCCATTACCCTGCCCATCTCTGGCCATCATTTCTCAATCTCAGGTGCTAAACTTGTAAAATGAATTCTCTACTTCCTATTTAGAAACAGTGTGTGTTTTCTAAATGAAACTTAAAGAGGCTGATATTTTTTATGCCAAGAAGCAACATATATTAGACTTGATAATAGTTATCTAGAATTACCTCCTAATATGTTAACTGTATCAGAACTTTCCAGTAAGATTGAACGATTGTTGAAAGACTGATTGTGCAGAAACAATAGTTTGAAATTTGCCCAGACATAGTAAAATGTTGGAAGTTTGAAGAAGAATTGATTTTTCTTGTCATTGTATTTTTCACTGTAACAATCTCCTGTATTGATTTGGTTTACAGTCTATGGTCTTTTTGTGTCATAGCAGATAACTCACTGGTTATCTGCCTGAAGTTTCAGTGTTTGGGATTTTTTCATCTTTCCAGTAATGTCAAAGGAATGTAGTGGTTAGTAGTTTTTAAATGTGAAATTTGGCAAAAAGAAAAAGAGCATCCTTGATGAAAGCGTTCACTGAGAAATTTATACTTTGGCTTCATGACACCCAGTAATTATCAGATTACAGTTACTTTTCAGAGGTGTTTACCCTGAGTTGAGATTTTCACCAGTTGATGATGTGAATCATGCATTAAATTTCTTGTTAATCCATTGATTTACTGCAGCATTCAGTATGCCAGCCTGTGTAAAATTACTATATTATTACTAGGTAGGTATTTCTAATTTGTTGCTCAAAAATTAATACTGGGCTCAGACAACCCCTGTTTTAAGAAACTTACATCAGAATGAGAGAGATAAGATGAGGATATGATCACAAGGATATGATTCTACACTGACACACTGTCTTTCTTTACCCCCCTACACAGCAGAATGCTCAAGTATGATCAATGAGTTTTTCTGCAGTTCCTTTCCTCCTGGTCTGTCTTGAACCCACTTCTTTTGGAGCCCACTTCTCCACCAAAACTGCTCATGTCAGGACCATGACTAACTTTCAGGTCAATACCTTTGTCAGTTCTCAGTTCTCCTTGGATGTGACTTGCCGTATCTTTTGGAAAAGGTGATCATTCTCTATTTCTACAAGTACCACATTCTTTTTGTTTTCTTCAACCTAACTTGCTGTTCTTTTCAGTCTTGTTGGCTGTTCCTTCATCATCCTCCTTACTCTAAATGTTGGATGTCCTAGGATGCAGTCCTTGGTCCTGGTTTCTTCTCTGTTGAAACCCAATTTGCTAATGATCTCATACATTCTCTTGCCTTTAAATTCCATCTATACATTGAGAGTTTCCAGATTTAGATTGCTGATCAGAACCTCCCTCTTTAACTCTAGACAACATGTTCCACTTGGGGTGTCTCATAGGCATCCTAAATGTAATATATTTAAAACTTCTGATCATCTGCCTGTGTCAAAGCTACTCTTCCTACAGTCTTTCCTCTATCAATTATCCCAGAAATGATCAATGTTAACACTTTCTCATATGTCTTTCCAAGCTCGTGTGTGTGTGTGTGTCTGTGTTTCTCATTGCTATTCATGAGATCATTTTGTATATACCATTTCTTCCTCTGATCCTTCCCTACCCACCCCCTGCCCCAATTTACTATGAACATGTTTTGTATACTCTTGTATGTTCTTTGGGAATCTTGCTTTGAGTAGCTATTTGGTTGTACCATAGTTTATTAATGACTTTTATGAGTGAATATTGGATTGCCTCCCATGACTTCCTATTATAATTTAAACTACAACTAGCATCCCCATTATGTTTAGTATCCCTGTTACAAAAAGAAAGGAAAAGCCACTTAATCATTCTAGTTCTGCATTATCTCAATATGGTAGGCATTAACCATATGCAGTTGTTAAGCACTTAAATGTGACTAGACCAAACTAAATGTGCTGTAAATGTAAAATACACACCAGAATTCAAAGAGTTTCAAAAAATGTGCAATATCTTATTAATAATTTTTTTATTGATCACTTGTTGAAAAGTATTTTGTTTCATTGGACTAAATAAGATATATTTCAAAAATTGATTTCATCTTTGTCCTTTACGTATTCAAATGTGAGTATAAGAAAATTAAAAGTGGGGCACCTGGGTAGCTAAGCATCTGCCTCTTTATTTCGGCTCAGGTCATGATCCCATGGTCATGCGTGGGATCAAGCCCTGCATCAGGCTCTGCTCTGAGCATGGAGCCTGCTTGGGATTCTCTCTCTCTCCCTCTCCCTCTGCCCCTGCCTCATTCATACACTCTCTCTCAAAATAAATCAATAAACATTTTTAAAAAGAAAATTAAAAGTTATGTGTGTGGCATACACTATATTTCTTCTGTTGGACAGCGCTGTTTTAGTGGCTCAGGTCAAAACCTTGGAGTCATCCTTTTCTCCTCTCTTCCTTTTCTACTCCATATCCTGTGAGTGCTACCCAGAAGGTGACCACTTGCACCACCTTTGCTACTCCCACTCCGGTCCAACCCATCATTGCTAACTCTTGCTTGGATTCTTGCAACAGGCCTTTATCTTGTCTCCTGGGTTCTGCAGTCTAATTTCAATATATTGGCCAAAGTGATTGTTTTAAAACATGTCAGATCATGCCTCTCCTCTTCTGAAAACCCTCCAATGCCTTCTTGTATTCAGAGTAAATGTTAAGTTCTAAAAAAGCTGGTCTCCATCTACCCCTTGGACTATATTTCTACACTCTCCCTGTGGTGAGCCAAACATGTTGCCCACTTGAGGTTTTACATTTTCTCTTCCCCCACCTGGAGTGCTCTTCCTCCAGTTATCTGAAGGACTCATACCTTCACCTCCTTCAGTATTTGCTTCTTTGTGAAATCTTTCTTGAACACCCCCTATTTAAAATTACGAGTCTGTCCTGCCCAACTGTACCCAATAATCCCTAACAGCCTTTCTCAATTTTTTTGTCTTCTTATTACTTATCACCTAACATATTTTTCTTATCGATTGAGTTTATTTTCTGCATTTCCCCACCAGAACATAAGTTCGATGAGGGCAGGAACCTTTGTTTTATTCAGTGCTGTCCCTCCAGCTCTGAGAAGAATGTTTAGCACATATTAGGGGATAAACAACTCTTTGTAAAATGGATGAGTAAATGAATTTATTAGTACCACAGGTGCTCTAGGGACTTGAAGGGAAAGATTACAGGTGTTTTGTGAGATAACACAACTGCTTTCTATACTGAAATGAACTAGGAGATAAGACTGGGTAATCAGGGTGGGGCATTGTTAGAGAGGACCTTAAATCCTAGGTGGAGGGATCTATATTTAACTCAATGGACAATAAGGAGCCATTGAAATTCTTAGAGTAGAAGCACAATAGACTGTCACTTACTTTAATCCTGTAGCTAAGAGAACAGCTAAATGGACAGAGAAAGACAGTTGATAACAGTGCATAAAATAATTGATTAGATCACAGAGAGACCAGAAACAAGAAGACCAACTGAATGGATGATGCGGTCATGCAGTTGAGAACTAAGGACTTGGTACAGGAACCTACAGGTTTTGACAACCAATTGTATGAGACAAGGGAGGAATAACAAGATAAAGATGATTGTTCTCTAATCCCCGATGGCAGCCTTGATGGGAAAGTAAGAAGAAATGGGGAAGCGTGAAGGAGGCAAGGTTTGAAGGAAGTAAGTGATTTCAGTCTAGGGAAATCTTTAGCTTAAAGAGAGATGAATTCATGCAATGTTTTCATATGCATTTCAAGTTTCTTCAGTGATAAGAGCACATTTAACCAAACTTGGGAGCTTGATACCTCTTAAATTCATGCTATGAAGATGTTCTGGGAAAGATGGTAGAAGGAGGAACCTGCTTTTACTAGTATTTGCTAATGGAATTCTAGTGAACTCAGCTCAAGATTTGCATATTGCAGAAACATTAATTATTCCCAAATCAGTCTAGGCCTAACAACAACCTGGAGTATTGGTGAAAGAGATAATGTCTAGTGTAGAGTGTTTACTTGCTAAGTAGCATTTTTGGGATTGGCATGTTTGGAGCAGTCATTAGGACTGAAACTGAATTATTTTAGTCATGTTTGCAAAGAAAGTCACAGAATACATTATGAATTACTTTGTGAAATTACATTTTCTGACTTCATATAGTCTTCAAGAACTGAGGTTTGCAGGTCCTTGCTCATTGAAAAGGTTTCTGTACTGTAATCAAGGAGCCTTAAGTAAAGTTGTTTTACATGCTAGGCCAGTGTTTCTGGGCATCAGAGATCTCATTAATTTCTTCTGGGTACTTAAGGATAGATTCAAATTATTGACCTCACCATTGACTTTATCTCTTATTTTTGATTTTTGGTGACAGGTCTTTATTTAAAGTTATTACTCTACCTCAGAGGTAGCTTGTTAGGTGATCTTTCCCCTAAAACATAAGTTGCAAAGAAAGCTCATAAAACTTACACCAGGCTAAACCTTTAACCACCATACAGGAAATGAAAAGATTTATGTATCATTAGCAATTGTTTGTTCCTGGAACTGATTTTGATTTGTTCAATAGATATATTTTGCAAATCAGCTATGTGTTAATACTATTTATCTATGAACAAAAATTCCTCCCTTTATGGAGTTTGTATTCTAGTTGTATAAAACTGACAATAAACTGACAACAATTAAAATAGATTGACTGTTTGAGGATGGTTAGCACCCAAGTAGAAAAGTAATAAAGCAGGAAGTAGAGATAGGGAGTGATGAAGTGTTTGTGGTTGGGTTTGCAATTCTATTTTGAGTGGTCAGAGAATGACTCACTGAGGATCATGGTTGAACCTTTGGAAGTGACAGATGAAAAAGCAGGGCATCGAGGGGGCTGTGTAGAGTGTTTCAGCCACAGGGAAGAGCAAGGGCCTAGGCCTTGGAACAGGTGTACACAGATGTGTTTGAACAACAGCAAAGAAGTCACTGTTTCTGGAATGAGGTGAATGAGCGTGAGTAACTGGGGATGAGGTCAGACAGATAATGGGGACAAGATGGTGCAGGGCCCTCTTAGTCCTGGCAAGAGCAGAGACCACTGAGAGGTTTGAACATGGGAGTGACTTCATCCAACTTGCCCTCCTTAAAGCTAACTCTGCCACAGGAAAAGGGGTGATCAGTTGGGAGGAACTGTGGTAACCTTGGCGAAAGGTGATAGGGACCAGGGAACAGTGGAGAGATATTCTGAATATACTTTGAAGGTGAAGTGGAGAGGAAGGGGTGGGTATGAAAGAAACAGAACTGGGGATGACTTCAACGTGTTTTGGTCTGAACAATGGGCAAGATAGAGTATCTATATAGCGGATTATAAAACATTGTGTAGTATTTCCTGATTGTTGCAATGACACGTAAAATAGTTTACCTTAGTTGGTTTTTAGTAGCCTGGAGTGATTTTTTAGGCTCCAAGGTTATGAATATTGAAGAATTTCCTTTTACTCACCTGTCACTCCTTAAGATTCCTCTTTTTTACTCTTAATTTAAAATTTTCATCTTTCTCCTATGTGAAGAATCTATTATTTCCTGGACCTTATATCCATTGCTGTAATGGATTATAGCTGCCTTCTCACTGTTTTATTTAATTGGATGACTGGCTGCAATTATAAATCTGCCAAGTTATATACATTTTCTTGTATAGAGGGAAAAAAACCCTCTAATGTGGCAATATAACAAAGAGTATAATGTATTTTGTTCTACTCCAAATTTAGTAATTTGGCCTAATAAATAATTTGTTATATGGAGAACATATTTTCCTTAAAAAATAATAATGATTTTTTGGAGCAGGGAAAAGGAGTTGGGTGATGTGGCTTCTAGTCTTATAAGAATTTAAAGTTAAACAAAAAGGAAAAGAAAGCATTAGTTATTAAAACGTCTCATTGTTTGGTAATAGATTGGTAACCTGGTTACCTTTTGTGGGTGAGGTAGCATTTGATTGAGGATCAAGGTTCTGATAATTATAACATGGTGGTGATTTTAGGGTTGTAATGGTGATCTGTGATCTATTTCTAAGAGTTTTGTGTTTTTAGAACATTTTGAAAGTGTTTCTCTTAATATACTCAGTTCTGAATTATCCATGTCAAGGGAATCTGATAGTGAATTGATATGTGAATTCCATAGCAAATATGAAAATTGGTTCAGGGCAAGACCAGTTCTTTACCAATTACTGTGAAAAGGTAGCATACATTAACTATCTTGTCACTATTTGTTCTGGGGATAAAACAGAAAAATTATGAGAAGGTAGGTATCATGAAGGGTGTGCGATAATTTGGATAAGAAAAAATAAACTGTATTACCAAAAGTTACGTATGATTGTATAAACTTTTTTGATTATTTAACGTAAAAAGAAATAGTTCTTTAGTTGATCAGGAATAATTCAGTGAATAATTTTGAAGAAACATAATTCTTCAATTAATTATAAAAATAAACCAAACTTAATATGGTCCCATTAAGAGCAGCCATTTCTGTCCTATTTCAGCATGCTTAGTTCTTAAATCTTTTTTCCACCCTGTTTCCTCTTCAAAATACTCACCCCTCTCCCTCCCTCTCTCCCCTTTCCCTTCCCCTCTTACTGTTAAACTGCTACCCACTTCCTCATTTTTCATGTATTTTGAAACCTGCTTCAAACCTAGGACTATTCTGTAAAAAGTCACCAATAATTTTCAAGTGGCCAATTGTAGTGCCCATTTTAGAACTTATGTCAAATAACCTCTTGGTTGCATTTGACCCTGTAGATCACCATTCCCAAGAGATAAGTAGGCATGAGCAAACATTATGAACTGTCAAGTGTCCCTGCCTTTCTGCATGCTGTCCCCCATCTGGTATGTTCTTCCCCACTTCTGCCTTATTTGTCTCAGTGAAAGCACTTATCCCTCTGAAAGTCCCCCTGAATCCCAGAAAGATTAATCCTACCCTCCTCTCTGCCACCATTCAGAGTACTTTATTCTTATGTCTTTTTTTTTAAATTTTTTAAATGTTTTTATTTATTCTTGAGGGAGAGAGAGAGAAAGCATGAGCGGGGAGGGTCAGAGAGAGAGGGAGACACAGCATCCGAAGGCAGGCTCCAGGCTCTGAGCTGTCAGCACAGAGCCTGATGCGGGGCTTGAACCCATGAACCGTGAGATCATGACCTGAGCCTAAGTCGGACACTTAATCGACTGAGCCACCCAGGCACCCCTCTTATGTCATATTACATGTGTTTTTTGTTTTGCATTCAGTTACTTACGGTGTTGGCCACTTAGCTAGACTCTGAGATCCTTTAGGGGAGGGGCCATCTTTATTCATCTTTACTCCAACCCAACATATAATAAGCACTTGATAAATGCTTATCAGATGAATGATTATTTTGTCATGATGCACATTTAGAGTTTAGAAATCCTTTTACTGTCAGTATTTGTGTATGCTCCTGTAGCTCCTCTAACTTCAAAACATAACAGAAACTCTGAGGTCACTGTGAATCCCTGAACTTACTCTATAATCCTTGATGCCAAATATTTGGTACTAGTGAGGAGGTGGCAGGGAAGACAGAGTTGAGAGAATACAAAATGATAAGGCAAAGGAGACCTCTTTCCTTTTAATCCCTCCCTATACTCTTCCTGCTTGCTTGCAAGTCCCAGTCATAGGGAGCTGCTGAACGCCTTCAGGGTGGAAGTGCAAAGTCCAGGTAGTGTCTGTACTCCTACACTTCCTGTCCTCATGGTGATGAAATAAGGTAAGTCCCAGAATAAACTCAAATACAAGAATAATAGAATAATAACCAAACAGCCTAATATCATTTGGGAGAAAATGAACACGGTGTCTGTCACTTACCAGACATGTTTTGAAAGCTCTGGTATTTCTCTTACTGAAATGAATTTTTATAATAATATACAGATATATTAATAAGTATAACAAGTATATACTATGTAATTATAAAAATATAATAATAGAAATTTGCATATTTACTAATTTTCTCATTTTATTGTATTTTAGTAGGATTACTCTTTGGTGTCCAGAATATTTGGATCATATTTCACTTTTAAATGATTACTTCTTTTATGTATATAATTCTCTCATGCACATTAGAATTGCCTTGGAAAAGGAGTTTAACATAAAGCTGAAGTAAAATAGAAATATTTTTGAGAGGATATTCATACTGTCACTAGATTTGGTTCTTAATTGACAGTGCTTTTTTTTTTTTTTTGCTAGTACTGTATATGGCAATTGCTACTTTAGTTTTCGAAAGAAAGTACGTGTTATGTCTCTTGTACTCTATGAAAATGTGCAGCTCTGGCAGTTACACTGGATGGTTTTGCTATAGTAATTAAAACACAGATGGAGCTCATTTCTTTCCCAAGTGTTTGATTGGCAGATACTCTGTGATCAACGCTTCCCTCAGCTGAACATGTCAGCACCATCTGCCTTCAGTCAGCTTGGAGAGGGTGGTCGCAGCAGAATTTCCTGATCATCACATGAGCCAGTTTAAATAGAGTATATCCCTTTTGCTTAAGCTATCAAATGATCTATATAAAATTACACATAATACATAGGGCTTTCAAGACTGTTGGTTTGCAACTTGATGAAATATTCATTAATTAATATATATATTTTTAAGTCACCACATCCTTTCTCTGATTAAAATATTTAGAGCATAACATAAAGTCACCACGTCTTATAAAGTTAAAGTTTCTAAACAAATTGAGCTGATGGGGCATTTTGTTTTTAGCGAGGTTATTAGAGATGATTTTAAATCAAGGTCCTGCGTTTTGAGCCATTAGTGCAAGCCCATGTTACAAACAAAAATTCTTCAGTATGCTGTCTCCTAAACCCAACACAAAAATCATTTAGAAGCATATGCTAATTTAAAAAATTGTATATTTATAACTGTTAGAAATAGATGATGATGAATGGTAGTTATTTAGATATCAGGGTAAGAAATGGATAGAAATTGGTGCTCATCTAATTTTGATGCAGCTGAATGAATGGGGGTTGATTGTTGTGTAGAAAAACATACAGTTAAGGCATTGGAAGCACTGAAATAAGGGAATTTTTAAAAGGAAGAAAAAAATAGTTATTTCATATTCCTAGAAATGTATTTTGGAATCCATGATACTTGTGCAAACAGATAGTCTAGATTTGTAAAGAATACACATGTATTATGCATAATAACAGGAATTCTATATATAATTAAATAACGGCAAACTGATTTGACTTCCCCCTTCCTTGTCCAAATGGATACGTAGTTCTGACTGCCCAATGAAAAACATGCTCTACAGTACTTGTGGGGGAAAGTGAATGAGGGAGACTGTTGCTCACAGAATGTTAGCATAAAGAATAAAGGAGTTGGATTGGAAAACATTCTGAAGAACCTGGAATACACTCGTTGCTCATGGTTCCTGTGGAAACCCACTTATGGTAAAGGGAAGAGTGACTTTGGGGACTTTGCCAAGTATTTGAAGATTAAATTCATAAAGCTAATCACTTCCCAGTTGGACTGAAACATACAATGAGTTGTGGAAGGAAGCATACAGAAAAGAAAGAAAATAATTATGAATGTCTAGAATCTATCATCTTCTATTACCAGAAAATTTTAAAGATAAAACTTTGAATTAGTTTCTCATGTTGTTAGAATATATAATCACCTCTATTCAAGCTTGAAATGTGTCCAGGCAAGGAGTAGGGGTGGAAAGGAAGAAAAGAGTTTTAATTTTAGTTACTTAAAATGCATTTTAGTTTATGTAGCAAACATTTATTCCAAGAAGCCTACATTCTCAGAAGGGGAAGGATGGGAATAATTTTGATTTAACAGATTAGGATAAGAACCATAAACAAAGTGCTGCAGAAATTCAGAAAAAGGAGTTTCTAAATTGAGAGGCACCCCAGAGCACCTGAACATATAGTCATCTTAAATTCTTCTTCTTTAACTTACATTGTCTTCTTTCCCAATCTGTTTATTCTTTCTGTGACAGTTTTATTATGTGTCAATATTTTCTGTATAGTTTACATTTGCAAATATCCATTTTATTATGATTATCTGTCTAGTGAACTCCAGAGAACTTGGGCAGATGTCACTTGACTAATAACAACCAACATTTATTGAGGACTTCCTGTGTGCCTGACAGTTTTCTAAGTATGTTCTTAGTTCATTCTTACAGCAACCCTATTATTATTACTTTATTTTGCACATGAGGAATACCATAATCCAGCTAATCCAGTAGAGGGATTCAGATTACTCTGGGCAGACAGGCTCCAGATTACTGTTCCCTAGGGCCATTTACACCCACCTGGCTCCTACAAGTGTCCACAGTGTGAAAAGTACATGTCCCCTCCAACCTCACCTCTCCAGATTAAACCCAAGGAAGGGGCAGCAGAGGAGATGGAGAAGATCGTGTCACAATGAGAAGTTAAACTAAAAAGAGGAAAGAAAAGTTGAGAAGGGCATTTACAGTTGGGAGAGACTGAGCAGGGAGCAGACTGCTCTGGACATGCACCCATGGTGGCATATAGCCACCTTGGCCAGTACAGACTCCCTGCCACACTTGCCTACCCATCTTCTTCCTCCAGTGTCTACTGTGTGCCCCCCACCCATGTCCAGTCCAAATGCTGGTGGCCAATCGAGAGGCAAGGTGAGGAAAAGTGCTTCTTAGTGGAAAAGAAGTATCATCTCATTTATTATTTTTTTCCAGTTAAAAGAGATTTCTGAGCACCTGGACAAGGTGTTGAATGGGATGTGGCAAAGTGAATCTTTTACTTCAAACATGATAGAAAGTGTACTGGCCTGAGAGAATGTGAGTTCTCTTGTCTTAGTTCCAGGATGTACACTAACTTTCTCTTGTTCTTTGTTTTCTTGTGGGTAATGTGAGGGAGTTGGGTCACCAGTTTTGGAGTCCCTACCAGCTCTGAGAAAAGTTTGTGATGTTAAGTTTACAGCTCTTAACAAAGCAGGTATGAGGCTTGTCTACAAAAAGTTAAATAGAGGGAAAACTTAAATATGGAGAAAGAAATATGAAGAGAGGTTGCCCATGGTGGTGTGGGGATTGGTTGGACTGGAAGTTGCCTACTGATGTGGTGATGGCACAGGTGTATAATTCATTAAAATTCATTGACTTGTATATTTAAGATGTGTGTTAAATTCAAACACACAGCAAAGAAAAAAGTTACGTGCTATCATATTTTTTTTAAAGTATCTCAAATCAATGTAGAGATTCCATATAACAAACTCTAGGTGTGGTTTAAAGGTTTAAGAAAGGTGCTGTGTCAGAAAGTTGGAAGGTCAAATGTGATGAATAGATAAAAGCCCAGTTTTGGAGCCCAAAACCCTCCTTTTTTGTGTAAGATAAAATACTATTTTGCTTCCCTTAACTGTTTTCACTTCTCTTTTTTAAGATTTTTTAAATTATTTTTAAGTAATCTTCATACCCAATGTGGGGCTCAAACTTACATCCCCGAGATCAAGAGTTCCATGCTCCACTGACTGAGCCAGCCAGGCGCCCCAACTGTTTTTATCTCTTAAGATAGTTTTGAGATTATTGGATGTTTTTCCTTGTCTTTTGTAAGTTGCGTCACATTTTTCTTTATCCTTTCTTTAAAAAATCAGCTCTATTTCTTCAAATTTCCCTCCTTAGTTTTCTTTCTTTTTTAAATCTGGCAGTTACCATGTGAGGCTGACATGTCTAGATAATTCCTGGCACATAGTTAAAACCTCATAAAGATGAGTTACACAAACTAGGTTTATATCACTATAATTGTTTAACCAGTTAAACAATCACCTGTATTTTCACCCCTTTTCTAAAGAGATGATGCATTAGGTATATTTTATGCTGTTCCTGTAAAATTTTCCTTTGTTCTTAAAATTATTATCAAAAAAGTTTTTTTTAATCTTTGGTTAAAATCTTAAACCATTATTTCACTGTCACCTTTCACCTAACTCATCCATGCCTGCCAACAGCAAATTGAGTGACATTGGTTAAAATTTTTGTTGTTGTTGTTATGTCCAGTATAAAAGTTAAAAAAGAGGTTGCCAATACATGATCTGCTATTACATGACACCAGGATTCAAAGATAATATGATTATAAATGCATTATACTAAAATGTCTTGCATTTAAACAAGATGGGAAGATTGGAAGAGAAGGAGTAGGTAAAAGAAGCCCGAATAATGTGTAGCTTAAAAGATGAAATATTAAGCAGGGAAAGAAGCATAAGAGAAAGGAGGGTAGCAGTTCCTGCCCTGCTCCCAATGCTCTTTATATTTTACACTATCCCAATGCCATTATCCAAATTAGTCAACTTCAGTTTTTGCTGGTTTGAAGTCATTCTGGGCCATGCTGATTTACTGTTGGTTATTTTTGCTCTTTTTTTCCCTCCTCAGTCCTCTAAGCTCTTAAAGTCTGTGCCAATGTTACTTGTTTCCAAAATCCAAAGGCAAAACTGGCCCTAGAAAGCGCCCTGGTTCCCAGTAGAGTCTAATTCCAAAGTGCCCAAGAGGTTTAATTTGATTCCTTTCAATATCTAAAGGTGTCCAATCTAAGAGCTTTGATAGAACAAGAATAAGTTATGGGCAATGGCGATGTCTGAAGTCATGAGGATGAAAGGGTGAGATTTGAGTTTATGAAGAAAATAAACATGTTTCTAAGGTACTTTGTTAAAATTTCAAACACTTCGTTCTTTGTAATGTAGTTCAGTGGGAGGCCAGATTAGATTCTAAACTCTAAGATGAATGCATCCCCAAATGGGCATTAACACCTAGGTCTCACTGTAGTGAAGAGAAGCCTATAATCACAAGTTTTTTGGCTCCTCAATTAATCTGTATGCTGAAACCAGGTCACAGAAACTGTAGGTAGTGTATTATGAATGTTTGCATTTAATTTGTTAACTCCTCCTACCACATTCCCAAACTGCAATGACTGGGTGTATAATATAGTTTGAGGATAACATTGGAAGTTTGAATGCAGTTCAGCTAGCCACGTTGCTGTTTCCCCACTGCCATCCTTGAGTAACTTCTGACTAATGAATATTTGAATTTCTCTAAACGGACATGATGGAGTATATTTCTACCGAATTCTACAATACTGAGAACAAAAAAAAAATCCAGAAGTTATCTTTTGAAATAGAATTTTGGTGGAGAAGAGGAGAATGAATCAAGTATGTGGAATTACAGAGAAGATAGAAAAAATATAAGGAAAAAGCATTAGCTCCTTTAGAATTAGATTTCTCACATGTATGTTATCAAAGCCAAGAGTCTTAGGAATATGGGATGTTGTTACAGATCAGAATAAAGTCACAATGTTTGTTTAGCCACATTGAGATAAAACAGTCATAAATTGCTACAAGATCTTCCCTCACTTTAAAGGAAGTGAGTTACATGAAAATTTATAGAGTTTTAAAAATATAAGTAGCACTTAATGGTATATAATTTCCCTAATTTTAAAATCAAAGCCTAAAATGTTTTTTTTCCTCCTTAGAATGTTTAAGTATGTGACCATTGTGTAGAACTTTCACGTGGGAATTAATTAGACAGGAAAGACTGAACAACTGGATGATCCAATCTTTCTTGCATCTGTGACTTGATTCCTGGAAGGAGCCAGGGAACAGATGTCAAACTACAATCAGGGTGAACAATTAAAACCAAGTAGAGCATACTTGACTAGGAATTAGAGTTATGGATCCTCTCTTTTTCTATGGGCATTTTTCTCCCCAAGAGTGGCCATGAAGAAACAAACTGCAATGATCGAGAATCAAGCTTTAAACTCCAGTGGTCCTAAGTTTAAATTCACCATAAATCTTTACATTCCATGCTTATAGACTAACTTTTAATACACTTGTTCTCATGTCTACTTTGTAAAGCAGAGACTGAACTTGGGATAATCCAGTCACAAAAGGAAACTAAATATATATCAAATAGACTCTGACCCTAGAAAAGAGTTCTGTCCCTTTCTCTGTTTAGGAGAAAAATACTTAAACTTTTGTTATTTAATCTTTTCTTTATGTGTTCCTAGTTTATTAAGCATTAGCTTAACCTAACACTTTTATTATGGTTAGGAGCATTGGAAATGGAAACACTTAAGATGACATTTGGTTTATTAAAACCTCCCCATACTAGCAGATGGTTTAGGAAAGCAGCATTAAAGATGCTACTTGATCCTTAATTCAAGACCATACTTGATGCTGCATCTGGAAGAAGGGTTATGCCAAGAAAAACACTATTGAGTTAAAGACTGTGTTATTCATAAATATTTAGGAAAATAAGAGACAAGTGTTCATGAGCATAGCTTGTGAAACCAAATAGATCTTCCATGGGAGAAGGGTTCTGCAAACATTTCTAAATATGTAGTATTTATTTTTATAACATTTTAATAAACCCATGGAGAATAGAATTTTATAATGAATCCAGCCAGAACTTTATAGCTATGATGCTTTATCTTATTCATTCTCTGTACAAATGGAAGTTGTCATTTGTTATAGTCACTAGGATGAATAGTCACTGTGTATTCAAACTCCTTCACACCAAATATAGAATCCTCCAAGTTTTTGTCTTTAAATATTTTCTCAACACTTAAAATATTAAAAAGCTGGGTATAATTAATTGGTACCATATATAACTATGATAGGTGGCATCTGGTTACTTTTCATGTTAGTAAGTTTATTTTTTTGCTGTAACCATTCTATTTGTGAAGTTGTTATGCTTCCTGCTTAATACATGCTAAATGTTTTGTTTTTTTTTTCCAGTGAGGCAAAGGAAGATTCAAAACTGTTAAATACAAGTGACAGTGTCTCCTAATTAGTATTATAGGAGCAGAAATAAATTACTTAAAAATTTATCAGCTCTTTTGACCTCTATTCTTTTATTAAGAAATGTAAACTTTATAAAATATGGGCTTTTTGTAAACAAACACTTTTGTGTTCTAATCCTTGTAGTTAGCATATTGTTGCTGATCTATGTCTAGATGGCAAGTTAGACTTCAGAGACCTGTCAGATGCTGTTATGGTCAGGAATAGGAAATTACCCAGTAGTTGATGAAAGACCTCTTTGGGCTTCCTAAGATCCAAGAACCTCAACAGTGGGGGAGACACCGCCCTTTCTACTTGAGCAGTGGTGCTCTTTGGGGGCCTTCAGGCTCTGACCTGTAACATGTCAGCCTTTTGTGTAAGTTAACAGAAAATATAAAAATCTAATTTAAGCCATACTCAAATATATGAATTAAATGGCTAATAATTATATTTTAAACATCACATATTTCCTTATAGAGCTCCTGAGAAGAAACCTTGAATAATGGATCTCCCTAGATACAAATGATTTTAGATTCTATAGTACTATTATCTTTTGTCATCATTGCAAAATTTAGGTCTAAGTCTTGGGTAGGAAATTATATATTATGTAAATCAAATATATTCTTAACAGTTGAAGAGAACAGAATCAGAAAAGAATCAATGACATGTTTAATAGGAACCTGGCCATTTACTCTTTGGCTGTGTATGAGACCAAATATCTAATGTCAGATTTAAAAAAAAATTTTAATGTTTATTTTATTTTTGAGAGATAGAGTACGAGCAGGGAAGGGGCAGAGAGAGAGAGAGAGAGAGAGAGACAGAATCCGAAGCAGGCTCAGAGCTGTCAGCACATAGCCTGATGTAGGGCTTGAACACATGAACCGTGAGATCATGACCTGAGCTGAAGTCGGCTGCTTAACCAACTGAGCCACCTAGGTGCCCCTCTAATGTCAGATTTTAACAGCAACATGGTATGCCGGAAAGACCGTCTAATGTGGTGCCAGCAGACCATTTAATGTAGCCTAAAATTCAGGCTCCAAGGGTATAGGTTGTGTGAACTTGGCCAAGTCATGGAACCTCTTTGAGTCTCAATTTCACCACAGATAATGAGTAAATAGGAGAACAATACTACTTTCTAGAGTTAAAGTACTATGATATGTAAGTAAGATTATCAACGTGATTTATGCATTGTAAAAGCTGGGCTTGAATTCTGACTTTACCACTTTCTGCATTGTAGTTTTGGATAAATTATTTAACCCAATAGAGTCATGTTTTTCACAATTTAAAATAAAAATAAGAATCCTGTATTTGCAAACTGTTCCAAAGTAAGAGCTTCAAAAATGTTGGTTAGTTCCTGTCTTAACTTATTATTTTTACTAAATGTCTACAAATCTTTTGTCATCTGGAGATCTCAAATAATGTAATAAAATTTTATTTTGTTTGAAGTTATTGAAGGCCTATCCTAATAGATCCTTATTTTTACTTGAAGGCTTGTTACTCCTCACACTTTCCTGTAAATTAGAATAACTTAAGCTGAGTATTTATGTAGAATGAGCAGCTTTCTTCCTAAACAGATAATGCCCTCTGTGTGTAACTTTTCAGCTTTCTGATACAAAGGACGTGAGGAGGAATGGATGTTCAGGATTCTTTCATTGTTTATACTGTGCCATAATTAATTACAATTTAAATCATTTTGTTGGCATATTTGGCATAAAATAAGAGAAGCTTGTATGACTCTATTGATACAGGGTAAAGTTAAAAAAAATTGCAATGAGAAAACATTTGAAGCCACTGTGAGCTGCTGGTGCCCTCTGTAGAGAACATATTTGAGACACACCAGCGACTGCCTACCTTTTACAATCCATTTAGAGAGTCAACCTCAAATCTTTCCTTAGGTAATGGGATTAACACTCTGCTAGGACTGCAGTCTTTAAAGATACAAATTTGTTTCTAAATGTTCTAGCTAGTAATCCTATGCTCTTTAACAGGTTTTACAATGTAATTGACACTCATGGAATGGAAAACACAGACCTCAGAACTCTTTCTGTCTTCTGGATTAGGAAAAATGAAGGCTTTAACAGAAAATACTCTGTATTGAGAAAGTTAAAATTCATTGCTCCTCATCTTTGTTCTTCAATGATAGTATCATTGAAGGGATGTGAAGAGTAAACTGAATTTAGAATACAGGGATACACAGATGCTTTTATAAGCCATTAAACATACATGAAAAATTTTCCTTTTAATATCCTTAATTTTTGCTACTTCAGAAGAAAAGTATATTAAGAAACATTTTCAGTTTAAGCATATTGCTTGATAATTAAAAACCTTCAGAGCCGGTTAGTTTAAATATAAAAGGAATAAAAGTCAAGAACTGTTCGATTTTTCTCTTTACTATCTTCTTTGAAGAAGCCATCCCTCATCTCCCCGGAAAGACAATATAGGTCATTGAGACATTATGATCCTTGGAAAATTAAACAAGATAAAATCTTAGTAAACCTGTTTTATAACACATTCCTGGTCATATTCTCATATTTTTATTCCCTTTTATTTTTAATTGTATCCTAACATGAATAATGACTGAACATTGTAAACAAATATTATCACTATTAGAAAAATGCCTATAAATTGAACTCTTCCAAGTCTGTTTTCATGAAGCACACTTTTTTTATAGCTAGGATTCCAATGGACTATAAAATATAAATTACAATATCTTTAGAAGGTTACTATGAGTTTAATATAAACACCACTTTTGTTTCTACGTTGAGTACTTTATTTGTTTGTTTTATTTTTTGAGAGAGAGAGAGAGAGGATTCAAGTGAGTGAGGGTCAGAGAGAGAGAAGTGGGGCTCACCCGAAGCAGGGCTGATGTTTTACCTGAAGCGGGGCTTGTGCTCACCCATTGTGGGACTCGAATTCACAGACTGTAATATCATGACCTGAGCCGAAATCAGATGCTTAACAGCTGAGCCACCCAGGCGCCCCACATTGAGTAATTTAGATAAAAAAGCAAATATTATTTTATGGTAAAATTGTACCCAATTTTGTTGTAAGTTTTTTCTTTTGAAACTGCACTCAATTTTTTCTAAGATGTTCTATTTCCCTTTCTTGTTTGATGTACTATATTGACCATACCTTTACCTTGTCTTGATGGCTTCTGATTATAACTCTGAATATCAGTTGTGTCTGTGCTATAGAAACCCCAGGGTACACCCTAGGGAATACTGACTCTTGCATCAGAGGCCTGATTTACTACCTGCTCTTTGACTACCTTCTGTAACTTACTCAGTCTTTCTGAGCCTCAGTTTTCTCATCTGTAAGATGGGGCTAGTCATATACATCTAGGGCAGTGGGGAGGGTTATATGAGATTGAATTGTATGAAACAATGTGTGGCATATAGAAGGTGTCTCCTAGTTCAATAAGTTTAGTTTCCTAGTTTATGGTAGGTAGGTGGAATGGAAATGCAGATGGTTGGGTTTGGCTTGGGGTTTGAGTTTGAACAACTCCATGCTTACATGCTGACTGCAACTGTGGCCTTGATATTTATCATATTATTCTTTTTTTGTTTGCTTTTTATTAATTAAAAAAAAGGAAGAAGGAAAGGAAAAATGAAGCTATATAATCTCCAAGGTAGTATATATAGCTCTCAGCTTAGGCTGAAAATATATATGACTTAATCAACTGCATTTGCAGATAAGTTCCTACCTCATAGGGTTATTTTTAAGATTTAAAGATATAATAATTTAAAGAGCTTATTAGCACATGCTAAGTGCTCAGTAGAAGTAAGGTATTACTAATATAAAGATGTGACTCTTGTGACAGAGTTTGTGTACTGTGAATTTTGGCTGAAAGATATATATATATATATCTTATGTATGTATTATATATAACATTTTCTGGGTACTCCAATTTAGGATGATCTGTAGCTATTTCATTTTTTAAAAAGACTAAGCTTTTAATGGTTATAATTATCAATTAAAGTTGCAAAATTGTAAGAATATATTTGAGATATATTCATGTCAACAAACAATCCCTTTTGGGTTTTTAATATGTAGTCTTTAAATAAAAGAGCCAAAAATTAGCAGGTAAGAGTTTTGTGTTTTTAGAAAAGAGTACCTGTGAGGAATAATTCTGAATATATTTTGTATTTCATCCAAATGTATACAGATTATCTGTGTGTATATTACCTTTAGAAATTTCAGAATCTAGAGAGAATATACATAGTCCCTTTTTCTGGGCCCTGGCCATGCATCACGTCAGTAGTCCACTAGTCAAACAACATATATAGAACTCTTTCAATATTCTAGGTAAATATTTGCCTATAACCTTGGCTGATGTCCAGCTGGCATATGCTCATCTTCTGTTAATTAAAATTCCTCTACGCAGCAAATTAGGCATTTTTGCTTTGAAAAAAATGGAGGGCCTAAAGGTATCTCACAGATTTATAGGAATAATGCTCATCAGTTATTAGACTTCTGCCTCTGCTCATTGTGGTTATGAGTGTCAGGTTCGCAAGGTAGGTCAGAAGCCAAGTCTCTCAATTTGTAGCTCAGAATATGAAGTTCAGTGTGGTTAAGGTACTAGCCTACGGATGGGTAAGTTTGAGCTTCTGTGTCAGCTCTGGTCAGTTGGGATTTTGGCTGCTTGAAGGCCAGACACTTGACATTCTTCAGTTAGGTCAAGATCACACAGCTAGTTTGTAGCAAACCTTGGACTAGAACCTAGTTCTTTTGGTTTCTAATCTCATTTTTGTTTCTCCTGGCCATTTTATTATAAAACTTATGGAAACCTTTATACTGAATACATTTTTATAACCTTGTAATCCATTATGTAGGCATAAAAAGTTAAGATTCTGACATTTTGATTGTATGCAAAGGAAGTGAAAATTATCTTGTTAAAAATACCATGCTTATTATTCAATTTTGAAAATGCAGACAAGTTGTGTGAAAGAGAAATGTAGCTTCATATGCATATCTTCTAAGTGTGACCCTCTATTACGGCGCTCTTTTTTACAAAATATGCTATCAGCTTTTTTAAAGACACATTTCAACATGGATTAAATCTTTAGGGAATTAGCTTGAACTATTTTTTGGCGATTGCCAAAACATGCATATATCTGTATGTGTGGAGTAGAAATATATAATCAATAGCTGAAAGTAACTGTGATGTTATATATCATATGGTTTTTAAGCCCGTTGGGTGTAGTTAGTGCATTTCCCTGGGTACATTGATAGCACACAGTAAATATCTAACAATATAATAACTCTTTGATACAGTATTCACTTTAGCTGGACAAAATTTACTTCTATGTTAATATGGTACAGTTCTTATGTTAAGATGTTAAGTGAAATTAATGGCATTTTGTTATAATGTCATTTTTTATAGAAACTGATCTGTCTTCCTCTTTTTCTCTTCTGCACATACTACACCTTCTTCCAGTCATTGACCTTTCCTATGACATGCTCTATGTTTTCATCTCATTGCCTTTGTAACCAGTAGTACTAAAGTTCTACATTCCCTTGAAACCCAGGCTTTAAAGATGGTCTCAGAGCTGTTCCCTTTACATCTTTTGTCTAGTAGTTTTTTATAACCTGAAAAATTTATAAATGTCTGAATTTAACCATGATTACAAATTTCTGAACTTTTTTCTGTCTTGATAATTGAGTCCTACTTTACCTAGTAGTGTATTGATTATTTGGGGATACACAGTAATTCCTCTTAACAAGAATACTAAAATATTATTGGAGCTAACATCATCTTAAGGCAGGCCTGACATTGACCCATGACCATAGCTAGGGCAAGACCAAGTATAGTTTAATTTAGTTTCTAGTCTAGTATAATTTAGTTTAGTATAGTTTCAGGAGCTTCCATGTCCCCTTTCTCCCAAATATTACCCTCTTGTCTTTTATTCTAACACGTTGCTCTTTATTCTTTAATTAGATATACAGCTTCTTTGCAAGAACTAGTTAGAGGGGTAAGTCACGGGGAACTCATTCACGTGAAAGTGTAAAACCAGACAGTTGGTCTGGGAGGCACAGCAGCTAAGTAACAAGGGCACAAGCTTTGAGTCAGACACTCTTAGGATTAAGTCTTTTTTTTTTTTTGAGACATTTTGTCATTTTGAACAAGTTAAAGTTTGTAAGTTCATTCAGACCGCTGTTCCTCACTTGTAAAAAGAAGATGATAATGTTTCATCAACTGTATTATTAGAAAGTGAATAAATGAGAAGCTGAGGCCCCTACAGGCATGTTTTGTGGGGTTCCTATCTTTGCCAGGAGTCCTTCCTGTTTACTTCTATTGGTTGAGGAAATATAGAGGCCATGTTAATGCTTACAGCTGTGCTTCCCCTTATTTATAAACATTCTTTGCTTGTTTTTCTTTGGTGATGTTATAAGTGGATTGATCCTCATCAAACTGAGTATTTATTAATTGAGGATTTCTGCCCTCAAGCATCTCTCATGCAGGAACATTATGCAGGAAAGAGTTAAAATACAAAGCCTGTTCTATAAAGGTCATAAGTGCTACAGGATGTTAGGGAAGGGAAAGAACACATTGTGCAGATCAAACACCATAGGAATGACAATTCCACTTTTCTCTTTGATGTGGCCATTGAGATAAGTGGCCTAAAAGGATGTTTGATACTAGGACTTAGTAAGGTTAGTTCCATAAAAATCTGTAAAAATCATAATTCTGTCAGATCTTGTTTGCAAGGTTTGGTTTCATAGAAGAAATTAGCATGTCTTTTAAAAGCATTTAATTCATTTACCGTCAATACTTGAAAGGCAGCTTGGTTTCTTCACATTCCAATGAGTGGAGCCTGGAATTAACAGAGTTAAGGATGCCGCCTTCCCCACACCTGTCCCCGAGGGCTCACATTTTCTGAGAACACATCCTGCTTTGAATTTGTGATTGTCCACGAAGCTGTTATAGAGTAATGGCTGAAATACAAATTTTATCTTTATGTGTTTGTGGCAGCAACATGCAGAGCTCTCCTATTTGTTTTAGTAGCAGTCTTTATTTCATGTACAGATGAGAATCCAAGGCATATATAATTAATTTAATTATTGAATGTGTTTAACACTAAATAGTTCCCTTTTAAAAAAATTTTAGTCAAAGTTGGATTTGAAATGTGTTCTTTAATTCTACATTGACTGTTAGTAATTAAGTAAATGGTTTTATGAATATGTTGGAACTTTCCTGAGTTTAATGCCAATTAGTTTATTTTGTTTTGGATGATTTTTTAAAATTTCATTTTAGTTCCTCATCTTTGTATAATCTTTTCCCCTTCTTTTTGGGTGTCATCCTTGTGCAATGGCCATGCTAATTTCTATATCATTTCAGTTTCCATATATGTGCTGCCAAAGTGAGCACCCCTTCCTTTTGGAACATTTAGCTTGAACCTGAGTTCAAAAGAGTTTGTTATAATATTGTACTAGTTGAAAGTTGCATATCTGTTAACAAATATTTCCTGATGTCTTGCTATCTGTGAGGCCTTATGCTAGGTATTGGGGGTATAATAGTGAATAAGGCTTTCAAAAATTCCTACTCTCGTAGAGCTTACAGTCAGAAATTAAACAAAGTAATAAGTAAAATAGGTCATATTGTAATGAAACTAAATACTTTGGAGCAGTAAAGGGTGGTGGGTGATCCCAGGAGCATGGGGAATGTTGCAATTTTAGATGTCAAGGTCAATGAAGACCTCACTATGAAAGTGATAATTGAGCAGAGACCTGAACTGAGCAAGAGAGGAAACCAAATGGATACCTTTGTGGGGTGAGAATATTTTCGGCAGATGAAACAGCAAGTGCAAAGACTCTGATGTGGGAGCATGCCTGTGTAAAGAACAGCAAGAAGGCCAGTGGGTCTGTAGGATAAGGAGCAGGGGAAAGGGTGGAGGGAGGAGAGACCCCCGAAGAAGGGTGGGTGGTGGGAGAGGTTGATTTTCTAGGGCCTCACATGCCAACCAAGATGATGACTGTTGCTTTTACTCTGACCCAAATGAGAGGGTTGTTAAGCAGCGAGATATGAGCTGCCTTACCAAGGGCTTACTATGACTGCTGTGCATTGAGAACAGATTATAAGGTGGCAAGGGCAAAAGCAGGGAGATGAGTTAGGAGGCAATTACAATAACCCGGGCATGAGAAGATGGTATCTAACTACTTACTGCGTGTTCATTGCTGCGTGTATTGTATACAGAGACCAGTGCAAAGGGACCGTTTCTGTTTATTTTTTAGTCTCTGCCTTTTCCCTCCTTGTGGTGCAAATCTTACGTGAAAGGGAAACAAATCAATGACAGTGACATCCTTCACATTGTTTTAGTCATTACTGTGATAATATGAATCTTGTGTGTGTATGGCATTTTAGTTTCCAGAGCATTCTAATATATATTGCCACATCTAGCCCGCACTACAGGGCTGTTTAAACAATGATCGTCCTGAGGTTTATAGGACATGGCTAGAGTTATGCAGCTGGTTCCTTCCCTTTTCAGGAGTGTGCATGTTGGCTTCTGTGAATATGTATAAGCTAAGCAATAACCAATAACCATCTATTCATGGAAGATGGGATTTGGGTACACTTAAAGAAATTTACTCAGCTGCTGACTCATTAAAGAGTATATCTGTCATTGGTCGTGGCTGGGTTGTCAAGCTGAAAAAACGCCCTTTTTATTGGAATTGAGTCTGTAAGTTCTTCAGAGGAGATTCTTTATAAATAAGAATATGCATTAATTTTCTCCTTTTAAGTTCGTCATTTCTTTTTGCAGGATTCACATATCTAAAGATGAAGTAGATAAAACTCTTATAAAACTGGAAGAAACTTCCCCCCAAATAGGGGGAGTTATAATACTGAAAGATATTTAAATTTTGCTGAACAATATTACTAGGTACAGTGTCACCTTGTGTATGTCAAAATATTTCAGGCAAAGATGATTTTCATGTATGGAATTTAAATAACAAGGCTCATGACATTTTACTTTTAACCTACAAGACATATTGAATACAATTAAAATATTCACGTTAATGTCAAAGAAAATAACAAAAATAATTTCTCTGTGATTTAATTTAAATTAAAATATATTTTCAGTGTTTCAGAGAAAGGATGAGGGCTTTGCAGAATTTGCTCTGTTATAGTAGTCGAGAAAGCAGAGTATGTATTTTGTATGATGTAACACCTATTGTAACATTTGAATGAACAAAATCTGAATGGGAAAATATACCTTTGTAGTCAAAGGTAATAATATATCACTTGAATTGTGTTCCTGAATTGCCATTTGTCTAGGAGATTGAATTTTTGAATATAACAGCAGTAAAATGCAAAAAAGGCACATTAATATAGTGATGATTGTGAAAAAATTTAAGTGCTCGGGATCAGAATTTGAACTTATGATCCACACAATAGTACTCCATTTCTTTCTTACAAATATGATTATTGAAAAGATTAATATTTTATGTTGAAAAAGCCACTTATTTGAATAAGCTCTCAATTATAATATTCCCCATTAAAGATGTATTTTTTTCCACTTTTCACTTGAAGTAGCAATATGTGTAAAATGCAGTTGATGTTCTGGCTTTCAATCTGACAAGCTTTTGCAATATGTCGAATACATGATAGGCAGAGCCCTTTCAAAATGTTCTTTTTGAACTTTTTGCTGGATAATGGTTTCTGGATTAGCCTAGGGATTGGTGCCATGGGTAGCACCTGAGATGGTGGTTTCTTGTTCTCTAATCCTGTTCTTTTCTATGTGGCCCACTCCTTGGTTCTTTCTTCTCTCCTTTTGCTTCTCTTTTCTTGTTGATTTAGTTCTTATGTTCAGCAATATCATCGAGTGCCTCCTCTGTGCCAGGCATTATTCAAGGGGTTGGAAATACAGCTCCTTGCTGTCTTGAAACTTGCCATCTTGTGAAGAAGGTGAAACCATCACACAAACAAGTGGAAGTATTCACTATGAATAGGCCCAGAGAGTAGTGAGAGAGAGAGTAGTGCACTGTTGTGCTGGGTGGGGGTGGGAGGCGGTGAAGGCCACTCACTTTATGCAGAAAAATGGAGCTGTTTCTTCCTTCTTGTGCCCTTTCCTGTTTATTCTCAACCTGATTCCTAAGAGCCTGGCTGCACTCACAACTTTCATGTACCCAGAGTTGAAGCCAGTGCCACGGGAGGTACCTCTTCCTCCACTTAGAGATCTGCCATGTATACAGACAAAGCATCATTCCCTAATGTGCTTTTGCTTTTCTAACTTCCTATTAAGCATAATGATTGCATATTTTAGAAGGTGTTCCTGACCCTTCCACCACCACCTAGCTTCATTCTCTTAGTGCCACACATGTTGTATTTCCTTCTGTTACAGACCTTCTCACATTGCCTTAAAATGTTGGTCTTCCATCCCTTTATTTTGCCTCCCCTACTGCCCCCCTTAAAAGCCAGGTAAGCATGATTTCTGTGTATCTTTCCCCCCCCCCCAGAGGCTAAACAGTGACAGAAGCAAATAAGTTTCAATGACTTACGTTGTATTTTTTAACCAAATTAGTAAATTGGTTATTTTTATATACTTACTCTTACAATAATTACAAGCCACAAATATACTTCTTTCTAAGATGTAACATTAAATGAAAGCACAAAATGTAATATACTAGGGGATTAATTGAAGAAACTAAATGCATTATTGTCATTTAAATAAAAAGTAAAATGTACATTAATAACTAGTTTCCTCTGTTTCAGGACTTACATTTTTCATAGCTGAAGAGAGCAGGATTCTGAACCACATTTAGAATTAATCAGAAGAAACTTAAGAGGCATGTAGAAAAACAACATAATTATATATGTGGTTTTATATATGCACTGCAAAGTGAAATTAGATAAGTCATTTGAAGAGCTGTATGATTCATTATAATGCAATCCATTATGTGGCTTACCTTAAATTATAATGTAACACTGAAAAAAAAAATGCCACAGCCCTAAAGAAATATTTTATGTGAGTGATGTCATCATGCATTTACGGGAATCAGTATCGATATTTCTAAGTTTTCATGGAAAAACTTTTAAACATTTTAAATCAACATTTAAAAAGAAGGTTACATTGTGAATATGTTTTTATTCACTCCTAAGATGGAAAAAAATTGATTATATTGAGTTCATTCTTAAGGTTTTAAAACTCTTTGCCATTGTTTCCATTAGTTAAAAAAAGTAAATAAGTATCAATTTATAGATTAGCAGTCATTGACTGTAAACATCATGGCATTTTTGTATTTTGGTACAGCCTTTTAAAGTGTACATATGTTTTTACTATCTTTAGTCACACCAGCTTTAAAGAGTGGTCATTAAATTCTTTGGACATGAGTTACTTGCCCCCAAAAGAGGAAGAATATTATTAATAATATAAATACTTAAGTTTATTTATTTGTAAAAATAGCTACATTTAAAGATATTTTTATATTGTTCCTTCCAATATGTCAGTTAGTAGATAGTAAAATGGTAAACTCAGCTAAATATAATGGAGAGAAGGGAAGAAAAAATGTGAATACAACAATTTCTTAACTTTTGTTTTATTCCTACGTGTCAGAGAAAAACTTATTTAAACTCGTTTCAGTTGAATGATAATTTTTATTATTTAAAAGAGAAATGTGGCATCATTGTAATTATACTCTGAAGGTGGATGTTTGCTTTCGTTTTGTTTTTAATTTATTATGAGTTCAAAGGGAATAGTTTTTTCATAATGAGTTTCTGTCAATGATCAGCAAATAAAAATAAGAAAATAGTGGGGAGAGGGCTTCTGCTTCATATTCTAATCCATCAGGATAACACATATGTCATGCATGTTGTTAATTCTTGATTAAAAATCTTGATTAAGATGGAAGAGTTTCTGATTTTTCACATTTAAATATTCTTTAATATAGAGAGTTGACAGTGATGGATTGACGAATAAGTAATAAATATAGAATCAGAGTTCTGGAATAATCTGAAATATCACCTCCAACTCCTTGAATCTTAGAAGTAGTACATTGAAGTATTTAAATTCCTAAAGATCTTTAAAGAAAATTTCATCACTTTTTTATTGTGATATATATCATACATACAGATGCATGCATAGAACTTAGACAGTTTAAGAATAGCCATAAATTCCTATGGTACCACCACCTAGGTCAAGAAATAGAACATTGCTCTTGCCCTAGAACATTACTCTTACTCTCTGTATGAAATTGCATTTACTTTCTATCCAAACCAGTTCCAGTTTTCCAAGTTTATGTTCAAGGATTACGTGTAGAATCACTGTTTCCCCCTTACTCCATCCTCTAAGTTTCAGGGATTTATTACTGGAAAGAGTTAAACTCCACAGAGACCCTGTCTAGACCAGAAGTGTTTGTATTCCTGGGACAATAAAAGTGTGTCATTTAGGTAGTTGTGCCAGGTGATGTGTTTGTCAAAATAGCTGTGGAGATCATCCTTCTATCTGTCTTTAAAATGCAGAGGCTTAAGATGAAACATTGTAAAGGTTTGGGCAGATGGAATTGAGAAGAAATTCTTGGGTTGACATCGATTAAATCCATGTTCAGGATGATAGAACAGATCCAGTAGTCCTACAGTCAGTTGAAACAGCAGGGTAGAAGGTGACTACTAAGATGCAATTTTCAATTAAGATATCAGACAAATGAGGTTGCCTGGTGGCTCAGTTAGTTAAGCCTCCAACTTAGCTCAGGTCATGATCTCACCATTCATGAGTTTGAGCCCCAGATCAGGCTCTGTGCTGACAGCTCAGAGCCTGGAGCCTGCTTCTGATTCTGTGTCTCCCTCTCTCTCTCTGCCTCTCCCCGGCTTGCACTCTGTCTCTTTTTCTCTCAAAAATAAACAAACATTAAAAAAAGACATCAGACTAATGAACTTCAGTGTAATCAAGTTTTTCAGAAGAAAAAAAATGTGTGTACTGACATTTTTTACTAGACACTAGATCTTTAAATATACACCTCAGTGCTCTGCCCACAAAACATGTTGCGTTTCTTCATTTTGATAGGTACAGCATTATGTCCAAACTTATTTCTTAGGCCACTTCTTTTTTTTTTTTAAGTTTGTTTATTTATTTTGAGAGAGAGAGAGATAAGAAGAGTATGAGCAGGGCAGAGAGAGAGAGGGGGGGGAGAGAATCCCAAGCAGGCTCCGTGCTGTCAACCGCAGAGCCTCCGAGACATGGGGCTTGTTGCAGGGCTCAGTTTCAGTATCTGTGAGATCATGACCTGATTAGAAATCAAGAGTCAGATGCTTAACCAACTGAGCCACCCAGGCTCCCCTCTTATGCTACTTTCTTACATTATGGCCATTTGTTTGGTTTTGTTAAATTGTATTTTGGATTATTAATCACTGAGCAGATACTTTATTACTATAAAAGGAATTATAAATATCATTGAAATGGTGCTGGTATTGAAGGAGCAGATGGGTGCTGATTTCTGCAGTTTTTTTGTCTTTGTTTCTTAATATTTTCCCAAAGATAGCTGTTGGCATAGTATAACAATCTGTGATCATATTATTGGAATGGGGGCGGAGCGGAAGGGGAAGGAGAAGGAAATTAACTATACATAGGTTTACATATATTTTTTCTAAGAAGAGAAAAAACTCAACACCTCTAAATATAGATATTTTTTATAATTAAAGAGCATAAAAATACTTCTAACAGACTTAATATTGCATCTCTCCCATTTCATGATTTTCATTTTTCCTTGCCCTCCTGTTTACCTCTATGCTCTGTGGCAGATCTGTGTAATAATCATTGCTGCCAGGGCAAAGCTCCCACCAGCCAGAGTTGTGACAATTCACAAAGAGAGATGTTTTGGCATTCCAAGACACAGACGACATTAAATTTGGTGTGAGACACAACAGGTCTTCTTTATTTTGACCTATAAAACATACATGCTATTGTAAAAAATATCACTGCACAAAATATCTTCAGCCAGTAGCTTTGGATGATATCAATTTTCAAGGTTTGCACTGTATTTTATTACTGTATGTCTTGCCTCCTCCTCTTTATATTTTGAAAAGAAAACCAAGGGGATTCACTATGCTATATATCAGTTTAGAAGCAACTTGTCTGGCTTCTGGGGCATCTCTGAATGGAGTATTCCATTTTCTTGTTAGAATATATTCTTTAACACGTTAAAGGATCATAGGTTTTATTATCACTAGCGGGAGTAAAGGTCAAGAACTAATCAATATTCTTTCCTAGATCTATCCTGGGGTGTCGTGCAACCCTATCTGTTTTCTGTTTCTCCTTTACTTCTTCTGCTTGAGAGCTTTCCTAGTTAAAGTCTCCCACGTCTCACACACAGTCCATTAGGATATCCCATTTTCTCTGTAAAGTATACTTGGAATCCAGCCACTCGTTACCTCACTGCCACCACCTTGGATCAAACTACCAGGATAGATAGAAAAAGATAGTAAGATGTAAAAATACTACATAATAATAATAATATAATTTATAATTATATAAATTTATAATGATTTTATAAGTTAAATTAATAAAATAAATTTATAACTTAATTTATAGGGGCGCCTGGGTGGCTCAGTCAGTTGAACGTCCGACTTCGACTCAGGTCATGATCTCAAGGTTGGTGAGTTTGAGCCCCACATTGGGCTCACTGCTGTCAGCGCAGAACCTGCTTCAGATCCTCAGTCCCCTCTCTCTCTCTCTCTCTGCCCCTCTCCTGCTCATGCTCTGTCTCTCAAAAATGAATAAAACATTAAAAATAATGTAATTTATAATACTATAATATGTAATAAGAATATTCTTTCCTTGCTTTATACCCATACTCCTCCATTCTCCCCCAGTCCACAGTCTAAATAACGAGGCCAAAATGATTAATTTGAAATATAAATCCAATCATGTCATTCTTCTCAGACTCTGTAGTGACTTTCCATTTGATGACAAGGCATATTGCTTACAGTGACCCACAAAGCTCTACTGATCCAGTCTCCATTACCTGCTTGACCTGTGCCCCTGACTTCATTCAAGCACATTTGCCTCTTTGTGGCTCTTTGCTCCAGCTCTTTCATCTCTCTGGAGACCTCTGTGGATAGCCAGTGTGCTCACTCTGCCCTCCTCTGAGGCTTGGTCACCTGTCACCTTTATAGTCTCATAGCTTACCATACACCTTACCCCTAGCATTCTCATTCTGTATTTCTCTGCTTTCCTTTTTCTTTTTCCATGATGATCATCACCTTCTAACATACAATATTATTAAACTAGTATGTGTTTATTGTCCATTTTTCTGCTAGGATGTAAGATACATGAGGGCTGGAATCTTCATTTGACAATGGTGTATTTTAAGCACTTAAAATTATTTATTGAATAAATGAATAAGTATAAGATAAATGATTGGTATACACCCTACCAGTTTTTACCACTTTTCTTCCTTCCAGATCTCACAGCTGCCCTTATCTGTAACAGACAAATGGGTGGCATCAGCATGAACTCTCTTAGATGTAGCCTCTAAAACCAAATATTAGAACCAAAATTTTAAAAGGAAAGTGAATGTCAAATATAAATATCTTTCAATTGTTTTTAAGTGACCATAGCACCATTATTTCTGTCTTTCTCAAAAACATCTACAAACCTTCATTATCTCTTTCGGTTCCAAAAAGGAGTTACTAAAGAAAAGGAGACGTTTTCAGTCTAGATTTAATATCCCTGTTGATATCCGTGTTACTCTAAGGTAATACAGTTCTCCATTGATTTATAGATGGGAGTGAGAAATGAGAATCTTGGAATAAATGCTGAATAGGGTCAGATAAGAAAATCAAAATCTTTTTGTCTTAGTCCTCTTTGGCTGCTATAACAAAATACCATAGACTGGTTGACTTATAAACAATAGAAAGTTATATTTCACAGTTCTGGAGGCTGGGAAGTCCAACATCAAGATGTTAGCAGATTTAGTATCTGGTGAAAAACCTGCTTCCTGATTCATAGATGGCCACCTTCACATTGCATCCTCACGTGGAAGGGACAAAGAAGCTCCTCAGTGTCTCTTATAAGAACACCATGCCTTCATCATGTACCACTGCTACTTAATCATCTGTCAAAAGCCCCACTTCGTAGTATCATCACATTGGGGGTTAGGATTTCAACATGAATATTGAGGAGGAACATAAACTTCCAGTCTATAGCACCTCTCTATTCCCAGATTTAGAAATAAAATTACATCAAAATTAAAGGTGGAGGGTTTTTAGGAGGAAGTTGGCATTAAATACCACAAAAATATAGGATTCCTGGGTGGCTCAGTTGGTTAAATCTCCGACCTTTGGTTTTGGCTCAGGTCATGGTCTCTCAATTGGTGAGATAGAGCCCCGTGTTGGGCTCTGCACTGGCAGCATGGAGCCTGCTTGGGATTGTTTCTCTTTCTTTCTCTCTTCTCCTCCCTCCCTCCCCTCAAAATAAATAAATAAACATTTCTTTAAAAAAATTCCACAAAATATAAAAAAATTGATTTCTGGCAATAGTGTTTAAAAAACAACCACTCTACATATCATGGCCTTGTTGAAAAGGGTGATTGTTTAGGTCAGTATATTAGAGTATTTTGTGTGGACTTAACATGATAACATTTGAAGACAGTACAGATTCTGAATGAAAGAGTAAAGATCTCATATAAATGAATGGAAAAATATAGATCCACAGAAAATGTAGTAGAAGTATGAGTTGGGTGCTAGAGCAGGAAGATTGATTAAAATTATTACCAAAAACTTTTTATCAAACTTTGACTGAAAAATTTTACCAAATGCTAATCAGTGAAGGGAGGAATTTTTGTTTCAGTTTTACTTGTAAAGTAGATCACAATGTCATATGCTAAAAAGCTGGGAGGGACAGTAAGTGCATTTGATTAGAGAACCAAGGTCCCAAATATTATTTGAAATGGGTTTGAGCAAAACAAATACAATTTAATGCAGTAGCAAGGACTTCTATATTTAGTCCAAATTAAAGAAAAAAACTGCATAACGAAAAGATGGTAAAGCTGTATAGCATAGAAAGATCATTAGAATTCTAGAAGCTACCAGAAAAAAGTCCAATGTGAAGATGACCTATTTGTAATGAACACTCAGGATACAAGGATACTTCCTAGGATTTTTTTGCTTTCAGAAACCACAATTTAAGAGGGATTTGAAAAATGGGAACTCTTTCCGAGAATGTTGGTCAGAGTGGGAAATGAAGGAAGAGGAATGAACTGTCTGGAAAATACACTGCCTAGGCACTGACAGTGTAGCTCATTTAATTCCCTTAACTATGTAGTGGGTTAATATCTCCACTATACAGAAAATTTAGCATTGCTCTTTTTATTAAATGGAAATTCTCAATGAAACTTTCAAATGGACACAGTCTTGGGAAAATATTTCAACAGAACTAACTCCAGAAAAAATAAAAATCGGAAAAGGTCTATAAACCATTAGAGGGATTCAATCACTTGTTAAAAACTTATTTACAAAAAAAAATCTCAAAAGGCCTAAACATTTTTACAGGAAAGTTCTATGAACAATTTCAAGCATATATAAACTGAACAAAATACAGTCTCAAAGAATGTTTTATTCCCAAGACATTTTATAAGGCTTGGATAATCTTGATGTCAAAACCAGAGAAGGGAGTATTAGGAGAAAATTAAGGGTAAATCTTATTTGTAAAATTAGATGAAAAAATTCTCAGTGAAATAATGAAAACTGAACCCAGCCACATATTTAAAACATGTAGCATGACCAAAGATGTTTTATCCAACATGTTAAAGAGTGGCTCAACATTTATTAATTAAGGTAATTCCCCACATGAATATATATATTAAAGGTTAAAAAAAAAGCGTTATGTGAAATCTTAATGATTTCACAAAAATGTTTGATAAAATCCAGTGTCCCATTATAATAAAAACTCTTAGCAAACTAGAAATAGAGTGTAACTATTCCTAACTGGATAAAGGGAGTCTATTAAGACCCACAGCAGATGTCATATTTGATGCTGAAACATGAGAAGTGTTCCCTTTACATTAGAAACAACGCATGTCTACTCTCGCTGCTCCTATTCACTGTTGTAGTAGATGTCCTAACTGGAGTAGTAAAAGAAGAGGAGTGAAAATTCAAATATTATATACAAATGTAAATGAAAATTAATGTATTTACATATTTATAGTTAGATTAAGATACATTAAAAATAGTACACAGTCTTTTCTTTGAAATAACATTGATCCAAACTATTTTGATAAAAGAGAAGAAAATTAGATTGTCTTTATTTGTTGGTTATGGGTTTTATAAATATATTCTTTGTTTCTATTCAATAGTGCTGACACTAATGGAAAAACAAACATGAGCAAAACAAAGTCTAGAGAAAATGATAATTTTGTATTGGAAACTCTTTGACATAAAAATGCTTTAATTAAAATGTATTGTCTTAAACATAGTAGATTCAATTTAGTTAACATATAGTATAGTATTGGTTTTAGAAGTAGAATTTAGTGATTCATCACTTACATATAACACCCAGTGCTCATCAAAACAGGTGCCCTCCTTAATGCCCATCACCCATTTAGCCCATGCCCCCACTCACCTCCATCAACGTTCAATTTGTCCTCTGTATTTAAGAATCTCTTAGGGCTTGCCTCCCTCTCTGGACACAGTGTATGTTTATAACAATGATAATTTAAAGAGAAATTTCTCTACAGAACTGGTTTAATGCATTGGGTCCTACAGACTTTATTCCTACTGGGCAGTAGTAGTATATAATTGGGAAGTGGATTTGACTGCATACAATAAAACAAATGAAAATATTTCAATAAGATAGTGGTTAATTCCTTTCACAAAGGAAAGAGATTTATGTTTTGGAGATAAGGTGGTCTGGCTTTTCCATATGTTCATGAGAGACCCAGGCTCCTTCTAGCCTACCACTCTTGCATCTTTAGGAATAGCCCTTGTCCTCATGGTTCAGCACAGCTGTGAAATATGTACAGTCATCGCATGCCCTCTCTAGCCGGCAGGATAGGTGAAGGGGCAAAGAAGGGTGTACGAATAATACTTTGGCTTTACCTATCTGCTGTTGATGGTGAGGCATGTCATCCTAAAATTGAGCAGCAGTGTGACTAACTAAAAATTAGGGTTCTTGTGATGAAGGTGGAAGGGGAAAAGGGATATTATAAGGCTAGTGGTCCCTGTTACAGGTGACTGTTTCACTTCATAATAATGCTGGTTTAATTGTTGGATGATTAGAGGAGACATGCTCTTTTGTTTTAAGTTTATTTATTTATTTTGAGAGAGAGAAAGAGAGCTGAGGAGGGACAGAGAGAGTGAGACAGGGAATCCCAAGCAGGCTCCATGCTGTCAGCATGGAGCCAGATGTAGGGCTCAATCCCATGAACCATGGGATCATGAACTAAGCCCAAACCAAGAGTCTGATGCTCAACTGACTGAGCCACCCAGGCACCCCACAGAGGTTACATACTCTTTACTTGATTTTTTTTAATGTTATGTATTTTGGAGAGAAAGAGAGAGACAGAGTACAAGCAAGGGAGGGGCAGAGAGAAAGGGAGACACAGAATCTGAAGCAGGCTGCAGGCTCTGAGCTCTGAGCGCAGAGCTCAACATGGGGCTCAAACTCAGGAACTCCAAGATCATGACCAGAGACAAAGTCAGATGTTCAACCAACTGAGCCACTCAGGTGTCCCTTTAGTTGATTTTACCTTGTCCTTTTCAGTATAGGAGTACATATGTCATTGAGCATTTTTTAAGACAACTTTGTCATTATGAATAGTAAACAAACTAGCATAGAAACAAGAAATAACACATATAATAAGCTTCATTAAAGTTCAGTTATTTAGAGTGTAATTGCCTAATTCTTTCAGGCAACTCATGCTAACAAATTGTACTAAGCATAATTGCTGGGTTAATATTATCTTTTTCTAGATTACATATTTTTGATTCACATTTATTATGGCAGTTGTCCTATGCACTTGGAGTAATAACACACTGTTTATTTATACATTCTAGGACCCAGGATCAAGTTTTGATTTTTCTACCATCTCTACCTGCTCACTCAAACTATTACACACACACACACACACACACACACACACACACACACACCCCACATCTTCGTTATCATATGTTACCTCCATATCTTGACTATTGTAAATAATGCTACAATAAACATAGGGTTGCATATATCCTTTCAAAATAGAGTTTTTGTTTTCTTTGAATAAATACCCAGTAGTGAAATTATTGGATCATATATTATTTCTATTTTTAATTTTTTGAGGAACCTCCATACTGTTTTTCACAGTGACTATAGCAATTTACATTTCCACCAACAGTGTATGAGGATTCCTTTTTTCCACATCTTCACCAACACTTGTAATTTCTTGTGTTTTTGAGTTTAGCCATTCTGACAGGTATAAGTTGATATCTCATTATGGTTTTGATTTTCATTTTCCTGATGATGAGTGATGTTGAGCACCTTTCCATGTGTCTGTTGACCATCTGTACATCTTCTTTTGAATAATGTCTATTCAGGCCCTCTGCCCATTTTTTAATTGAGTTGTTTGTTCTTTTGGTGTTGAGTTGTATTAGTTCTTTACATATTTTGGATATTAACCCCTTATCCTTTGCAAATATTGTCTCCCAATCAGTAGGTTACCTTTTGGTTTTATTGATGGTTTCCTTTGCTGTGTAAAAGTTTTTATTTTGATGTAGTCCCAATAGCTTAGTTTTGCTTTTCTTTCCTTTGTTCTTCGGAGACATATCTAAAAAAATGCTGTTATGTCCAATGTCTGAGAAATTACTGCTTGTGTTTTCTTCGAGAATTATTATGGTTTCAGGTCTCACACTTAGGTCTTCAATCCATTTTGAGTTTATTTTTGTATATGGTGTACATGTAGCTGTTGAGTTTTCCCAGCACCATTTATTGAAGAGATTACCTTCTCCCTATTGTATATTCTCATCTTTTTTGTCATAGATTAATTAACCATATAATTATGGGCTTATTTCTGGGATTTCTATCCTGTTCCATTGATCTATGTGTCTGTTTCTGTCCTGGTACCATACTGGCTTGATTACTACACTTTATAGTATATCTTGATACCTGGAATTGTGGTATATCCAGCTCTGTTTTTCCTTCTCAAGATTGGAGAAAAAGAAAACAATTAATGTCAGGGCTCCTGGGTGGCTCAGTTGGTTAAGCATCTGACTTCGGCTCAGGTCATGATCTCACAGTTTGTGAGTTCGAGCCCCGCGTCAGGCTCTGTGCTGACAGCTAGCCCAGAGCCTGGAGCCTGTCTTTGGATTCTGTGTCTCCCTCTCTCTCTGACCCTCCCCTGCTTATGCTGTCTCTCTCTCTCTCTCTCTCTGTCAAAAATAAATAAAAACATTAAAAAAATATTTAAAGAAAACAATGTTTAGATTGTTTTGAATAACTCTATGAGCCAGACTTTGAGCAAGACATAATTTCTCCACTGGATATGCATAATGATACTAGGATTTGGGTAGTTCCAGATTCTAGAAACATTCTTATTCCACTATGAGGGGCTGCTCTAAGGGAGGAGGAAGAGGGGGGCATTAACATGGTTCTAAGAAGCAAGTCAGCACAATGCCAAATGATAAGTTTTAACAGCTTGCTCAATGGTAATGTTGTACAGTGTTCTATACTCAGTCCTGATGTTTTAAAGAAATCAGTAGAACCTAAGGGCTTGCTGATCCATGAGCAGATGCACCACCATCTGTGATCTAGCCCATGATAAAACATTTTAATGTTTCTAGAACTGTGCTTTCTTACCTTGGATATGTACATTTAATGTAATAACTCTTGATTTCTTTTTTTCCTTGCAACGTTTCTATTAAGTTGAGGATATACTTCAAAACTGATGGTTAGTCCAAGAAAACAGATATTCAAAGGCAACAACAACTAAAAAAGAACTTTAACCTAAACTTCACAGCTTATACAAAAACTAACTTAAAATGTATAACATAAAACTACAAAACTTTTAGGAAAAAACATAGGAGAAAATCATCAGGCCCTAGGGCTAGGTGAAAAGTTCTTAGACCTGACACTAAAAGCACAATCCATAAAAGGGAAAATTGATAAATTAGAGTCACCAAAACTAAAAACGTTTGCTTCAAAAAAGATGCTGTGAAGAGGATGTGAAGACAGGTACAGATGCAAAGATATATTTGCAAACTGCATATCTGACAAAGGCTTTTTATCTAGAATATAATATAAGCTTTCAAAATTCAATGGTAAAAAAACAATCCAGTTAGAAAATGGACAAAAGACATGAATAGACATTTCATTGAAAAAGATACATAGATGGCACATGAAAAGATGGCCAGCATCATTACTTACCAAGGAAATGCAAATTAAAAGCAAAATGAAATATTACTACACACCTATCACACTGGCTAAAATGTAAAAATAGCGATAACACCAAATAAAGCCCAGAGTATGGAGAACTGGACCACCCATACTTTACTAGTAGGAATCATTTTACACACAGCCACTCTAGAAAAGTGTATGACACTTTCTCACAAAATGGCCATATGACCCAGCAATTGCATTCTTGAGCATTTATTCCCAGAGAAACAAATTTATGTTCACACAAAAACCTGCACATGCCTGTTCATTGCAGCATAATTTAGAGAAGCCCCAAGCTTGGAAACAATCCAAATGTCCTGCAAAAGGTGATTAGTTAAACTATGGTACATCTGTACCATGAAATAAGACTCAGCAGTAAACAGGAATGAATTATTGATATGTACAGCAGCTTGGATGTGTCTTGATGGAATTGTGCTGAGAAGCCAATCTCAGACGATGACACACTGTGTGATTTCGTTTATAAAACATTCTTGAAATGACAAACTTATAAAAGAGAACAGATTTCCTCGTGTGCTGTGTACTGTCATTGTACAGGATGTTACCATAGGGAGAAATTGGATGAAGGGTATATGGTATCTCTTTGTATTATTTCTTCCAACTTCAGGTGAATCTACCATGATCTTAAAAGCAAACAAACAAAAAACTAAATGGTCCCTTCAGCTCAAGGGAAAAGGAACAAAAGACTCAACCTTGTAGTTAAGTAACTTGCCCATGATCCCACAAACAGCATGTGAATATAGCAGTGCTTAGATTTGAACTCAGAGAGCTGACTTTAAAGCTTGTCTGTGTTTCCATGCCACATGCTGTCCTCTTGGTCCCACTCAAGGTAAATGGCAGTAATTTTGCATGCAGGCCTTGGCAGCCGTTTCTCCAAAGAAAAAAATTGAGAAAGAAAGAAAAATTGAAATTAAAGAAATTCAGTGAAAATTGGGATCAGATGTTAGGCTGTAGTCAAAATCTCCTCAACTGTGTTTTCCAAAGATGCCTGGCAGTGCATCTGAAACATCCCAACGTCACCTGGGGTTCTTGGTAAACTGCAGATTCCAACAGAGTCAGTCTTGGGTAGGGCCTGAATCTAGTTTTGATAAGCTTCCCAGTGATGCTAAAACTGTAATCCTTGGACCAATCACTCAGTAGCACGGATGAAAAGATAAAAGAAACAGGGATAGATGTATGTAACGAAGGTAACTAAGAATGCGGTACAATGACAGCATTTCAGAGGTGGTTAGGATACTGCACTCAGTGGCACGTGGAATGAGAGAGGAACAAAAACATTGCTGGGGTGTAGCTTATGCCTGGGGAATCCATCCATAAGTGAAGATAGCTGAGTGGAAAGAGACACACTTAAGAGTCAAAGGATTGTGTTAAGATGCAGCAAACAGCTGTTCGTTGTGAATGTGAGGTTGTCTACTTTCTACATTTGTGTGTAAGAGAAATTATTGATAATGTAGGAAGTTTATTGTGTCCACAGCCTAGGCTGTCATCAGACTTGACAGCTCCAGCTCCATCTATTTAAGTGTTTTGGGATTTGATTTGTCCTGTTATCTAAACTAATTAAGGTCAGAAATTCCAAAGTTCCATTTATTCGGGGGTACATATGTTTAACTTTTGAATTACTGAATAGCACAAATAAATTGTGCCAAAGAGTTTTAGATGCCCTTCTTTCAAAGTCACTTTTTAATTATTAATGCTTTTATCAGGCTTTCTGAAAGATGCCATGTTTCCTAGAGTAACTAAACCTTGATGGGGCTTTATGCTATGATAGGAAATTAATAAATGAGTATGAGAACTGAGGAAACGAAGTGTGAAATTGTGTGGTATTTCAAAGTGTGAGCTTCTTTTGTGATCTATATTTTATCACACACTAGGTCATATTTGGTGGAGCATATGCTCATGGGTCAGCAAGCCCGTAGGCTGTAGTAGTTTCTTTAAAACAACAGGCTTGAAGGGTGGAACACTGTTCAACTGCACTCCTGGCTGAGCTGCAAAACTCTTTCCTTTCATGGGGTGTTGTGCTGACTTGCTTCTTAGGAACAAGCTGATGCCTTTTTCTTTTTCCCTTCTCCCTAAGAACAGTCCCTGGTGGTGGAAATAATGACAAACAAAGCTACCCTTGAAAAGCTCATTTTCTCATTAGTCTCCTGTCTCCACTCTCATTCCCAGTTCCTCCATTTCAGCCTCCACTCCACAGCCAGAGTCTGCAACACACCTGTGATTCCATCACCTACAGGATGAAGACTAAATATAGCTTGGTATGGGTCACAGGGCCTCTTGTGTATTGGCTGCTGCCGTTCTCGCCAGCCTCATTTTCTCACTTCCAGTGTTCCTTGAGCTCTGGCTATACTTAACTACTTGTAGTTCTTGGAACTCACCTTGCTCACCTGCCTCAAGGTTGACCTATAAAGCTGTTGTCTCAATTTGGGATGGTTTTTTTTTCCGCTTGGCCACCTGCTGGACACTTGATCCCTAGCCTAGTCACTTCCTCTCCGAGACTGCCTTAGTCAAGGCTGTTTGGTTTCAAGGTATAGAAATCCACCGAAATTATAATGAAAAAAGTGTTTATATAAATGAAAAATCAGGCCATTTCATGCTTTCCTGAACAGGACAGGAAATAGGCTAGGACTTTGGGAGAGAACCCAGTTAGGAACCAAGTTTGCTCCTTTGGTGTTGCATGCTTTCCATCACTTCTCTCTGTGACTGATCCATTCTTCTCTTTTGATTTGTGAAGTGACATTCTGGCTTCTCTACTCTCTTGTCACTTGCTAATGGCTTTGCTTTGGATTCGATTCCCCCGATATCATTTGGCTCTGATAAAATTTTCAACTCAGCTCACATTTCACAATATCAGATTTTCAGGCAGAGATGTTTAGATTGGCTCAGTTAGGTCAAGTGGCTGATTAGCTGTATACAGAGCTGTATACAGAGTGGGGTCCTACTTTAACTTCCATGGGGCCCACATTTCAAGGCTGGCAGGTGTGTTTGGTGCTGCATCTCTTATTTCACCACTCAGTGGTAGATGGTCCTTCCCCTTTCTCCCAAGTCTCACATTACAGAGTTCCTCCACATAGTTCTACTTACCCTTCACTCAAAGGGTATACTGATCTCAGATTTTAGGGCATGACATCTCAGTTCATATGAAGAAGCCCTTTCCAAATTCTGGAATGGTTTTCCCTCTCATGGATTTTCTTGCCAAGTATGAAGAGGAAGTTCACTTTTTGGAATGGTCATGTTCTCACTGGGATTATTATAAAAACTTTGTTGTTGATGGTGGTGGTGCAGGGGACTCAATTCTGTTTATTTGGGGGGGAATTATAATTAAATTTAAAAGAAAATTAGGTTTTTTAAATCTCTTGTGCTGTGAAAATGTATCTACTTGAGTGAGCTAAAGATAGTAAAATTACATTTAGGTTAATATCATTCAGCTCTCTAAACTCCTTCCTGACTATTCCGGTGAGAGTGCTTTAGATGATACGGGGCAAAATTTTTCTAAGAAAACTTATTTAACTGGAAATATCCTAAAGAAACTCAATTAAAGCTGAAATCAGAGAATTATGGAGTTTTCTCTTTAAATACATACCACATCCTACAAATTCTTCCATGATGGTCTTTTTTGAGAATTTATCTTACAGAATACTGGTTTTATAATAGACAGAATAGGAACATGGTGAAGATTTTATTGATTATTGCCAAGAAAAGTACTGTTTTTGAGAGGCCTATTCCATATAGCCTGTGTGATCCTCTTGACACACCTTTTACTTCATGCTGAGATTTGCTGAATATATAGAATGATTTCCCACTGTGAGTGTCAGAAGAAGGGTATACCTGAGGAGAAGAAAAATTGGGTAAAAATTTTTGAATTATAAAATGTGCTCTCTTTCTTTCTCTCCATTACGTTCCTTCTCTCTCTCTCTCTCTCTCTCTCTCTCTCTCTCTCTCTCTCATTCTTTATCCAGGAGACCTAGAACTTGATTGTGCTTTATTTTTCCCACCTATGAGAAGAAGATACTTAACCTGTTATCCTTATTTTGGAGAATCATATGCATGTACCTTATAAACCGTTATGTTTTAGAAAGGTGAGACATTGTTAAGGGTCTAGTATGTGCATTGAAGGGAATGAAGATGCCTGACATGTGACCCTTACCCTAAAGGGTTAGCACTTAGCTGGGGGGTCAGGAAAATCTAGTCTCCTTGTCTGAACAAGAGAAAAATCATTTGATATATAATCTGCTACTGTTTTAAGCTCCTTTCCTCCTGTCCCAGATTATTCTTACATTGCATAAGTTTGGGAAATACTGACAAAAGATTTCCTTTTCATTTTCTTCATTCATTAAATGGGGGATAAAATGCCTACCCAGGAGACTGTGACAAAGTATGAATAAGGTAACATTCCTGAAAGTACCCATGTGGTGCTTGGAACATTATAGGAGGTGCTTAGGAAATGGTAGCTCTCCTTTATTCTCTTTTAATAAAGTGAAGAAAGAATTGACAGAGTCTGAATGAAGTACAAAGTAAAATGCCTGTTAATTCAGAGCAATAGGAAGAAGAGCTTATTTCCATTTGGGAAGGAGAGAGGAGTTTCCTGTATTGGCCTATGACTGTGAACGGTGGTGTGTGCAGCAGGTTTAGTGGGCAGTCTCTGGCATCTCGTGGTTCCATGAGACTGGGTTTCAAATCCTGGGTTTTCATTGAACAGCGGAGGAACCTGGAATATGTCACTTAACCTCACTTTGTCAGTTTTCTTATTTATATAATAAGAGTAATAATAAAGAACTAACTCACTGGATTGTTGTGAGGCAATAAAACATTCATTCATTCATTCAACAAGTAGTTTTGAGCACCTGCTGTCTGTCAGGCATGGTTCTGCATGCTAGGGATATAACAAAGAAGAAACAGAACACCACCTTATAGTCAGTGCTCAAGAAATGAGAGCCATTATTATGCCATAATAGAAAGTCTTCCAGCCCTGTTAGTCTGATTTATATTTTGTTGCCATGACAGATATATAAATTACTGGAGCTTTAACCATTTGTCTGGGGCCACAGAATCAAAATAATAAGCCTTAGCTGGAAGGAGCGCCAGAGCCCCTATGGGATATTGTTGATGTTGCCCATTGTATACACATCTGGTAGCTGTTGATGCTTAGTGAGTGTGCCCCATCATTTATTTTTCTAGAAGTAGTGATTGATTGATAAGTGATCTATACTCCTATTAAATCCTTCTTGTGAGTCAGGGCTCATATTTTGAAGCATGTGATGGTGGTTAGATTTATAATCATTGACCACAGGCATAATAAATTTAATAAGTCCACATCATGTGCATATGCATGTTTTGAAGGCAGGGCGTTGACAAGGAAGTTGAAGGAGAGGGCAGGAGTAAGGCTATCCCACCTTCACTTCATTGTCATTACCTATAGTTGGTCAACAACCAGTTCATTACAGTCAGGATTGACATATTAATAGCTTGTGCTGAGTGTTTTGTTTCTGGCCTTAGTTTATTGCTTATTTGTTTTGCTGAGGATGCTCTTTGTATACATGCATTGGTAGTGCATCAAAGTATCAAAAATTTTTGCAAAGTATCAAAAAGCCAGTTACTCCTTGTTAATGTATTAAAATAGCAGAAATAGTCAAGAAAACCAGGCAGGAACTTAAAAGATGGTAGGTATAAAAATGCCATTATTACATTTTAGAGGCATTGTTCTTGAATGTAAATGCATGATGTCTTCATGAATTACTAAAGCTGAGAATTAGCACTATGAGCTTTTGTAAAATTAGTGTTGTTTGTGAAGTTTATTGATGGTATAGATCCTACACTAAAGACATTTACCACTTTCATGAATAAGAATTCTCTTTTTACTTCTATTTTTAGTCAATTTAGTTGAGGAAACAATTGTCTTCACCTTAAAATAATTTCAGTTATGGATAGAAATTTGAACACAATTTTATCAAATAAAAGTCATTCATGTACAGACTATTTTCCAGAAAAAAAGTGTTGCCTTCAGAGTAGATGTATGTACATCAGCTTTTAATTAAAAAGTCCTTTGTCAATTGTCCATCCCTCTGTATTTATCAGCTGTCATAAGATGTATGTGGATTTATACTGCTCTGTTTTTTTACATTTTAGATGGTTAGACCAATATCCAAGTTTACCTTATTGTCATTCAACAAACAGAATAATTTCCTGCCTTCTGGGAACAAAAATACTGAATGGAAAATGAATAAAGTTGTGCAAAACAAATGCTGGCTTTTTCACAGTTTTGCAAGGTGGTGTATATACTCCCTGACATCTCATGTTTCTTTTGGTTCATGTGAAGCCTCTGCTTTTGCCAAGGGCCAGGAGATAGCTATAGAGGCTCCACTCATCCTTGAATATACTGTGGTCTGAGCCAAGTAGGGGTCAGGGAGAACTAAAATGCACATGAGGCCTTCTTTTGTCATCTTGCTCTGTTTCAGTCATAGCCATTGACATCAAGAGATTTCAGTGTATCATTATTGGAAGGGGAAAGAGTGGGGGTAGTGCACTGTGACTAGAATACTATTCGGCTATGTCTGGTTTCTTTTGTACATCAAAACTCACCTATGCTCTCATGGTAGCCTCTGAGCTTTTTAATGTTTGTTTATTTTTGAGAGAGGGAAAGAAAGAGAGTGTCAGTGGGGGAGGTGCAGAGAGAAGGGAGACACAGAATCCGAAGCAGGCTTCAGGCTCTGAGCTGTCACGACGGAGCCCAACCCCCAACTGTGAGATCATGACCTGAGCAGAAGTCGGACCCTTAACCGACAGAGCTAACCAGGTACCCCTGCCTCTGAGCTTTTTATTCTTATCCAGATACCACATAGAAACAAGGTATAGAAACCTAGATTAGTGCAAGTGGAATGGTTTTCCAGTACATCTGTGTTGTAGGTCAGTCAGTTGTGGTTGACCCAAGAAAGTGAAGACCCAAGGAAGAAAAGTCAGGGAGAAAGACTTTCATGAAAATAATAGACTTTGATGCTAAGTGGCCCTGATAGGATCCTGTTTGTTTAGGGATCTTACCAGTAGGGTGGATTATTATGCATCAGATTTAAGATAATGGTCAGACTTCTGTAAGACCCTGGAATGCCATGTCTATTGCAGAGTGATCAAAACTCCTAGGCGATGGTTTCAACATTGATCCTCACCCCATCTGCATCAGAATACACATTCCAGGGCCTTACCAAAAGCTACTAAATGTGGATTTGTAGGTGTGTGCTCTGGAATCTGCGTTTAATTACAAAGAATTTAATTACAAAGAAATAATCAGTGGCAACTTGTTTTCTTTTTAAAATCTTTGATGATACCATTTAACTAATAACTAATTTACTCTTGGTTTATTTAATTTAAAAAGTATTTGTATACATTACTTGAAGTCAAACAGATAATATTATGATCCATTTTTAAAATTTAATTTTTTCATAAAAATTTCAAAAAAAATTTTTATTAAAGAGTGATAAGTGCACTCTTTAATCCTCTTTCACTATTTCACTTATTCCCCCATTCACCTCCCTTCTGGTAACCATTAGTTTGTTCTTTATAGTTAAGAGTCTGTGTTTGGTGTGCCTTTCTCTTTTTTTTTTACTTTTGCTCATTTGTTTACTATACAAAGTTTCTGCACAGCAAAGGAAACAATCAACAAAACTAAAAGGCAAACCTACTTACTGGGAGAAGATATTTGCAAATAACATATCTGATAAAGGGTTATTATCCAAAATATATAAAGAACTGATACAATTCAATACCGAAAAACAAATAATCTGATTAAAAATGGGCAGAAGACATGAACAGACATTTTGCCAAAGAAGACACATGGCCAACAGACACATGAAAAGATGCTCAACATCACTCATCATCAGGGAAATGCATGTCAAAACCACAATGAGATACTACCTCACACCTGTCAGAATGGCTAAAATCAAAAACATAAGAGACACCAGGTGTTGGAGAGGATGTGGAGAGAAAGAAATCCTCTTGCATTGTTGGTGGAAATACAAAATGGTATAGCCACGGCAGAACACAGTGTGGAGGTTCCTCAAGAAATTAAAAAGAGAAATATCCTATAATCCAGTCATTTCAGTACTCTGTATTTACCCCCAAAATACAAAAATCCTAATTCAGAGGGATACATGTACCCCTAGGTTTATTGCAGCATTATTTACAATAGCCAAACTATGGAAACATCCCAAGTATCCATCAATAGATGAATGGATAAAGCAGATGTGGTATATATACACAATGGAACATTAGTCAGCCATAAAAAAGAATGAAATCTTGTCATTTGCAACAATATGGATGAAGCTAGAGAGTATAATGCTAACAAAATAAGTCAAAGATGGACAAATACTCTATTATCTCACTTATGCAGAATTTAAGAAACAAAAGGAATCTGTATTTTAAGCTCCCTGGGAAATAATAGACTTTGAACAGCATTGTGTTATGGGGTTGTAGGAATCAAACTCAGATATAGGAAGACCCAATAGTGACTGAATCCAGAAGATTTTGCTGGAAACAGTGTTCTGGTTTTGCCTCTCACCTGACCCATTTGGACATGATGAGTAGATTGGCTTTGGTGAGAATGGCATTGATCTGCAGAAGAGATATTCACAACCTGGAGAGCTTTTAAAAATTACACATTGCTTACCCCACCTCAAAGTTCAAACTGAGTAGGTCTGGACTTAAGCATTGATATATATATCAATTATATATATTATATATATATTTAAGCTTCACAGATCTTAGAGTCGGAGAACTCTTATACCAAGCAGGTGTATGACTTTATTTATCTAGTCTAATTTTTTCAAAAATAGGCTCCCATCTCCTACTTTGCTTTTTGACCTTTCGTAAATGCTTTGGAATAGTTCAGCAACTGGACATAGATCAGTTTTGGTTTTGATACTGTTAGTCTGATGCTAGAGTATATTTGGACTTTTTGTAGCAATTTCTGTCTTCATGATTGATTCTCATGGAAGAAAGGTTTTTTAAAGTAAAATATGCAGAGCCTTTCATGGCTATTGTCTTTCTTTGTCCTCCAAGTATCCCTATGAGATAAAGGGGACAAGAATAGGTTTTATTGTTCTCTTTTAAATACTTTTAATTAGAGCAAGTCCTGGAAAATTTCTTGTGAGAGCAGGCTTGGATATGGTACATAGTCCTGCATTCATTCACTTCAAGAGCAAATCAGGAATGTGTTTTGACCTAATGGTCAAGAATCCCCAGTTACAGAATACTTGGGTCTGTTTCTATTACTAAATTTAAAGGGATTTGAATAATCTAACTCTAAACCTCTCCTCAATTAAGTTATAGTTTATTCAAAATATGGTCTAATTGTATTCTAGGTAGTGGGGACTCCTGCATTCCTGAATAAATAGGTAAAGCACACATATTTTCAATCTCTAAATATTCATAGAATTTCAACAGAATTAGATAAGCAAAAGGAAAAATAAAAGGAGGAAGTGTATAGAAATGTTTTTGCCACCGATTACATGCTTTTTGTTTGTTTATGCCTCATTAATTAAAAGCATTTGTTTTATTTTGAAATTTACAGTTGCATCTTTATACCTAGGTTGACAAAATTAAATAGAAAGTAGCTTTTTTTCCCATTCAGAGAGGTGGTGTATATATTAAAGTCATAGGCGAGTAGATATTTGGTGATATTTTAGCTACAAAAGCTGCCTTGAAGATTGAACAATAACATATAATTGCTGTTGTGTTTTACCTATCTTATTTAGAATTAAGCATTTTATTGATTTCCTAAGATAAGTATTGAATACTTTATTTTAACCTTTTATTATTGAGAGTTATTTATTAATGCTTTCTGATTTTTGTTGATATATAACATAGAAAAAAATGGCCTGCAATAAGTGCCCAAATTTTGGATGTTTTTGGTGCCACTCAGTTGAATTTTTAAAATTCTACCTCATCTAGCCATATTTTTGTCCTATAATCACTGTTTTAGTCCTTAAACAATGTCTTGCCTATAGAAGCCACATCATAAAATTCAGGGTATATATATATTTTTTAAATGGCTATCCGATAATGAAACTATAATAAAAAATGAAGAACTACCCAGTGATTCCACAATATAGAATACAGAGAGTAAGAGTCAACATAATATAACTGGCTTGTGCAAACAGACAGAGTCCAGGAGATCAAGCAGTAATGCTGGTGGTTTTTGTGTTCTGGGCAATTGTCAGAATACAGGACATTGCAGGAGTGGATTCTATGTTTCATGAAAACAGCCTTAGTGAAAATCTGCGAAGCATGGATGCCTCATCGCTCCTGACATAGAACCCCTGCTAGCACACTGCCCTTGTTCACCGGTTACCTGGAGCTCCTGTGGCAAGATCTAAGGCAAATCTCAGCTGCTTCGTGGAGCTTTTTAGAATTGCCCTGTCCCTCAGAGATGTCTCCTTCTCTCAGCTCCTTGCTGCTCATTATTTTTGACACACAGCATTCAGTGTATACTCCCCTGAGTTATTAGTTTCCTCTTTAATTATGTAATTAGTGGATGGTTCAGTCGTATGTTTCTTGTTCCAGAAAGATGCATTTCTTAGAAAGACGTTCTACTGGGAGTCACAGAAACCCTGGACTAATAGACAGAAGACATTTTATCCCTGGTTCTCCTCTGATTGTAGGAAAGGAACTTCGAGTACAACACTTAACCTACCTTTGTTTCTTACCTCAGCTATTAAATGAAGGAATTGAACTAGATAATCTCCAGATAATTTACTTTAAAAATATGTTTCTGAGACTTCAGGTTCAATGTGGCAGATTGAGTACATGATTTTTATCTTCTTTACCTCCCCAAATCTCTCTAGAAAGGATGGAGAAGGAATTTTAAAAAATTATAAACCTGCAAAGATAAGGAGATTAAGAGAGATTCTACAGCAAGTAAGAGATTAATGCATATTTGGAAAGTAGAAAGTAGAGAACTGATAATAAGCTTAGTATAGCAAGGGGGTGTTTCAACTAAGTGTCCTTGAGAGGCAAGCCCCATGAGAGGCAAGCTGATTGGCCTCAAAGACCACACAAAAATTTCAAGCCTTGGTGATAGGGGCACATGGAAAGTGGGATGCTATCTGGGGTTGCAACCAGGTAATTAATATGAAGTCTGCTCCAGCCTCCTCTTTCTTCCCACAGAGCACAGGCAGCATATTTGACCCTTTGTGGAGATGGGCAGGTTTTTCTCTAGAGAATTGACAGCCCCCCCACCCCATGAAGGGGGACTTTGGTGTCTGAATTGAAAAGGAGAATTGTTTAAAAAAGAGGAAAAAAAAGAAACTCATTTGGAACAAGCCGTGTAGAGAGGAATAGAAATTAGAAATAGCTGAACATAGAAAACACAAAAAGTTGAGGAAATCTCTAAGAAAGGATCAAAACAAAACAGGAGAAAGGAAATGGTTGCACAATTTGAGGAACATACCAAAAGATCCAGCATTGAAATATGGAATTATAAAAAAGAGAACAGAAGGGCACCTGGTTGGCTCAGTCAATCACGTCATGATCTCACGGTTCTGTGAGTTCAAGACCCGCATTGGGCTCTGTGCTGATGGCTCAGTCTGGCATCTGTTTCAGATTCTGTGTCTCCTCCTCTTTCTGCCCTTCCCCTGCTTATGCTCTGTCTCACTCTCAAGAAATAAACATTAAAAAAATTAAAAATAAAAAGAGAACAGGTAATTAGAGAAAAGAAATTATCAAAATCATTTAATAATATTTATCAATACAATAAATCTTCAGATTAAAATGACTTTATAAGATGAATAAGAAATTCCCAAGAGAATGAATGAGATAAGACTTCTATTAGGGCACAGCAGTAAAAGTTCAGAACAGGAGGCTAAAGAGAAGATTTTCAAAGCACCTGGGGATGGGAGAGGGGAGACAGAGAGATTGAGAGAGATCATAGATAAATTGTGAAAAATCAGAATCAGGATGGCACCTGACTTTTCAACCACAGGATTATAAGAAAGAATATAGAAGAGTAATATCCTTAAAACTTAATGCGTTTTAGTTGAAATGATTGTCATTTCAATTAACTAGATGCGTTTTAGTTGAAATGATTGTCATCTTGTAAATCTATATCCAAACATGATGAAGGATGAAACTAAAATAAAGATATTTTATTTTTAGATAGATATTTTAATGATAGGTGAAGGTGATTAAGAGGTACAAACTTCCAGCTATAAAATAAATAAGTCATAAGGGTAGTACAGCATAGGGAATATAGTCAATAAAAAAAATTCAAACATGGTTCAGAAACCATGCTATAGTTCCTGAACTCTAGTAAAACTAAAAAGGTATACAATAAAGTTAATAATCATAGGACAATTAGTTGGGTCAGTGAACAATATTTATGTATCTTTAAATTCTGGTTTTACTACACTAGTGATATGTACTTAATACAATTTAAATAACTGATTTTACTAAAAATTGTGGTATGTCCAGTAGAAAAAAGGGCCTTAAATGAAAAACCCACAGCAGACATCATACTCCGTGCTGAAAAACTGATACCTTTTTCTGCTAAGATCAGGAATAAGAGAAAGATGTCTGCCTTCACCACTTTTATTCAACATAGTATTGGAAGTCCTAGCCACAGCAACTAGACAACATAAGGAAATAAAAGGCATCCAAATTGATAGGGAAGAAGTAAAACTCTGACTATTTGCAGCTGGCATGATACTATATATAGAAAACCCTAAAGACCAACAAAACACTACCAGAACTGATAAATGAATTCAACACACAGAAATCTGTTAACATTCCTATACACTAATAATGAAGGAGCAGAAAGTGAAATTAAGAAAATTTTATTTACAATTGTACCAAAAACAATAAAATATCTAGGAATAAACTTTAACTGAAGAGGTGAAAGACCTGTACTCTGAAAACTATAAAACACTGATGAAAGAAATTCAGGAGGATGGAAAGTAATGGAAAGACTTTCCATGCTCATGGGTTGGAAGAACAAATGTTGTTAAAATGTTTACTACTCAAAGTAATCTACCATTTAATGCAATCTCTGTCAAAATACCAACATCATTTTTCACACAACTAGAAGAAACAATCCTCACATTTGTATGGAACCACAAAAGACCTCCAATAGCCAAAGCAATGTTGAAAAAGAAAAACAAAACTGGAGGTATCACAATTTCATATATCAAGTTATATTACAAAGTACTAGTAGTTAAAGCAGTATGGTCCTCATATAAAAATAGACTCATAGATCAATAGAATAGAACAGAAAACCCAGAAATAAACCCACAGTTACATGGTCAATTAATCTTTGACAAAGGAAGAATGAATATACAATGGGTAAAGACAGTCTCTTCAACAAATTGTCTTGGGAAAACTGGACTGCAGCATGCATTTTCTTTCACCATACAAAAAAATAAACTCAAAATGGATTAAAGACCTAAACGTGAGACTTGAAACCATAACAGTCCTTGAAGAGAGTACAGGCAGTAATTTCACTGACATCAGCCATAGCAACATTTTTCTAGATAGGTCTCTTAAGGTAAGGGAAATAACAGTAAAAATAACTATTGGGACTGTATCAAAATAAAAATTTCTGCACGAGACAGGGAAACAACAAAACTAAATGGCAGCCTACTGAATGAGAGAAGATATTTGCAAATAACCTATCTGATAAAAGGTTAGTATCCAAAAATATAAATAAGTGGCACAACTAAACACCCAAAAACCAAATAATCCAATTAAAAATAGGCAGAAGACATGAACAGACATCTCTCCAAAGAAGACATCTAGGTGGCCAACAGACACATGAAAAGATGCTCAACATCACTCATCATTATGGAAATGTATGTCAAAACCACAATGAGATACTACCTCACACCTGTCAGAATGGCTAAAATCAAAAACATAAGAAACAGCAGGTGTTGGAGAGAATGTGGAGAGAAAGAACCCCTCTGGTGTTGTTGATGGAAATACAGACTGGTGTAGCCACTGTGGAACACAGTGTGGAGTTTCCTCAAAAAATTAGAAAGAGAAATACCCTACAATCCAGTCATCTCAGTACTGTGTATTTACCCCCAGAATACAAAAACCCTAATTCAGAGGGATACATGTACCCCTAGGTTTATTGCAGCATTATTTACAATAGCCCAAGTGCCCAAATACCCATCAACAGATGAATGGGCAAAGGAGATGTGGTATATATTGACAGTGGAACATTAACCATGAAAGAGAATGAAATCTTCTCATTTGCAACAACATGGATGGAGCTAGAAGAGTATAGTGCTAATAAGCAAAATAATTCAGTCAGAGAAAGACAAATACCATATGATCTCACTCATGTGGAATTAAAGACACAAAATAGAGGAGGAAAGGAAAAAGAGAGGGGAGAGAGAGGGAGAGAGGCAAACCAAGAAACAGACTCTT
>CM053572.1:72896873-72954355 GCA_028646485.1 Cryptoprocta ferox
GTAAAATATATGCAAATTTTGGTATATTTAATTTCTCAAACTTTACTGTGAGACCCTTGAGAACTGTGAGATGTATTTCTTTGTATCCCTTGCTCCCATTCATTTGCTTAACATTTATTGAGTATGTCAATGTTGGAACCAGTAGGATGAAGTCCAGTCTCACTGGATTTAAAAACAACAAAAACAAACAATCCTTTTCCTACATGGAGATGAATATGAGGCATTGGGTAGGAGTAGGCATGGGAGTGTATATTGAAAATCACACCCTTTTTTCTTGAAACTCATATAAACTTCTTTGAACCCTACTGAGTAGTTGGGAAGTAATTTTGCCCATTGGAATTATCTTCTGCTTTAACATTCTTTTTTCATGTAAATATTTGCATAATATCTAAATTCAAGTCCCTGTAAGGACAACTTTTCCTTTTATTTGCTCTCTACCTTCCCCAGGGAGGGTCTTGGTTCAGGCTGCTGGAGCAGCCTGCCTCTGATATCACCCATCACTGAATAGGAGGCGTGAGGATATTTCTATAGGTAACACAGAAGGAAAAGAGGGAAAGAGAGTGGTAAATTACATAATGGCTTTTAAAACTTGCGTTTGGATTAACACAGTTCACTGCTATTCCCCTTTCATTGGGTAAAGGAAGTCACATGCCTATTTGATACAGTCCAGGTGATTCCCTTACTCAGCTGGGCCGTATGCTACCCCGTTGTGGGGAAGTGAGGTGTGTCTCCTCTATAGCAGATAAGGAAGGTGCCTACAAAACTCAGACTCTGGAAATTTTGACGTGAAGAATAGAGAAAAAAATGTTGGGGTAGAAAGAAGATCCGTAGTAGCCATTGACTACCATTAGGCCTCAGATTCAAATACCTTAATTTGTGGGGCAAATGTGAGGGGACTGGAACTTAAATTAGCAGACCCCATTTTGAGAAAGCTAAAGGCAAGATAAGGTGCTGACTGGAGCAGTGCAGAGCAGTCGGAATGTGGGATCCAGAGAACCTGAACATGAGCACGTGTGGAGAATTCTGCTCCGTAGTCAGCTGCATTCTCCAACTTAGAAAATACTGTTTTATAGGCATAAAAATAGGATTACTTCTCCTTAGAATTTTCCATAATTTTATTAATTTTGACTTTCTCCTTACAAGAAAACTTCCGAAGATTTCAGGAGTGAAATACTTGTGTGCAAATGTATGTATTTTGATTATGTATTGGAACTATTGCATAATTAAACTTAAATATTTTAATGATATCTCATTTACTATATCCTTGGAGGATAATTGTAACTCAGTGAAGAATTTTCCCTCCAGTGTGTTTTGTTTTTACATAACAAAGGCTGCCTTAATGAACCTTTAGCTCATTACAATGTAATACCAATATCAAAATGAAAGGGAAATTTTATCACAGTTTTTTCTCTTTTAGGAAATTAATACTGCTTAATCCATTTCTTTTTCTGGTTTTAATATTAGCATTTCGTTCAGATAAAACTTACTGGTAAAAAAATGTTGACCTCTTTGATAACAAGCAAATTTTTGATATTTTATGAGAAGATAATGACAATTACCTGGTTTTAGGAACAAGAAATAAAGTAAGCCATCTTAAAATGTTAGTTTGGCTAAATCAGAATGAAACAATTAGCTTCATTCTGATTAGTCGTATGACTAGTCGTATTTTTTAAATATCTTAAAACAATTAGTCGTATTTTTTAATATCTTAAAACAGCTCTGTGGCCTTGAGTTCAAGAAAAAGACAGCACATATTGGTGCTATGTTATTATTTATAGAGGGAGAAATTTTACCTTTTTTGTTTAACCTTGACCTAATTGATCAAATACTTTAAAGTGTATTTTCCCATTGTTTGAATTAACTCTACTCATATTTAATACTATTCTTTTGTTTCTGTCATTCAACTTTCATTTAGTCACGGATGAAGGTATCGTGAAGTAAAATACAAATTCTACCATGCCAAAAAAGCAGGAATCAGTACAGTATTTTCCCAGCTGTATACCAGCATCACCAGCCTGACCCTGCCTTCCCAGTTGGTATCCATCCCTAAATCAATGAAGTAGTTACCTGCCGGCCATTATGATAGTGGGAATGACCAGCTGGTCAAGCATGGGCCATTAATTTTGAATGCGTTGATAGAGACATAAATTTCCCAGAAATCATACTGAAAGATAAAGTGGTCAGCTTCCTTTAAGTACATTCTGATATACCTCAGGGCTGATTATGGAACTACTGATTATTTTATAGTTTTATTTTGTCACTGGAATTTTAAAAGGTTTTACGATGACATTAGTGCGTTTTAAAGTAACAATAAATATGATCACTCTAAATCTGTAACTACTATACCTTTATGAATAGAATATATAAAGGCCTAAGGTCCTATTTGTTTTTACTTCTCTTTTTACTTCTGTTTTTACTAAATCTTTAGGAATGTGCTGTTTGAAAAGAGAGAAGTCTTCTGGTGGAATTACTGGACTGGCAGTCCCTTGTTTGCTTTATCAGTAGAGTTGTACATATTGTTGTGAGTTGTCTTATGACCAGATTTTTCTTTATCTGCAATGATTTCTTTGCTATTTGAATCTTAACCTTGTGATAATAGAAATTCATTGTAACAGGAAGTAAATTTTTAAGAAAATAAAATTTGTACAAATATACCAACTATTAAAATTCCATTTCAAAGGCTGGAAAAAAATTCTATCTCAAAAGAATGAACTTCCAGCAAAGTAGTTCACATAATCCCTCTATTTAGGAATAAATATTAAATTCAGTAGAATCAAGTAAATAGTAGTAAACTTGATAACTCATATAGCATTTAATATTTGTGTAGCAGTTGTTATACAGCATATTTCATCTTCAAAATGCTTCAGCAACAATAAGTTATGTTTCTTGTCAATATTCCTATAAAGGAATAGACAAATATTACTAATAAGAATCTATTTGTCTCACTTAAATCCCAAGCACCTAGTTGGGTCTTCCATTTTATATTTATTTGTTCCCAGAAAATATCTAACTGCTTGTAGCATATAAATTCATGTTATTTACCTCCACCATTGATTTCTTTGGGCAGCTGGTTCTGCAAGTCTGCCTCTGTATAGTTTCCTTAAGTCATGCGACACAAACTCAAAGGCCATGACATACTATACCTGTCAGTGCCCATACCCAGTAGGTGTTTCTTAATAATCTTGACATAACATTGGTAATTCCCTTGAAATATAAACATTATTCCTGATTACTGGAGCACATTTCAAATAATTTAGGTTGACTTTAGTTCTCTTTCTGCTGAATGACAGAGTTACTATTTTTGCTCTTATTTTTCTTGTTAGGAAGAGTTTAAATTTAGATCTTTTAGACCTATTTTTTCCCTGACTTTTCAAGGATAATTTTTTTTATTCTCAAGTTAGTTAACATACAACGAGTCTTGGCTTCAGGAGTAGAACCCAGTGATTTATCTCTTACATATGACACCCAGTGCTCATCCCAACAAGTGCCCTCTTTAGTGCCCATCACCCATTTAACCCACCCTCCCACCACCATTAGCCTGCAGTTTGTTCTTTGTATTTAAGAGTCTCTTACGGTTTGCTTCCCTCTCTGTTTTTATCTTATTTTTCCTTCCTTTTCCCTATGTTCATCTGCTAAGTTTCTCACATTCCACATTTGAGTGAAATCATGTTATCTGTCTTTTTCTGACTCATTTATTTCACTTAGCATGATACCTTCTAGTTCTAGTTACGTTGTTGCAAATGGCTAGACATCCTCTTTGTCATCGCCAAGTAATATTCTCTTGTATAGATGCATTGTGTAGATCTTCTTAATCCACTCATCAGTTGATGGACATTGGGCTCTTTCCATAATTTGGCTATTGTTGATAGTGCTGCTATAAACATTGGGGTGCATGTGCCCCGTTGAATCAGCATTTTTGTATCTTTTGGATGAATTCCTAGCAGTACAATTCTGGGTCGTAGGGTAATCCTATTTTTAATTTTTTGAGGACTCTCCACACTGTTTTCCAGAGCAGCTGCACCTGTTTACATTTTTACCAGCAGTGCAAAAAGAGTTCTTTCCCCGCATCCTCGCCAACATCTGTTGTTACCTGAGTTGTTCATTTTAACCATTCTGACTAGTGTGGGGTGATATCTCATCTTGGTTTTAATTTGTATTTCCCTCATGATAAGCGATGTTGAGCATCTTTTCATGTGTCAGTTGGCCATCTGGATGTCTTCTTTGGAAAAGTGTCTATTCATGTCTTCGCCCATTTCTTCACTGGACTATTTGTTTTGTGGGTGCTGAGTTTGCTAAGTTCTTTATAGATTTTGGATATTAACCCTTTATCCAGTATGTCATTTGCAAATATCTTCTTCCCTTCTGCCAGTTGCCTTTTAGTTTTGTTGATTGTTTCCTTTGCTGTGCAGAAGCTTTTTATCTTGATGAGGTCCCAATAGTTCATTTTTGCTTTTACAAAAATGGATAATTTTACAGTATCTGTCATCTGAAGATGTCCTTGTACTCTGAAACTTTACTCAAAGATGAGGTATAAGTAGATACAGAATGTACAGTGCAAAATTAGAAAAATAAAAGATTTTAAAATTTATCCATTGATAAAGCTGAACCTGAATCACCAACAAGAACTTCTGCCTCTGTGGCGCTTTACTCATTTCAGAATTTGCTCTCGGTAGCCCTTCGGCAGCGCATTTATAAATTATCCCTCTTTGGTACAGGAAGAAAACCAAAGTGCAGAAATGTGAAATGAATCCCTAAAATGGGACTTCAGACCACAACTTCTGATTTCAAGTGCAAGTCTGCACTCTCCATTTTACACCAGTAGTTTGCACCTTTTGGCTCAGAGTCTACTGGAGGAGAGAGATTTAGAGATTTCACCTGGAGTCATTGATAGGAAGCAGGCATTGTGAGATGGGAAATATCATGTCTCACGCTTATGTGTATTACTGATTTTAGTTATATGGGGAATAAAATAGAAATTCATTGAAAAGCATTACTGAATCAGAAATAGTTTATTTAGCCTTTACATATTTTCTTAATAAGCAAATACCAGACTTACAGCCTTTATCAAGTATAGCCTGGCATTTAATAGCGTCTACCTCTGAAATCAGCCATTGTCAATGGCAAACAAGTTCCTTAGCCTCTCTGTGCCTCTATTTGCTTATCTGTAAAATGGAGATAATAGTCCAGTTCATAGGATGTTGTGAGAATTAAATGAAATAATACATGAGAAATAGTTAGAACACTGTCTAGCATTTAGCAAATATTCACTAATTATTAAATGTTATTTTAATTATTATAAGTGTCACTATTATTATAGATAGGTCCATGAAATGTTGTGATTGTAAAAAGAGGTTTTCTTCAAATATGGGAACCAATTTTCTGTATGATACTGTTGTGGGCCTCTTTATTTTGGTTAAAATTGGCAAACACAGTTGGTCTATTTCACATTTTTCTATGACTTAAAAGCTCAACTTTTAGTTACGATGTAAGTCAAGGTTAGGGCCTATAACTTCCATAATGGAGAGAGGAGGCAAATAAAATCAACGGGGCGTGCTCAGGCTTCCCTTCCTGGGGGGAGTACCACCAGGACTGTTCCTGGTGTGTGCTCCCAAGCCCAGAGGATCATGGGCCTCATCGCTTCTTAGCTTTCATTTTCAGTGTCAGGGTGTAGTGCACATCACTATGGGAAGACCTCGTAAAGAAGATTAAAAATGGAGGAAGAGAAAGCTGGTCTGTAAGCATCTTGTTAAAATAAACCGCTTCGTCTTAAGCTCAAGACAGTAAGAAACAGTTTAATAGCAATGAAATAAATTCACCACCTGTTTGTGCAGCAGTATCAAAGAGTTCTAGCAAGCATAAGAATGCTTTGATCCTTTTCAGCCAGAAGAAAATTATGAAGCTCCTCATTGATAGTTCATGGGGAGTTTGGGGACACTGATCAAAGTAAACTATTATTATAGACTAGAAATTCAAATGTCTGAATATCAGCTACTTCAGTACATTATACTTCTTTCAATGGTGAATTGCATATTTAAAATTTCAAATGCTGTTCTTATGATTAAGTTAAATTTTACCGTAGCCTCTATGCCATAAAATAAAAAAACATTAAAGTGTTTTTAAACAACCATGTTCCTATTATTAGTGGTTTTCAAATTATGTAGTTGAGATGGATTGAGGGGTCAGTGTGTACTGTAGATTTTATAGAATCCCTCTAAGTTACTGTAAACTCAATTGAGCAGAATTATATAAATGAGAGAATGTTTTGACATTCTTTTATGATTTTTAAGAAAAATTCCCATGTTTTTCAATTATATAATAACATTATATAATTATAGATACCGCTGTTAAGTGCTGTAATTATAGAGCTGAGGGGCTTGAAGAAAAGGATAGCCAAACTTCTATAATAGAAAGTGGTATGTTTATGGGCATTTTATTGTAAGGATTAGAACATTTGAAATGAAAAACATGAGAATCATTTGAAAATTTGATTCTGCTATAGGAGAAAGTACTTCTATGTGAGTATCACAAGAAGCAAAAAATAAAGTTAAGTGTTATTTTTGAATGGCAATCTAGACATTTTCCTGTAGATTTTTTACTTATCAAGAAAAAGAATACTTATTTCTAAACTTGTTTTTAGCATGTTCTGGATCTGAGCCAGGTTTCATGTGTAGTTAATAGCTCCTGCCTCTGAAGTCATCAGGAGGCATTTAACAAAATATGTAGTAAAATGCTTCAGAAATAACCATGCCTAAGGATGTGGAATCAAACAGGAAAAAGAACCCTCAAAAGAGGACATCACATGAAAAAAAAATGTGTTGATAATTGCAAGACAGAAGGAGAGGCAGATCCCAGCTATAGACCACATCCGTTTAAGCCCAGTGGCTGGTGCTAAATATTTGAGCTTAAATGTAGTACCTCCCACCCCATTCCATACCAACTTCCTCTTCAAAATGGAAGAAAATAATAATGCAAAAACCCACAAAGGAAGCATTACAAAGGCAATGCAAAAGACCTTTCAATAGCAAAATCAGTGGGTCTTTCAGTGATCCACACTTTATTGAAAACCACAAGACATTTGAAATTTATTCAGGTCTTAGGCATTAGTTTCAAACTAGTTTCTCAAAAACTTCACTGAAGAGGAGAGTTTATTAATTTTCGAAGTGGAGATAGCCTGTAAGTTTAGGCCCTCATCTCTAACTCCATTCATTAGCACAGAAATCACCAAGGGCTCTCCACTTTGCTAAGTGCCCTGCAGGAGAAGGTTTGACACCCTGTTCTCTGGCACTTTTTGGGAATATTTAAAGGTAAAGAGTGATGATAGCTGCATAAGTGCTTTGTGTTCTTTTCCTGAAACTAAATTCTATGTGATATTCTTAGCTTATAAATAAATAAGATACCTGCTAGGCAGATGAGTAGCGTACAAAGGACCTGGTCTACTTCTCTGACATCATCAGTAACAGTTCATGCTTTCCTGTGCAAGAAACTAGTTTCCCGAGAACTTCCCAATGCAGTCCTTAGAACTAAAAGATGTGTGGTGATTGGAATTCAGGGATCTGTTTTATCTTACATTAAGATAAGCCAGCAGTGACTTTAGATACATGTGTTATGAAGTAACATTTATATTGGTCAAAGCTGAAAAAATTTAATTAAGAATAATGTCTCTTGTTTTTTTTTTCCCCATGGAAGTATTTACAGGACTGAATGATTTGATGACTAATGAACATATTTAAAGGGCATCTGGTACTGATCATGGACACCAAAAAATAAAATAAAATTTGTTACTGTTGGCAAGTTGTTATTCCAGTAGAATCATATGCTGAATGGTACCCCTGAGATTTTTTTTAACATAAATATTCTATAGTTACCCAGCCAATTTTGACTTGCCAGGGAAAAATACTTCAAAATGGCTACATATTAAAATAACAAATCCTAAACAAATCCATGTGCAAAAAATGCCACTCAATTTGGTGTGCCTTGGTAATGAAGAGAGAAAGGAAGGAAGGATGGAAGGAAGGAAGCAAAGAAAGAAAAAGGAAGGAAGAAAAGAGGGAAGGAAAGAAAAGGAAGGAAGGGAAAAAAGAACAAAGAAAAGAAAAAAGGAAAGAGCAGCAACTTAGTATATCGGAGTATGACAAACTCTATGCTACACATAGGGTGAAGTTTACCTTCTTACATAGAGAAATGGTGTACCTCTGAGGTTACAGCACAGATGATTTTAGGGTACAGCTAGTAATATTAAAAAACAAAACAAAACAAAGACCTCCAATGAATAGGCAGACAACAATTGTACCTTAGTGGTGAGTGGCAGTTGAAATAACTACTCTTGTCTTAGGATCTGGGAGTAATAGGGGGCAGCGGGGACCATGGCAATCTGCAGAGCACTGGCCTTGTCTAAAAAGAAGACACTACTTGGCTCAGTTAATTGTTGCCATATGGAAATGTGGGTCCAATGATGCCAGATTTTACAATTCTTCAAAAGACACTTTTTATGTGAAATCTTTTCATTTTGAAATGTTTTCTCAGAATTCAGATTCAGTTGGGAAAAATTCATGCAAGCCAAAAGAAACCTACTTTTGGGCCAGACTTGGACTTTAGTCATAAATCTTCAATTTGTTCTTTCTGAATTAGCTGAATGAGTAATGTTGTTAGGCTCGCAGAGGAAATATGAATGCTTCCGAATATGTGAATGAAAAAAAGAAAAAAGACTAGGTTACATTGATAGCTGAGTAGTTAAGGCCTTCAAGTGTGGTGTCAGATTATCTGTGTTAAATCTCAGCTATGTACCCTGGGTAAATTGCCAATTCTCTTTGTGTCTGGTTTCCACTCTGTAAAATGCGAATGATAATGGTATGAATTTCGTAGAGTTGCTGTGAGGGTTCAATTGAGCTTATTATCCACACAGTGCCTGGCACACAATAGTTGCTCAATAAACATTGGCTATTATTTTATAATATGATCTTCAGAGGACTTGTCCTTTTTATACTTGAAGAAAACATCCCCTGTGAATATAGAGAGTCTTTTTTATGTTGAAAAATAGGAACTAAGAGAATATTTTCTAGAGTCTAAAGCCAGGATTGGAATCCTTACCCTATTGCCATATAACCAGAGCAAGTTAATGATTTTTCTCAGGCTCAGATCTGTCATCTGTAAAGTGGAAATAATAGCCTGTACTTTAAAGTTGTAAGAATTCACTGAGATAATATGTATAAAATCAATACCTGGCATATAAGTCAATAAATGTTCCTGCTTTTTTGATTGTTATCTTCCCATTATTTAGAAGTTCCATATTTGCAAACACAGTTTATGTCTCGTTATATGTATTTGAAGGGACCTGCCATCACATTTGATTTACAGATTAAACATCATCTTAATGAATCATATGACAACACTGGTTCTCAACCAAGGTGATTTTACCTTCCAGAAGACATTTGGCAATGTCTGAGATATTTTTATTGTCACAACTGAAGAGAGAACAACTGGAATCTCATGGATAGAGTCCAGAGATGCTGCTGAACGTCCTGCAATGCACAGGCCGGTCCCCCACAACAAAGAAGTGTTTGGCCCAAATTGTTTCTAGTACTGAGCTGGAGAAATCCTGCATAATGGCCATGTAACCGCCATAAAATTGGGCTTATAAAGTTCTTGCCAAGAAAGGAGAGTTATTCATTTTTCAAAACGTCACCTAACTCAGAAATTAACATGTAAATTGAAATATATAGATTTACATCCAATAATAGATTTTAAAATGCGTATCTGTATCTGTATCTATTTTTTCCTGTTTACAAAAGTAATATAAACTTGTAAAAGTTGAAAGCTTACCAAAGCATATAAATGGAAAGTGAAAGTCTGCCCCATTTTTCCCCACCTGTCCTCATAGAAAACCACTGGAAATACAATTGAGTTATATTACTTCAGATTTATAAATACATGTGTATACTGTTCTATAATTTGATTTCTCTTTCTGAACAATTCAGTCCTACAGCTATTATGTGGTACAGAACAAGGTAGGCTTTCAGAAAGGGCAGCCTGGCATAGAGTATGGAACCAACCTCAGGGAAGGAGAGTGTCAGGGTGGTGGGTTGGTGGCCTTCCATGGGATGCAATAGCCCAAACAGGGTAAAGAAGGCATCCATGTGTGTTGGCAGCTCACTGTAGGATGTCAGTGAAGGCCAAGTGGGATGAAGGGCATGAAGAGAAAGGCCTGGTGCAGGGTTTTGAGCCCAGATGAGAGAAGAGGCCAAAAAGCAAGAAAGCACTCTAAGGATAATGGGACAACTCAGAAGGACACAAAAGCTAGCTTAAAAGGGGCCACAATTGAGACAGTTTGAGCATCTAAGTAAATAATATGAATAAATCAAGTTAGTAACAGATTAAAACCCACTGATTAAAATAGGAAACAAGAAGTCCATTATGATGTAATAAATAGTAAATAAAATGAAAGTTTACTAAGAATTATAATATGTACACAGTTAAAAAATAAGTTTTCCACCGAAAGTTAATTATAAAGGGAAAAGTATCTTTATGGTGGAAAAGCCTGGAAGACACACCTTAATCAAATGATTTAAGTTAACATCCTCAGTAATGAGACAAATTAAACTTGCACGCCATCTCATGAGATGCTGTTGTAGCCAGCTTCCAAGGTGATCCTTGCTTTCTGGTATTTATGCCCTTCAGTAGTCTTTGTCCACACTGAGTGGGGCTGACCTGTGAAACCATAGGATATTACAGAAATGATGGCATGTGACTTCTGATGCTAGATGCTAAAAGACCTCGCCCACTTTGGGGGAAGGCAGTGCCATATTGGCAGGACTGTTAAGCAGCCCTAGAGAGAGGGCCACATAGTGGAAAGAGGTGGTTTTTGCCAACAGCCAGCACTCATGTGTCAGCCATGTGAATAGGCCACCTTGCAAGCAGATCCTTCAAGCTTTCAGTTGACTATAGCCCTTGCCAACACCTTGATTGCAACTTGATGAGAAAATCACCCCACTAACCTTCTTTTCCTTACCCACAGAAACTATTTGAGATAATATTTGTTGTTTTCAACTGCTAAGTTTGGGGGTAATTTGATATACTTCAGTGGACAGTTAATACAGACACATTGAAAAGATACAGATACATAACCTCACTTCGGTGATATTCCTGCTAGAGATGCATAACCAGAATCTAGTCCTTATGGAGAAAATAACAAATATTAATTGAGAGGCATTCCACAAAATAACTGGCTTGAAATCTTCAGTGGAGTAAAGGTCATAAATAGTAAAGACAGACTGAGAAACTATCTTGGTATGAAGGAGACTAGATACATGATAACTGTACATATAACACTTGATTCTGAACTGGACTTTTGCTATTAGGGATATTATTGGGATAGTTGGCAAAGTTTGGAGACTGAAGATTAGATGGTAGTAATGTGTAGGTGTGAATATGTTTATTTTGATGGCTGCATCGTGATAATGTAGTGGAATGTACTTTAGGAAATACATACTGATGTATTCAGGGATGATGAGGCACCATGTCAGCAATTTACTCTCAAATGGTTAAAGGAAAACAATTCTTTGTAACTGTACTTGCAACATTTCTAAGGTGCTCCAGTGGAGCAGTCGGTTAGCATGCAGTACTTCTACAGCAACATTTCTGTAAGTTTGACGTTGTTTAAACATTTTTTTAAATTATGCGAGAAGAAAACATGTCATTGAATATGACCTTGCCTATAAAAATAGACTCATCTTGTCCTATTTGTTTGTTTGTTTATCGTTCATTTGTTTAGAGAGAGTGTGTGAGCAGGGGAGGGTCAGAGAGAGGGGGAGAGAGAAAATCCCAAGTAGGCTCCTCACTGACACAGTGCAGGGCTTGAACTCAGGAACCTTGTGATCATGACCTGAGCTGAAACTAAGAGTTGAACACTTAACCAACTGAGCCACCCAGGCTCCCCTCTTGTCCTTTTTAAAAGGGATTCATAGTATTCAAGTTTTAATATATAAAAAAAAAAGGCTTTTTGCCAATCTCCCATTGATGAGCATTTAAACTGATTCCAATTCTTTGCTATTATAAACATCCAGTTCTTTATTATTATAAACAGTGTTGGTAAATATCGTTTTAAACATGTTTGTGCCCTTGTTCAATGTTCGCTTAAGAATAAATACCGAGAGTTGAATTGTTATGTGAGTGGATATGCATCCTATAATCAGTTTAATCATAAGTCATTGTAGGAAACCACATAAAATCTCCTTAAAAGAAAATGAAACTTATAATTTGGTGTTATTTTCATTTGTTTTTTCCCCCCACTAGAAAGTAATCTCTATAAAAGTGAGAACTTTATCTGTCTTGATTATCACTATCCCCAGCGTTAAGATACTCTTAGACACTCAATAAATATTTGTTGCAAGAACAGTAATAGCGTTCTAAGGATATAAATTCATGTACTTCTTGTAAGAGCCCTATGAGATACATAGTAGGATTATCCATTTTACTTTTGAGGAAACTGAGGCAAAGAGAGGCTAGGTACTTGCCCAGTTTCACAAGACTATGAAATGATGGAGCCAGGGATCCAGGCACTTTTCCTTTGGTTTACAAGTTCTTCACCACTGTGCTATCTTGGGTCTCTTGTTGAATTAATGAATTAATGAATGAATGGCTAATATATTTATTTGATTCTTTGATCAATTACAAATTTCAACTACTTTTTTTTTTTCAAATGAAAATTGAAAGGAATAGAATGCTGACTTTTTAAAAGCCAAATTACTTTTATGGTCCTCTCTACTAGGCTGTACTTAACTTCATAATGTTACTGTTCCTGAAATTATTATCTGTACTGTATAAACCATACATCATTCTTGCTATGAATTTATGGATGTGGAAACAATATGAGCTTTGTTTTACAAATAAAATAGTAAATCTGGGTCTGCAGGTTTAGTATAGGAGGTAGAATATTTATTACTTAGTTTTCAAATGTATCTTCTGCTCCCCACTTGGTCTCCTCTACCCCTGCCTGTCCCTGAACTTGGAATATGCATGTCCATCTCCTACAGTCGTAACCCAATCCTCCAAAGTCCCACTTCCATTGACAACTCCTTTACCTTTCTCTTTTTCTTATACTCCTCTTGAAGGTTAAAATTATCTTTTCTTCCTCAAAATTCCCCGAGTCCTTTTTATAGTACAATAGTATAGTATAGGAATACTACATTCTAAACATACCTTATTTTAACTGTGTTAAGTTCTCATCCCCCTTAATAGACTGTATTCTCTTTTTGTTTTATTCATTTTATAAAACCCAAATTTTGCACAAAATATGAAATTTAGTATTGTGTTTTTTGAATGAGGGAATGGATTATCTCAAGGAAATATATTTTGAATTTTTAAAATCCTGAATAAAGACTACTAAGATCTGGATATTATATATTCCACAACTTTCAGGAATTATAAAATAAATGAAATGGTTAGACTTTTTTTAATATGGTGATTCATATTTTTGTCTTTAGTTTACAAGGCATCAAGAACCAAAGAGTATAATTAGCTTTCATTTCTATGGGACCTTCTGTTCATTTTATGGCTGTAAATATCAACTTTGCTTCTACACACAACTTTAGTTCCCTTTTAGTGGGTGTTTTAGGGACATCAAAGGTAATAAAATCAATCAGAGATAAGTGGAATATTTTTTCAAAGGCTAGTACTTAAGGATATGTTGCTGTTAGAGAATTTTAATACAGAATTTGTTTCAAGTGTTTGTATAATACTATATCTCCCTGCCAACTGGAAGAAGGACTGTCCTTGAATCCTGTTCTGCATGAAATAATAAAATATAATCCCTTCTTCACATACATTTAAAAAAAAGAACATCAGGGAATGTGAAGTATTGTCATTAGACAAGATTGTATTTTCTTGCTAGCAAAGGCAATACTGTAGCCTTCAGGCCAGTTTTTTCTCTTCCCCCATAAGGACTTCTTTCCTTTACGCACAGGATTCAGACAAAGCTGAAGGTTTTTGTTGCTGGAATCTCAAATAGCAAGCCAAAGAGAAAGTTCAAACAAATATCATCAGTCTTTTAAAAATATCATTGCTTATATAAGTTAATTGTGGTCTTTGGAGTGCTGGTGAGCCTCAAGCACCCTTGGACTGTTCAGATATTCAATCATTTTATTTATATTTGGTGTAAGGTATTCTTCTGGACAGCATTGATCATGAAGTTTCTGATTTAATTTAACATTAGTTCATGCTTTTTTGTTTTAAGTTTGTTTTTTGCTTGTTTTTTTTTTTAGATTAGCTCAATATCTTGTGCATTCCAACAGATAATTTAGAGGCTAATGTATTATTGTGATGCACTTCTATATAATCTTACTAATTTTTTGTTTTTACTTTTATTCATCTAATAGATTTATTTGAGATTCCCCAAACTAGTTTTATAATTAGTGATTAAAATAAAACTTTAAGAAACACCATATGTTAGCTAACTTGACAATAAATTATATATAAAAAATAAAATGATAAAAATTTTAAAAAGAAATATTTTGGAACTACTTTTATATTGTGAATAATACATCTGAAAATAATATCGTCTAACTAAAAGTTACAAACTTGATATGTAGTCTGAAATAAGTTCAGAAAAACTAAAGTCCTTCACACCCATATTTCAGAATTTAGCCTATTTGAGTATTCTTTGTAAAATCTTGAGTTCTGCAGGGCTTCTCATTTCAATTAAGTTCTTGGTCCTACCCTTTGTAGATGAAATTCATTTGGGGGCCAGCTGAGATTTTCCCTACTGTTTCTAATTGTGTTGCATTGTAAATCTCCAAACTTTATTCAGGAAAGTATATCTTTTGTGAGACATGTCTTATAAGTAAGAAATTATTACTTTGTGTGTCCAACGCAGGATTTTTAAATAGGCATTTACATTTCATATATCATGTTAGATGCAGATTTTTTTATTTGTTTTAAAATTATCCTGAGAACTTCAGAAATTACTTCTTTGGTGATCATTCTTGAGGGGGAAACCTTTTTTCCTTAAATCTCTAGCTCTGTGGTGCATGTATATAAACATGCCTTTGTTCTCAAAGTGCTTTGTGTCTGCCTCTCTTAGTTTTTTTTCTTCCCTTTTCTTGTACCTTAGTCTGTCGTTTGTGTTAATAACTTTGTTTACGTTCAGTAGAGGTAATAAGTGCCTTTTAGATGATAGAAGGGAGTGATACAGGAAGTAAGGAGAAGAGATCTGGAGAATGGGGTAGATGAAAGGGAAAAGGACGGAAGAATTAGGAAAGGAAAAGGAGAGAGTGAGTGTGATAGAGGAAGAAAGAGCAAAAGGCAGAATAGGGGTTATATGAGGGTTTGTGAGATCTTGGGGGTTGGTCGTGGGGGAGGGAGATCAACAGACCAGCATTTTCCCCAGGCTTGGGCTCAAGCTTGTGAAAACTAATGTGTTAAAGAATCTCAGCTGGGATTTGCTGAGGACAAATGCTGTAATGTGTTAGTCATCCATTATCTGCTTCTATTTTTGCAGGTTCTGAATGATGACTGACGCGGGTTTGTGTGATAGCCCTCACAGTCCCTGTCATTCCCGAGTGATAAGGAGTCCGCACCACTAGCCCCAGCACCGGGGCAGAAAGGAGCTCTGGCGGCTGGAAAGCTTCCGCTTGCGGACAGGACACAAGTACCGCCTTCCCACGGGCTTCTGCGCGCGGCTGGTGATCCAGACACCTCAGCTCGTCCAGCTCGCTGCTCTCGCGGGCAGATGGTGTGCGGCCGCCGCAGGACGCCCGCCGCGCCCGGGCCATGAAGTAGCGGCTGCTGGCGGCGCCGCTGCCCGACCGCCGGCCCCAGGCGAGCGGGGCGCTGCCGGGTCCTCCCCCGGCGGGGCCGGAGCGCCGAGGACATGGCTGGCGTGCCGAGCCTGCTGGTTCTCCTTCTTGTTTTTCCAAGCAGCTGTTTGGGTTTCAGAAGCCCACTTTCTGTCTTCAAGAGGTGGGTGTGTATTTTCTCAAACAGGCGGGATGTTGTTTGGATGGTTCCTGTGCATGCTGTTGAAAAATGTAATCACTTTTATAAGCCAGAGTCTTGTGGAAATACGCAAGATTGATTTACTTTGCTGAAACGACTTGGGATTTTAGCATAGTAACTTGTTGTAAAGTCCCTCGTACTGAAAAAGCCCACTGTATTATAGCCATGCTGCACTGGCTTTCAAAACTCCAATTAGAAGTTGTGATTTCCAATACTAATCACTCCCTCTCGGGGAGATATTTCAGAAACTACAGTAGAGTCGTTTAGACTTGAATGCTTTCTTGTTTAAAACAGCTCAAAGAATAAAATATCAAGATAGATAAGTGGTGGGAAGAAGCAGATCATGGACTGTAATAGCTCAGGAGAAAACATTGAGCTGTATATACACTCCTCATAATTACCATATTAAATATTCATGTACTTGCACATTTGTAATTCACATCGCAGTCTTTTTCCCTCCCTCATGCAGCTCTGCCTACTAGCAATATTATTGTTGGTGTTTTGTTTCTGGCTAGTGATACTGGGTATTCACAAAATAGTTACAAAAATTTTATTGGGTTATAGTTAATGTTTATGCCATTAGAAAATTGATATGCCTATGTTGATTTGTAATTTATTAATACTGTATTAATTAAGTAGAAACAAATATATATTTTGACAAGCTTTTATTGAATGGAGTTTTAAATGTAGCAGCCTGCTAGCTTGCTTTGATGATATTTTGTTTCCAAGTTGGGCATATGTTGCTCCTAGACTATAAAATGCAATTCTGATGTTTTAGAACATTATACAGTCATTACATCTTTTAGAGTTGTCTTTGGATCTAAATCAATAATCTTTCATCTTAAGGTCTTAGAATTCTTTTTTTTCCCCTTCTTATGTTAAAATTCCATTATGTTCAAGGATATTGAAATGTTCTTATTTCTCAAGGTTTAAAGAAAGCACCAGATCCTTTTCCAATGAATGTCTTGGTACCACCAGACCAGTAATTCCTATTGATTCGTCAGATTTTGCGTTGGATATTCACATGCCTGGAGTCACACCTAAACAGGTGAGAGGAATTCTGTATTTCATGATTCCTTGTTGTGTATACTATCTATAACTGAAGCAAGGAAACTGCATTTAAAAGCAGTGGTAACTTCTTTGAAAGTAGGCATTTGATTTCAGGACTCCTCAGGCAGGCCCAGAATAATTGAATATTATAAAGAGGAATAAATCTTTCAACGTGAATCTTTCACTTAAATTTCTTTTTAAAAATTTTACTCATATTGTTATTTGTGTTTTCAAATGGAGCCTTGGAAATTTATGTTTTGAAATTCTCAGTGGACTAATAGCCTCTATAATGCAGCATGTAAGTATGTATTAAAATGTGAAAAATTATTCTAATAAAGGGAAATGATATTGAGCAGCTGCATTTAAGAAATTACTTTATTTAAATACCCATCTATTGCAGCCACAAATTGAGAAATAAAAGCATGTGTTTTACTGCCAGGAATTTGAAAAGCAAAACATTGCACACTTTTAAGGAAACTGTTCAAACAGGTGGTTGATTGTGAGTTTTCTTTGCTGTGATTTGCTTGTTATAAGAAATATATTTTGAAGAAATAATGGCAGAGCTCATACAAATATGCCCTTTAGAGTATTTTGAGTAAAACTAGGTTGTTGCTCGGGTTTTCCCTGTTTTAGAAGAAGCTCAAACTCACTGCTGTCGTGTGTGCAAGGTGTTTCATTAAGCATAAAAAGGCCAGAATTAATTATGCTTTGCAGCCAGGCACTGCAGGGATTTATGTGTGTCATTAAAAGATAGTCTTCTCCTTTTGAAGGGCTACAGAGACGGGGAAAGACCTGGGTGTTGTAGAGCTGCAGTGGCTGATGACTCATTGTTGCAGATAACATTCTGTTTTCCTTTTTTAATTTTTTTTACGTATTGAGAAAATAAAAGTATTCTACTTGTTGGAAAGAATTCCTTTGACATCCAGATGCTCTAAGAAAATACACACGGTCCTTTTTTGGGCGATGAAGGATTGACATTCATTTGTTTGAAAACCTGTGTATGATCTAGCTATCTATAAATAACTACTTTACTATTATAAAAGGACCCTCACCCTTACCCCTCTCCATTCCCAAATGACCAGGCAGGTGATTTTCCTGTACATTCAGTTGTTAGTGTCCTGGCCTTTAATTCCGTAAGCTGTTTATTTAGTATTTAGTCAGAACAGGTGTAATGAGATTGGGAATAGGAGAGACCAGTGACAGTTGCTCCCTTGTGAAGAGTGTTCCTTCTTATCTCTTTTCACTTTTAAAAGTGTTTTTTTTCACCTATATTTGCTTTATATTAAAATTGATTATTTTTAATCCACTAATTGGTCTTTAAGCCCTCTTTTTCCACAGGAATATTATTGTTTTCTCAAATAGTCATTTGTCATGGTTCATTGTTATTTTGTTAGTTTTTTCTTTTGTTATTTTACAGTAATAACCGTTAAATTATTTAACAATAATGATAATAGGTAACTGTGTTGGAGTCAATATTCTCAGAAAGATTCCTAGAGGAATTATTAAAAAAATGTAGACAAGTTCAATTTTCATAAAATAAAATGTGTTTACTCATTTTTATAATTTTATAATTATCAAAATAAGTCCATGGCAAAAGAACTTAAATGAAGTTACAGCTTGCTATTTTCCACCATCTGCGCCCAGCTTTCCCTTATGCAGTGGGCATTTGCTGGTCGCCTTCCCAGCAGATGTTTCCTTGTTGCTCCTTCTCTTTTAACCATGTGGTTTCCAGGAGCTTTCTACCCAAGATCCAGAGGGTGAGGGTTAGCAAATCACTGCAACCCACCTCCCCTTCCACAGCTAACTGGTCTAGAAGAAGGTGTGTGACCTAGACCAGTCCAGTTAAATCTCAAGACTTTTGCTGAGAATGCATTTCTCTGTTGCATGTGAGCACAAGGCATGCAGTCCTGGGGTCTGCTACATTCGTGAGGGCAACCATGCCTAGAGTAAAACTATCATAGTTTTATTTTATAGTACTATAGAAGGTAATGCAGAGACACTGAAAGAACAGATGTTCTCGGTGACCTTGCTACTTACAGAGTTTTCAGTTACGTTAGGCTTTTTGTTTCAACCAGGTTGAATTGGGTTTACAAGTTCTGACTTGTAACTGAAACTACCTAACAGGATAAGTGATTCAGTTGTGCTCCCTTGTCAGCTCAGAATTGGTTGTTGAATGTTTCTTCCACTTTCCCCCGTCATGTAAATGCCATGACTATTTACTCACTTGATCTAGCCAACCTATCTATACCTCATAAACCTTCCTGAGAAATGAGTTCCACCCCGTACTGAATGTAGCCAGGAAGAGATGGACACGGAAACCCATTTCCCTCCTGAACTTGGTGTTCTTGGTGAGGAGGACCAAGAGCATGATCCTGTGAGTACGTTTGGTGAAGAAAGTATTCTTTTCCCAAAAAGCAGATGAAATGAAATTTAACACAGATCCATAGAGGAATGGAGATTACAAGGCAAGAAAAGGGAAGTGAAGCATTTTAGAGGAAAGAATAAAAGAAGGGAATAAAAAGAGTTGGTCCCCCCTAACCCCCCCAAAATTCAAGAGAATAGAATGATCAAGAACAAAAATAAAGGACAAAAGAAAAAATAACTATAATCTGAAGAACAAAACATTTTAAAAATCTTAAAAGAAAATGAGTAAGGAAACGTAAAACCAAGGAAAGGCATTGAGGAGTTAAAATCTTCTTTTTTTTTTTAAATAGCAGATCAAGAAGAACAACCAAATTTAAAGAAAGAAGGAACTAAGGACCCCAAACTTGAGTTAGTAACTGAGGCAGACCAAGTTGGTTAAAGAGGTATATTCACTCAACAGATTTTTTTTATAACACATGTCTTAAATTTTGGCAGTAATAAAATAACAAGATACATCAGTGAATCTGCTCTAAGTCTTTTCCTTGGGAAATTTGAGATTGTTAGGTAGGCTTGCATAGAGAAACAAATAGCTGCAGAACAGAGGTGGAGAGAACTTAGTTATAATACTGACACAGTACAAGTAACTAATTTTGCTGGTGGAATACAAGTCAAATTAGTGTGTTACCAAAGAACCTCCAGTCATGTCAGGCCTCTGAGTTGTAATCCATTCAGCCATATCATAGACTTCAGAGTACTTTAAAGAGTACTGTCATTGAGCTCTGGAGGGTCTGGAGAAGGTAGATGAATTACCTGTTCCAATATCAACTTTATATTCAAGGGAAGCTCACTCTCTTCTGTGCCTTGAAATTTTAAAAAATAATTCGTCTTCTTGAATAAAGTTCTTGCTAATCAGTGTTTTCTCAGGCTTTGGGAAGACATGGAGAAGAGTAAGCAGCTAAGTAGCCTAGAGGAGAGGTAAAGCAAGCACACTGTTTCTGATGGCACAGGCTTCAGATCCAACAAAGGCGCAGAGTGTAGTATCTTGAGGCTCTTCTTTTAGCACTTCTTCCTCATTTAATTCCTTTTCTCACCAAAGACCCTGTGGGCTTTTGCTGTCACCAATTCATATCAACAAACAAAGCAATTTGATAACCTGCCAGTTGATGGTTATAGTAAGGTGCTATCATCAATTTGATGCACATGGACATTTGATTTAAGACAAAATAAAAGAGGCATAATCATGGGGATTTTACTTAAAGTCTGTTGTCTAAATCTAACCCAAGTCTAGTGTCTTACATAGACTTCAGGGCCAGATTGACAGCATTCTTGTCCCAGCTCCTGTGGTGTCAACTCTGGTATGGTTTTTAACCAGCGGGTCCTGCTCCTCCATCTGTAAATAGAATAATACTTATTACCTACCCAGGACTGTTTTGAGGACTGAGCAAGGTAATCCCGGCAGCATATTCAGATGCCCTACATGTGATAAGTTCTCATAACCTATGAACTTGTATCATTATTGTTATTTTTTATGTTGAGGGAAATGTGAATGGGTCTTCTTAAGAAATTTTTTTAAAGTTTTTATTTATTCTTGAGAGAGAGAGAGAGAGAGCAGGGGAGGGGCAGAGAGAGAGGGACAGAGAGAGAATTCTGAGCAGGTTCCGCACGGTCAATGCAGAGCCCGATGAGGGTCTTGAACCCACAAATCATGAGATCATGACCTGAGCTGAAACCAAGAGTCTTAATGCACTTAATGCACTGAAATGACTGAGCCACCCAGGCACCCGAGTCTTAAGATAAGAAAGAAATTGCCAGCCTTTATGCTTTCAGAAATAACTTCCTGGGGAATGTAAAACATTGTAATAATTTTGAAACAGAGGAAAGTTAGCCAAATGAAGAAAAACAGAAAGCATGAACCTGGGCAAGAGAAACCTGGGCAGGAAAAAGTAAGTGAGGAAGTCACCCTTGCAGTGTGCTCATTCCTCAGTAGCTATTTCTATTAAAAATGGCCCTCATGATCAGGGAATGAAGGAACATGGAGGATGGATATGTTTTTCTCAACATTCTTGTATATTTTTCATACTGCTTAGAAAAGAAATTATCAAAAGCCGTTTCATCAGCATAAAGCCTTATTTTTTTAAATATTAATTTGAAATTATCCTGGATTTCTTCACTTTGCTGGAGACTTTGTACATTGACCTTATTAAAAAAAATCACTCTTTCCTAACATAAGTCTTTTCAAATCCTGGTTTAAATAGCATTTTATTTATTTGTTATTAGTGCCCTTAGGTCCTCTGCAGTCTTAGTTTAAGGACTTAAAAATGTAAATTAATTTGTAAAAAATATAATTTTATAGAATTAAATATTTTCTTTGAACCTAATAACTTGAAATCATGTAACAATTGAATTTCTTTCCAATAGGAAAGGCTGTTAGGGTGTCATTAATGTCGTCATTTTCCTCCCTTATTTTAGGAGCAGTTTTAGAATTATAAAGAAATACACTTTTCTTTTCTGAACCTCTTATAGATTCTTGTCACATTCTGTATTTGTCTTTTTTTTTTTAATGTTTATTTATTTTTGAGAGACAGAGAGACAGAGTGTGAGCAGGGGAGGGGCAGAGAGAGAAGGAGACACAGACTCTGAAGCAGGCTCCAGGCTCTGAACTGTCAGCACAGAGCCCGACGCGGGGCTCAAACTCACGAACCGCGAGATCATGACCTGAGCCGAAGTCGGCGGCTTCACCGACTGAGCCACAAAGGCACCCCTGTATTTGTCTTTTGAAGAGTCACAGATTATGCTTTGCAATCAGAAGGCAGCCTTCCCCTGTGTTCCTGAACACAAATGTCTATCACCAGGAGAACCAGGAAATGGAATAATTCTGGGTTTAAAGATCACATCCAATATGAACAACAAGTTGAAAAACCTTAGAGTCTAAAGTTATCACTTATTTTAAAATAACACTGAAAGAATGTAGTCATTGAAATAAAACCAGAATGAACAAAGTACTCATATGAAATTTTCTCAAAAGCTTCCCACAGTGTTTCTCTTTGCTTTTTTCTCAAAAATGGACAACTATTAGAAAATGTTTACTAATATATTTTAACTTTTTATTCTCTGACATAGAAAGGAAGAGATTCCCTTTGCTTTCACTATGCATATAAACATGTAATAAGAACCTAGCTTTAATAGGTTCTGTAAAGCCTAGCTTTTCTTACTGCACCTGTTTAAAAAATCAGTTTTAGGGGCCCCTGGATGGCTCAGTTGGTTAAACATTGGACTCTTATTTCGGCTCAGGACATGATCTCAAGGTTTGTGAAATCAAGCCCTGTGTCGCACTTTGTGCTGGGCTTGGATCCTGCTTAAGATTCTCTCTCTCCTCGCTGCTCCAGAAAACAGTATAGAGGTTCCTAAAAAAATCAAAAGGAGAACTACCTATGACCCAGCAATTGCTGGGCATTTATCCAAAAGATACAAAAATGATGATTCAGAGGGGCACATGAACCCCAATGTTTATAGCAACACTATCAACAGTAGCTAAATTATGGAAAGAGCCCAAATGTCCATCAACTGATGAATGGATAAAGAAGATGTGGTATATATACAGTGGAATATTATTTGGCAATCAAAAGATTGCCATTTGCAGTTTGCCAACAACAAGATTTGCCATTTGCAACAATTTAGATGGAATAGAGTGTATTATGCTAAGCAAAATAAATCAGAGAAAGAAAAATGTCATATGATTTCACACATGTGGAATTTAAGAAACAAAACAGAGGAACATAGGGGAAGGGAAGGAAAAATAAAAACAGAAAGGAAGGCAAACCATTAGAGACTTTTAAATGCATAGAACAAACTGAGAGTTGCTGGTAAGGTGTTGGGAGGTGGGATGGGCTAAATGGGCAATGGGCATTAAGGAGGGTACTTGTTGGGATGAGCACTGGGTGTTATATGTAAGTGATGAGCCACTAAATTCTATTTCTGAAATCATTATTACACCATATGTTAAGTAACTTGGATTTAAATTAAAAAAAAAAAAAGAAAATAGGATAAAAAATATTCTCTCCCTCTGCCCCTCCCCTACTCATGTGAGTGCACTTTCCCTCAAAACAAATAAATAAAAATTAAAAAATCAGTTTTAAAAGATCAAGCCAGTTTCATAACTTCCCTTTATGTTCCCTATAAACAGCATTTGCTCAGGATATGTATTTATCAAAAGTAGTGGAGAAGGTAAATGCAGAAATCACTGTAATGCCTTAATTTTCTTAAGTTCAAAATTGATAAAATTAGACATTTTCTTGTATCACTTGTTTGTACAACGTTTGGCTTATGGCTAATTTGGGGGATATTCTAATATGTTAAATCTGTATATTTTTTATTTAATCATTATGGAGGATAAAAAGGAATCCCAATTAGTGCTTAAAATTCAGGACAGAATTATCTAGGACATCTGCCCTGCAAATGAGGCTTTACTGGAATAGTTTTTAGTTCTTTGGGGGTTGTGATTTACTTGTCTCCTTCTCTCTAGTTATTAATATGTAATAATATTTGCATTTTTTAAAAATAAAAATTCTGAGGTTTTTTTGAGCATGAGAATAAAAAGAAGGGATATACTCTATATCCCATTTCAAGACTAGTTTTCACTTTCAGATTAAGCCTCATAGTACAAGTGGAGAAAATTAATGTGTGGGCACCAACAGCTTTCTGGGCACCAGCAGTAGGTTATCTGTTATACTCATTGGAGAGAATGGATTGGAGCTCTTCCCAAAGCAGTGGGGTGATTGCTGGGAAATGCCCAGAGAAGATCCCTACATGACTCTAGAGTTTGTATTATCTGGATGCCCCATAGATTCACTGACCACCTGTATGTGGCCAGTGGCCACATCCCATCCTACTTTCCCTTGTCCTGTGACCTGTCTTCCACTGCAGGCTCATCTTCTTCTAATTCATTCTGTACACTAGGACAAACATGACAAATAGGTTTGCTTTTTGAGGCAAATCCATTTGAATGAGAGGAGCTGCCTAGAAAATGTTAAGAACTGTGAGACCATGAGTATGAAAGACAGAGGTAGTGGCTCCAGTAGCCACTCCTATGCCAGTGTATTTCTGTTGCTAGAAAAAATAGATTATGGGTGAATGTTGATTGCATTAAGTCATTGTCTTAAAATGAACATGAATCACAGCTTTTAGTGTTTCTTAGTTCTTAGTTTCTTAGTTTTTTTTCCCTTCACAAAAAATTAAAGGAGCATGGTAGTCTTGCTACTGAAGGAGGAAAACCAGGAAATATCCTAATTCTGGACTAGTATTTGTTTTTTATTCAGAAAGACTTAGGTAATGTGTGTAAATTTCCAAGATTTAGAAAAAGAGCAACAGAGGAGATTAACATCCTCTACCATTTACCTTCCGAAACCAAGGAAGTAATATTATCAATTTTACCAGTGGAGAAGCTAATAGCAAAGACAATTCAGTGATTATTAGAAAGGACCGTCACCAGACCCTTGTTTTGTTTACTTAGCTGCCTCACATTAAGTTGTTTTTATCCCCTTCCTTTTTTGAAAGTTCAGGATTGGTATTGTTTAGGATGCTACATGTCACATTCTGTGGTTATATTTGTATAATTCACCTCCTGCTTCATCAGCAAGGCCCAATTATGTGAATTACATAGACTACAAAAACATTAAATGGATCTTGTAAACTGCAAACTAAAGTCATATGTTGTTCACTGCTAATTGTTTAAGTTTAAATCATGATGATTCCTCTTTATTTTTACTAAAATCCTATATAACGTCCACTTAGAAAAGATATGATCGAATTATCAACAGCGTTTTCCTCTGTGAGAATAACCTAAACTTGTCACAAATCTGGGTTCGGAGCTGCAAATACACATCAGCTTTTTTTTTCTTTCTTTATTAAAAATGAGAAATGGTACATTTTATTTTCAATTATTTTTTAATATTTTTATATCAATATATTTAAAGAAAATATTTTAAAAAGCAACTATAGTCTAAGAGACTCCCTTATGATCACTATTTTCTCAATAAGATTTTTAGTTCTTTTTGTTTTTTATTCTAGTAAATTTTTAAAGGAGAAAATATATTTATTGAGTGCTCATTATGTAATACCCTTGTATGAGGTACTATATAAGCATTGTCTTGTTAATTTTTATAAAAACTTTGCATTTACAGTACTAGTATTCCCATTTTTTTTTTTTTTTTTTGAGCTATTGAAACTCAGGGAGATTAAATAACCTAGCTATAGCCAAATAGCCGGTAAATCGGAGAACAAGGATTTTCTTCCTTCCTTCCTTCCTTCCTTCCTTCCTTCCTTCCTTCCTTCCTTCCTCCCTCCCTCCCTCCCTCCCTCCCTCCCTTCTTTCCTTCCTTCATTTTATTTATTTTTTTCTTTTATAGATTATTGTCAAGTTGGTTTCCATATAATACCCACCCAGTGCTCATCCCCACAAGTGCCCTCCTCCATGCCCATCACCCCTCTTCCCCTCTCCTGTTCCCCCATCAGCCCTCAATTTGTTCTCAGTATTCAAGAGGGAGAGCAAGGATTTAATAAATACAGATTTATTTGACTCTGAGAGCATGTTTATTTCATAAACCTGTTAATGGTCTATATGTATTTTCCAGGGAATGTTTTGATATATATTTTTATGTGTGCATATGTGTGTACACAGACACATATACTTTTTATTACACATACATTATACAATAAAAGCTTTCATTTGTCAAATAAACTAAATATAGTTCCCTGGTTTCATCCTAAATCCTTGAGTAACTTTTTTCTTATATTTTCTCATATCCATCCAGAAGGAAATGTTACTAATCTGAATTCTGATAAGGTATTTCTGATTGCCTGGCTATTAAAAGACACATTGTAATCAGCCTAGTTCAGTTTTACACAATTTTGACTTATCCCTCTCTAAATCTAAATGAGATATTAGCAAATTATTTCATAAAGTGTCAGATAGTAAATATTTTTAGCTTGCCAGTTGTATGGTCCCATTTGTAGCTGCTGTAGTTAGAAAGCAGCCCTGGACAACATGTTCCAGTAAAAAAAATTTATTTACTAAAACAAGCAGCCACCCATGCGCTACAGTTTGCTGATCCCTGATCGAAAACCATTGCATATGCCATTTAGGCTAATAAATGAATTTAACCTTTGACATCTCATGAACTGTGTCTTCTGACTTCTAGAACATAAAGAGTAAAAATACCAAAACAAGGTTAACAGCTCTTTGATCTTTGTTCCTTAGTTACCTATTTAGTTTTCATGACTTAAATGGTCATAAACAAGAGTTTTCTTATTTATAATATTGTGTTTCAGTCTCCTCCATCTCAGTGAACAGCAGTGCTTGTGTTACATAGTTCCTATCGGAACTAGAAAGACACTGGAGTCTTTCTTGGTTCCTCCTTCTCACACTCTGTGGACAAGTTGCCAGCAACTCCTGCTGGTTCTACCTTCCAAATGTGTCCAGAATCCAGTCCTTCCTCACCACACCCATCTCTCCCACTGTGGCCCGTGCACCACTCTCTCTTTCCTGGATTATTACAATAGCTCTTCTCACTGGTCTCCTTGCACCCTTTATTCCTACCGTCTGTGCTCATCTAGCAACAAATTGTGGAATATCATTCTATAGAATATTATGCAATAAGTGAAAGACTGAGAGAGGTCTCCATGTGTTGCCCTAGAAGTATTTTCATTGTGTGTTGAGTGAGAGAAGCAAACTGTAGTCATATTCAGAGTGCGATCCCATCTTAATAAAAATAAATAATAACAAAATCTCTGAATGTGTGTGTGTGTGGTTATATATTTTTGTACAGGCATGGAGGAAGTTGGAAGAAGGTACATTAAGCTGTAAACACAGGTTCCCTTGGAGAAGTTAGCAGTGAAGGAGGATGACAGAAGATTTTTTAATGTATATCAAAGTTGTTTCATCATTAAAAGATCATCTTTTATTTTGTAATTGTTAAAAATTAATAAAGAAATAAATAAGCAATATCACCAATGAAAATACAAAACAACAACAACGACAACAAGAGATCTTCGTTTCTGATATAAACCCTAATGTTCTAGAAATCTCTAGAGGGGTTTTCCACACAATGCCTCTAATTGATAAATTTTTAATTCCTATTCCTCTGCTTCGCAACAGTGCTATTAAGAGAGGCTGATTAATTAAAGAATTTAGGAAATTGGTACACGTTTAGAAACAAATAGAGCCAGATTTGTAGGGGGTCATTCTTCTATTTTAGTTGGTCTGAAGATATTTGTCGAAGGCAACCATGCATATCTTTACACATTAGCAAGAAAAGTGATTCTCTTTGCACTTATTAGCCACCAGAAAAATCCTCTTTGTTTCACTTATTTTCAGATTTATGTAGTCTGAATTAATATTTCAACAACCCTATTCAAGAGGAGCATTTGGAACCATTCCACATGAATGTTGGATTCTTTAAGCGAAAGTGCAGAACACACTCTTTCAAGGCACAGATTGCTTTTCACAGATAATGTATTCTACTTAATCATATATAAAGGGATAAATCTGAGGTACACATTAAAGGAATAGCTTTGTCTTAGCATGCAAAAGTCGCCTCATCCAGCAAAGCTTAGTGCATTTTTAAGGAGGAAGGTATATAAAAATAGCTAGTACATTTCTGCTGTACATTGTGCCATACTCCCACCCTCCGTGAATCCAGTGTTAAATGAAAACATTTGCCATGGCAACATCGATTTACAAAGGGCAAATGATGTTTCTGAGAGATTAGAGTACTTCCCTTCATAGATCTCAGATGTGCACACAGTTAACACTTTAGCACCCTTATTTAATAATTTTATATATAGCTGAACTTGATTATTCTTAAGTGTTTTAATTTGGAAGTAGAATACAAAACAAAACAATACACTCTCAACAAAAACTGACACCAAGTTAAATACATGCTGGAAAATATCACTAAAATATTTCAACTTTCACTGTTTGTAGAAATCCAAATTATTTCATGCAGTAAGCTATCCTGAACTATGGTTAAATCATTTGCTTTCAACTGAATGAACATTTTACTCTGAAAATGCAAATTATCTGTTTACCTCACTATTTCTATAATTGATGTTATTATAATATTTAGCTTCCCCATTTTGGACACATTAAAATATTAATTTTATCTCCTTAATGTATTTTTCATAAATGCTACATCAGTATTCACAGATATTTTACTGTTGTGGTTTCATCCACTTGCCTCAGACTTCGAAGGCAGAAACAGGAGCTGTAAGAAGGAAGATAGATTGGTAGCCTGGGTAAATGCGAGTATTAAAGAAGTGACTGTAGTGGGGTCAAACAAGTTTAGAAGTTAACAAATAGTCTCTGTATTGTTTCTGTGCTCTCATAACCACTCCATAATACAAAATGGAAAAAAGTGTGCTCAGGGTAAGGAAATTAAGTTCCTGCCCTAAATAGCTCAGAGCTGAGGGTAAAAAATTTATCTTACTCAACATGAATTCTTTGACTCTGCCAGAGGTATATACTGTTCTATCTTATACCTATCATTTATTTAATCAGCACAGTAAGCTAAGAAGCCCGTGGCTGTTAGGTGTAAGGGGACTTTTAGTCCCTCAATCAATTATGGCAGGAGTCAGTTGAGATAAACAAGGTATTTCATACAGTTACAGCCCACAATATTCCCTTTTCACTTTGGTTTGTGATGACCTGAAAACCTCCTACAATAGCCAAAGAGATTTGAAGCACCACTGAAGCAAATAAAAGCCAAATCTAGCACTCTTTTAATGCTTTCAAGTCTGCTGCTGGTGAGGGACTCCAGGTTTATTGGAAGACTGTGTATCATATATTTCCAGTTCCCTTCCTTTTTCAACACGTATTCCCCAAGATTCAAAAATGTCAGTTGTCCAAAAAAGTTTACAAATATATGAATCCAAGGCAGTTTCCTTGATTTTAAAAGAGGTAAATCTTCCAGAACCTATTTATTATAGCTAAGAACTTTAGAGAAAACAGAAATATGCAAACCCATGAAACACTGTATGAAGGAGAACATTAATTCAAGAATGATCTTGTCACTTTACTGTGGTAGTCAGTTTACGACATCATGGACTGACAATGATTTTTATTTGAGGTGTGTTCAAATCTAGTGAAATCCAAAGATAACGTCATACATATATTAGGAGAATTAATTCAGGCATGAATGGAAATGTTGTAAGTAACTTTGAAATGTAAACAAGATTGGAATAGTTTTTCCAATTCCTTCCTTTCTAAATATCAGTCTTCCAGACCATTTCTCCCCCAGGTTTTTAAAATAATCTTATGTAACCATTGTGACATCATTATACAGCAGTCATTACACTATACCTAACCTATCATGTATTGCAGTGAATAAAATAGCCTTGATAGCTAGCCATTCTTTATAAAATTACTTAAATGGGTCTGGGGAAGAAGTCTGAATTCTGTCTGAGTAGTCATCACTCAAGGAACAAATCTAAATCTCTGCCTCGTGTCCACGCATTGAAATATTATCCCCACTTCTGTCTTTCTCGAGATGTACTGTCAAGAACGTAACTTCCTTGAGAGAAAAGTTTTGTCTGTCTTGTTCATCCTTGTATCCTCTGGGCCTAAAACATTGCCAAGTGTCCAATAAAGATTAGTTGAATAAATTTTTTTCAAAAGGGAAGGAAGTTACCTTCATACTGAGAATATCCCCTTTCCCTCCCCATTACCCCCAGACACATACACACGCACATCCTAGTGACTGCAGTATTTTTTATGCCTCCACACTGATGACAAGTCTCCTGCTTGTGAGTCCCTTGCTGCCATGCTCCTGTTCAGATCAATTATTATTATTTCAACTGTAATCTTTTTACTCTTGCATGATTTTTTTTTCATTTTTATCAGCTTGAGATGAAATTTACTTAAAAATAAAAAATCAATTTCAAGAGTATGATTTAATGAATGTTGACAAATATATATGCAGTTGTGTAATTGCCACTTAGTCATGGTAAAGAACATTTTCATCAGTCCTGAACGTTCCCTTGTGCTCCTCTGTGCTCTCCCCCATTCCTTCCCCAAAGCCAGCCTCTGGCAATGACTGATCTTTCTGTCACTACAGTTTGGGCTTTTCTAGATTCGCAGGTAAATGTAATCACAACAGTATATAGTCTTTTGGTGTCTGGCTTCTTTCGCATAGCATGGCACATTTGAGATTCATCTATGACATTGTGTTTATCAGTAGTTTGTTCCTTTTTATTGCAAGTCGTAGCCATGAGGGAGTCTGGACTCTTTGCCTCAGGCAGGCTGGTTCCAAATCTTGTGCTTTTAACCATTATGTTAGGATGTTTTTCAGTCCGTATAATTTTCTTAACAATCATCTCTGTTAATGCTATTCTCTTACTCGAAAATCTTCGGTGACTCCTCATTCTGACCTAATGTGTTTTGATCCATATTCTTAAATTCTCTGCCTGATAGTCCCCATCTGGGCCACTTTAATTTTTGTTTCCTGCATTGCTACTTCCTGACTTTCCCGTTTTCTACCACACTTAGCCTGTTTGTCATTCCTACAAATAGATGCTGTGGAACTTATGTTATTTTTCCTGCCTGTTATAATGTCTTTGCCCTGCATCTTCACCTATTGAAATCATACACTATTAAGTTACAGAATCCATGTACCTTTCCTCATGAAACTACCTGATTCCCTCAAACTGATCTCGTCTGAGTGCCATGATACTTTATACCACTCTTCTAGACCTATTGTGTTGTTACTTATAGTGATTCATTCTCGTGTTTTAAATCTCTCCCACTAAAGGGTCTCTGAAACCAATGACTGCATCTTATTCATCATTGTGCTTATTTTTGTCAGTTTACGCTCAGGCTGAGCAAACAGACATCACAATCTTTATTTAAAAGAAGCCAGCTCATACCTGTCCTGCAGATTAGATATTTTTGGCACAGTATTTTGTATCGTGCCTTGCACATAGAAGGTACTGAGTGAATATTTGTTGATTAATAGATCTGTCTGACTCAAATCTGTGCCCAGCTATTTCTTCTGCTCTTAGGTACGTGTAGGAAAGCAGGTTGTCTGATGACTCACATGATGTAATAAAGATTGTCTGTCTAGTTAAGTCTATATTTTTCCCAGTACCTTGCAAAGTGCCTGATAAATACTTGTTGAGAAGAGATATTTATTCATTGTGTTCTTTGGTCAAGGCACAGAGCACATGAGCAAATACAGATTGATGAGGCTGTTGAAACATCTCATCTCCTTGGTTAAAATGACTGGAATAGGTGCACCTGGGTGGCTCAATTGGTTAAGCATCCGACTTCAGCTCAGGTCATGATCTCAGGGTTCGTGGGTTTGAGCCCCGCGTCGGGCTTTGTGCTGACAGCTAGCTCAGAGCCTGGAGCCTGATTCCAATTCTGTATCTCCCTCTCTCTCTGACCCTTCCCTGCCCACGTTCTCTCTCTCTCTCTCAAAAATAAATAGGAAACATTTAAAAAAAATTAAAACGACTGGAATAGCATTAGACGGTGTTCCCTTTGTAGTGTCTAAATTCAAGGTGTCTATAGTTTTCATTTCTTTCTTCAAAATGTCTTTCAGGTCTGTCCCCTTTCCTCTCCATCCCAGTGACACTGATTTCTTCGTTCCCAGTTCTTCCTGCACTCCCTGTCTGGGCTTGCCCTTCCATCCCTGCTTGCCTTAGGTGATGCCTTCCCAGCTTTCCAGCCTCCGTGTCTCAGTCTGATCACCATTCTTCCAGAGGAGCTTTTCCCGACCACCTCCTCTTCCCTCCATCCCTGTGATGCCCCTACTCCATCTTTCAGGGAGCTGTCATATCTCTCCTAGTTCCTAGGATATGCTTCCCAGATGCAATTTTACACTTGTTCATGTCATTACTCTCTTCGTGCTTATATTTCATTATCAGACTGTGGACCACATGAGGGCAGGAAACACATCTGTTTTTCTCACCATTGTTTGGGAACACTAGACTTAGTATATATTTGTGGGATTGATAGATATATGGAATGAACGGCTGGATGTATGGACACATTTCACTGCTATTCTCCTGTTATAGACTTAACCCAGATTGAGAACAGCATTTCCTGGTTAGTTTCCATACTCAGCTGCCTTCTCCCTCCCCTTGTATCCTCATTGCTTATTCTCAGTTCCATCAATGCATTCTTCCTAAAGGACTGCACTCATGATTTAATGCCCCATACCTCATTGACTCACTCACTCACTCATTCACTCATTCATTTACCATAACTAACATAACATCTAAACAGATGAAATCAAAATTCATCTTATGTCCCAGGCCCTTTCTATTACCTGACTTCATTCATTTTTTCTAACTTCCTTTTTTAAAACTCCCTAAAATATTATCTCCATGGCCGTTCATCCAGTCACCACACTTGCTCCCATCTGTGGGGTTTTTTTCAAACTAATTTTACAGCTTAGAGCATCTTTCTCTTACCTTTGCTTATCTGAATTCTTCCCCTTGTACACAGTAACTCAGCTTCTGTGTTCAAGGTCTCTCAGATGCTAAGAGAACTTCCTCTGTTTTCGTGGCTGCCATTCGATCATGGAATATTAAGAAATGCCAAACCAAGAGTATAAAAGGAGGGATGTATTCTACGTGCTGCGAATTCTCCATTGGTCTCTACAGATGTACTTTCCACTCACCTCTAGCCTTCTGCTCTGCATGAGACTTACCTTTATGGATGCCATTCATAGGCTCCCTTACTCTCTGGCTTCCAGTTGGTTCTAGTTGGTGGGAGGAACAGACCAGAGACTAGAAAGCAGGAAAATGAGTTCAGGGAATTTTTTTCCTTGGCTCTTTCTCTGTTGGGCAGCTGGTTGACAGTGAAGTTTCTCTTGCTTTGCCATAGCTCCTATTATCTTTTATGGCTAAAGCAGTTTCTGGTTTTGACAATTCTTCCTCTTCTTGCCTCATATGTCTTTAAGTAGTAACAGCTTGCTATTTTGTGAATCCCTGGGGTGTTTCAACATCACTCACATGCTTCCTTTAACCTAGCCCCCAGCTTTATTCTTGGTTCCTTGGTTACATTTTCCTCAGTTGTCCCCTTTATTTTGCCTTCTGTTTCCTATAGAAACTTGACTGATATATTTTAATATTAAATAGAGCAAATTAATACTTTTATTATAAAGATGGTACTGTCCCATTCACAAGAAAATTATAAGATTTTTAAAATGTATTACATCTGTGAATTACAAGTGGTGAACAAGTTGGAACTTGTAAGATAAATATCATCTTTATTCACTCTTGTCTGTGTGTCTCTCTCTGCGTAATCTTGTTAGGAGAAAAGGCCCTCTGACTGTTAGGCCCTGCCAGATGGCACTCTTCTCTGTCCCCTGACTGGTCCTATCTAGGATCAAGTCATCACTCCCCCTTCTCTGAACTCCTCTATCACTCTTCTAGCCCTTCACACTAAGCTTAACACTTCACTCATCCTAAGCCTAATAGGCTTTGTCTCCTTCATTAGATTAAAAAAAATTTTTTTTAATGTTTATTTTTGAGACAGAGAAAGACAGAGTGCGAACAAGGGAGAGGCAGAGAGAGAGGAAGACACAGAATCTGAAACAGCTCCAGGCTCTGAGCTGTAAGCACAGAACTTGATGCGGGGCTTGAACCCACGAACCGCGAGATCATGACCTGAGCCAAAGTCAGACACTTAAACGACTGAGCGACCCAGGCGCCCCTCCTTCATTAGATTTTAAAGTGTCTGAAAGAAGAGAATTATTTGTATGTATTTTTGTGTCCCAGGTATAAAATATATATGGAATCAAGATATGATGGTTATTCAGTTTGTTATTGTGTTAGTTGGTTGATAAGTTGGTAGCAAAGATTCTTAGGGACAAACTATCTTTTTTATATTTTAAACATTTTTAATGGAAGGTTCTAGTGCACACAAAATTAAAAGGCTTGTATAATAAAGTTCCACATACCCATTCATGATGATAAACTCATGGTCAGGCTTGTTTTATCTATACCCCCCTACTTCATTCTTCCCCCATCACACACACTGAATTATTCTGAGGCATCTACTAGGCATCATTTCATTTCATAGTATTTCCATATGTATTTTTAAAAATAAGTTCTTTATTTTGCAACACAAGCACAATTACCATTATGTCATCATATATCTAGTTAGTGTCAAATTTATCTGATTGTTACATTTTTTTTTTATGTTGGTTTATTTGCATCCTGATCCAAACACAGTCCCCATGGTAAATCTTTTTGATACTTCTCTTTTATAGGGATTCTTGAGATTCCTTTGGTCTCTTTTTTCTTCTGTAATTTATTTGTGAAGAAAACAGTATTTGTCCTAAAGAGTTTTCTGTGTTCTAGGTTTTGCTGATTGCATCACTAGAGTATCATGTAACATGTACCTCTGTTTTTTATATTTCCTATACTGATTCATCTAAAGACTTGATCAAATTTAGAGTTTTTAGCAAGAATTTTTCATAGGTGATGTTATATTAAACCAATAGGAAGCATATAATGTCTGATTGTCTTCTTATAATGTAAATCCTAGTTAACAAATTAGGAATTGTGAAATTGATTGACTCATTATAAAGTTTCCTATTAGTTTTTCACCTGTTGATTTTAGCAGCCATGAATATTTGTCATTGCCTCAATTTGTTAGAAGTTGAATATTATGAGTATTCTAATTATGTCATTTTTTCCAGATTTGTCAATGGAAATACTTTTACAAAAAGAAACTTTCCTCCAGGGGAACTCTTGTGCATTGTTGGTGGGAATATAAATTCGTACAACTACTGTGGAAAACAGTATGGAGGTTTCTTGAAAATTAAAAATTGAAATACCATATGATTCGGTAATTCCACTACTGGGTATTTACCCAAAGAAAATGAAAGCACTAATTTGAAAAGATACATGCACCCCTAAGTTTGTAACATTATTTTACAGTAGCCAAATTATGCAAACAACTGATAGATAAATGGATGTATATACATGTACACACACACACACATACACACAATGGAATATTACTCAGCCATAAAAAAGAATGAGATCTTGCCATTTAAGACATGATGGATGGACCTAGAGAGTATTATGCTAAGTGAAATAAGTCAGACAGTTAAAGATGAATACAATATTATTTCCCTTATATGTATAATCTAAAATACAAAGCAAACAGACTCTTAAATATAGAAAACAAACTTATGGTTGCCAGAGGGGAGGTTGGTGAGGAGGATGAAATAGATAAAGGAAATTAAAAGGTACAAACTTCCAGTTTAAAATAAATAACTCATAGAGGTGAAAAGAACAGCATAGAGAATGCAGTCAATAATATTATGATGGGGCATCTGGGTGACTTAGTCGGTCCTGATGTCTGCTCAGGTTGTGATTTCATGGTTTGTGAGATGGAGCCCCATGTTGGGCTCTGTACTGACAGCACAGAATCTACTTGGTATTCTCTCTCTCCCTTTCTCTCTGCCTCTCCTATGCTCAGTCTCTCTCTCACCCTCTCTCTCAAAAGACATAAATACAAATTAAAAAATAATATTGTGATAATGTTCTATGGTGATAGATGGTGACTACAATTATAGTGGTGAGCACTGAATAATGCATAGAATCGTTAAACCAATATGTTCAGTATGTACACTTCAAACTAATATATTGTATGTTAATTATACTTCAACAATAATAATAACAAAAACCATTTAATCACTCTTAAATTCAGTTTATTATGTTTACACAGTTTATATTTTGTAACTGCTGGGTATAAAAGGTCATATTTTCTTATAGCACTTACATAAGAACATACAGTTTGTCAAACTGGGAATCACGTCTACTGATTGTTTAGTTTATTGTTCTTATTATGTTGTAGTGTGTATAAGTCTATGAAAATATTTAAAAAATGAAGCTAATTTTAAAATATTGAATTTACTTTTTCATTTATTGCTAGGGATTTCTCAAGCTGGCTTAACAAAGGACACCAATACTAAAGTACAGTATTTATGTTTATAATGTAAAATTAACTGATGACAAGTAAAAACATATCTGGAAAATGGACATTTTCAGTTTCTAAGCTATTTGGTTCATTATAATAATAACTCCATTAACCATATGACAAGTGTCCACCCCTGGAAGTTGAGATACAAAGAGAAGACAACCTTTGTAGAGTCATTCATTTTCTTGAATTATTAATATTGTCTTTCAATGGAAGTTGGAAAATTACAGTGGGATAAATTTAGTTTGATGGTCTTTTTTTTCCCCCCCAAAAAAAGCATAAATAAAATCCTTCAGGGAAAAAATGACTCAATGCTCTGGAGCTATTTTTGTAGGACTAGACCCTTTATGAAAGGTTATTAGTCATGTAGTTTAAAAAAATTCAACAAACAAATGCAACCAACATTCACTACATACCCAGTTCTTATGCCAAGTGGTTTTTAGGAATACAAACAAGAATAAATCAAGACTTCAGCCTTTAAAACACAATGTAATAACAGGAGACAGACGAGCAAACAAGGAGCTTTGTTTTAACTGCCTGATGTTGAAACAGAGATGTTTATGATGTGCGAAGGAAAAGCAAAGAGTATTCCAAAGAATATTTTTATATTTGATTTTATAGTTCCTCTTAGAAGTTCAAGGCAAAGGATGCAAATCTGTAGTAATGTTTTCTTTATGAGTTTGAAGTCTAAGGAAAATGAATAGGTTACAACATCACTGTGAGGGAGGTGGAGAGGGACAGATGATTTTGCCCTTGCTTAATGTAAGCATACTATGCCTGTGGTACCCCTTTTTCAGAAGGTACAATTGTCTTTTTTTCACTTAGGATTAAACTGGTTTTCCATCTCTTACTTCCCTCAAGATCATCAGGTTTGCTGAACTGGGAATTTGGCATTTTATCTACTCCCGGCCTCTCAATCTTAGTGTATTTTGGCACCTACTCAAGAGATGCAACAGAAAATGTCTAATCTAGTATATAGTTAGTTGACATAATTATTTTATGAGACAAGACAAGGATTCAAAAATTCTGAATATCGCAGATCAATACATTGAAATGGACCCAGTTGCCCAAAGGTTATCTACCACTGGGTAAATTTAGAATTATGAGGATTTTTGTTTTCGTTCTCAGTAATATTCTGTCAGGACCTATTGGTTGCCTACTCTACAAGCATTTTCTCTCTTTCTTTGACCTTCCCTAGCCCAGAAAGCCAATCATAGTAATTCCTTTAACCTTGTAATGATTGGTTTAGAAATGGCATGTGATACAGTTCTGGCCATTTAGATGTAAAGGGAATTCTACTGGAAGCAAATACTTCTGGGAAAGCTTCACTCTTGAGATGGAACTGAAGGAAGAGGCTTTCCCTCTGTCAGTCTTTGGGAATTACCTCCTGAGAATATTCTCCTGAGAATATGATACTGCTGCAACAGTCTTGTAATCATGAAGAAGAATCCTACAGATGAAAGGTGATATACTGAATATGCTAAAGCTGATACCTGGAAAGACCCTAAGTCCTTGATGACATTGTTGAGTTGTTGGATGAAATAACCATTCCTGCACCTGTCTTACTTCTGGAATTCACACACACACATTATGTGAGAGACTGCATCTCTATTTAAGCCATTTTGGGTTCTTCTGCAATTTGCAACAAAATGTACTCTTAGTGATCACAAACATTTTCTTAGGCCTCTTACATATGACTAAGCTGGTATGTATTTGATTTAGTATGGTCTTTGTGATATGTTCTGGTAGTGTGTGCTCAATCCATTGTAGGAGAAAAGGGCTATTTCTGATAAACACTTTCATAGCCCTAACTGGACATTGCCATTTTGCTTTTTTGAAATCTTTGTACCAATTTTAAGTACCACCATCAAAGAAATAAAAATCAGTCATCTTTCAGGTCAAAAATTCTGTCAGTCATTGCCATGAGTACATAAATATATTTGAGCTTTACAAGATTATTTGCATATTTTACATCTCTTCCATAGGAAATCTATCAGGCAGTGGTATACCATGCTGAAGCCAGTTATCAATGCATAACAAATAGTGAAACAAATAGTAAATTGATACCTTAATTTACAAATTGTTCTTTGCTTATGTATATAGCAGAGTCATAATTTACACACTATTCTTCAAGTATGCAAAGAAAAGAAAGCTTTTAATTTTTAAAACTGATCTAATTTAGCTTCTTAAGCTCCTGACACTCTCTGAATGATAAGGGAAGAAAACCTTAAAAGTAACTGTTGAGGGTGTACCACTCCCTTTGGGTTCAGACAATCATCTCAACTTTTGATTAAGATTTTTCCCTTCCTCCTTCCTTTTTTATTTGTCAGGATAGTATCTGGGTACATGAAAAGGAGTGGTCTTGGGATGCCTGGGTGGCTCAGTCCGTTGGGTGTCCGACTTTGGCTCAGTCATGATCTCAGAGTTCGTGAGTTCGAGCCCCGCATCAGGCTCTGTGCTGACAGCTCAGAGCATGGAGCCTGCTTAGGATACTGTCTCCATCTCTCTGCCTCCCACCCCCACCCTTGATCTCTTGAATATAAAATAAACATTAAAAAAAGGGGGGGTGGTCTTGCATGAATGGCCCTGGGCAGTAGAAGGGGTTTCAAATAAATGGAGTTCTTGGGCTCAGTTCTCTTAATTGATATCAACTCTGATATCTCATCTATGACTATGAAATTAAGTTCCTCTTGTCCAGAGACTTTTTTTATTTCCTCTTCCTGTCTGGAAGAGTACTTGGCTATACCATGTTCTCTTCCTTTCCTAGCTAGCATTAGTCACGCCTCCTTCCTTGGGGCTATAATAATACAATTGCTGCTGGGGAACCAAATGTGATTAGTTTGGAGGAGGAATGTGAATACAGTGGTTTCAAATTTTCACAGTATTTGTCTTCTTACAAATCTGAAGACTCAAATTCCTGCCCAGAGCTCTAACATTTATACAAGTATGCTAAGGTTTATTGGGTTATTACTAAAAGTTGCCTATTTTACTATTGTGATGTTTTTCCTTTTCTAATTCTTTTATATTCCACTTAGGTACTTTTATAGTATATAATTTCACTAGTCCTTAATACATGACAGGAAATTAAAATCATAGTGTGCTGAAGGGGTAAATCAGGTATTTAGATTCCTAGGTTTTGTTAACACTTCTAGTCTATGGAATAGGAGTTGTTTCTTGGGTGAAAATCAGCAAGCATCCATAGAGATGCATTACTTGGTAGTATTCATTACTCTTTTGAGCTTGTATAATACCAGTGTTGCTTCAAATAGTTTTTTGTATATTGTTTTATTTTGAATATTTGGAGGTTTTATTTTAAAGTGACTTATTCACCCATCTTTTTTCTTCAGCCTTCTAATTTTTGTTGTTGTTGTTGCTATGTTATTGTTATTCTTTCTTTTCTCTTTTCATTCTTTTTTTTTAAGTTTATTTTTTGAGTAATCTCTGCACCCAGTGTGGGGCCCAAACCCACAACCCTGAGATCAAAAGTCACACGCTTTTCAGACTGAGCCAATAGGCATCCCTGTTTGTTTTTAATTTTTCTTTTCATTGATGTTCTTTCCTGTTTCCCAAGTTGCCCTAGGCCCTTTGACCATCACCAAAGGAGCTTGTGAGAGAACTTTGTAGTGACTCTGCTGTGTACTGTTACTGCAGGCATTTCTTTATTGGGAGGTGTTGTGGATGGCCAACACTAGAGTCTGTAGGGAATTTGGATTTTGAGTGTGGCTGGAGTTTTACATAGGCCTGAGAAAACCCTGAGTTATGAGACCAGAGACAAGAGTATCTACAGTCATAGTCCTCATGGGACGAGCCACTGGAAGGAACTGGGTTCCTTGAAATAAGATATTAACACATACAAAAATGTCCCAATGTTAGTATTGAATTGTAAGCATTCCTATGAGAAACTGCTAACATAGGAGTTTTAATTGGTGACATTGTCAAGTATTTCCTTCTTCTTGAAACATACTCTTTTTTCAGTTTCTACGACATAACACTCTCCTGGTTTTTCTCCAACCTCCCTGGCTTCTCTTTCTTTGACCAGCCATTTTACAACTCAGTCACTTGTCTTTTCTGTTTTCTCTTCTCACAAAAGAGCTTCCTCCACACCCATTGCCCAATTACAAACCAATTTACCTGTCACATAAATGTACAATTCTAGGCCTTTCCTCTAAGAGGAACTTTGACCCAACTTCCCATTTGACATTTACTTACAGATTTTCCAAAAACTTCTCTAGTTCAACATGTCCAATGCTGAATCTGTCTTCTTCAAACCTGGTCTTCTTGTGTTTTATGTTTTGAATGCTACTACGTGCATCAGCTGTGCATACCAGAAATCTAGGAATCATCCTTGATACTGCCTCCTTCCCTTTCATTCGAATCCACTCCTAAGTCATGGCTGTTTTACCATTTAAATGTCTCTGAAATCTGTTCTCTTTTCTCCTTCTTTAGTGTAAACACCCAGTTTCAAGCTAATATCATCACTTTTCTGAATAACTATGTGGCCTTTTTATTCACCTCATCTAATTAATTTTAGCCTCCATGTCAGTTTCCTACAAAAAGTTTCATTGGCTTTCTGTTTTACTCGAGAAAAAATGGGGGTACCTGGCTGGCTCACTCGCAAGAACATGCGACTCTTGATCTTGTGGTTGTGAGTTTGAGCCTCACATTGAGTTTAGAGATTACTAAATAAAATAAAATTTAAAAAAGATAATAAAAGAAAAACAAAATAAAACAAAACAACTGAAGTCCTCAACATGGACCACAAGGTCTCCCTGTATGTGCCGCATCTCCTTTCCAGTCCAGCTTCACACATGTGCCCCTGTATACACACTGACTTTTGTTTTCTTGATCACATCAAATTCTCTCCAATTACAGGAGTTTTGAAAATACTGTTTCCTATGCCTAAATCTTTGCTAATGCCCCTTCAACTGGGTCATTTCCCCTGAATTACTGGCTCTTATAGCAACTTGTACTGTTCCTGTGTATTATTTAAAATGGCAAAAATTTAACATTCATTGGTGTGATTATTTGCTCTGCGAGTAGACTGCAAGCTCAATGAGAACAGAAACCATGTATACCTCTGCTTACAGTTTTATGAGTATAGCCTAGTGCCTGGTTCCTGGGAGTCTCCCAACAAATAATGTTTGTTGAAGGAACAAATGAATGGGTGGATGAATGAATTTCTACACAGACACTACAACAGATCTAAAGGTAGGCAAGTATTAATGAGATGACTATGACAAGATACATGGTAGCAGGCCCAGAGAGAACAGAAATTGTATAGACCACTTTGTTTTCTGATGGTTCCTTTTAAATTTCAAGAGACTAGGAGGCAACTCAAGTGGTAAAGTAATTGACAGACCTGTTGTATTCTGGAGCTTCTTTTCCGTGATGCTCTCTTGTCCCAAAATCAAATGGAAGCGACTTAACATAGAAATACAGTACTTGGAGGTAGTGACTGTGGGGCCTTTTCTATTCTGAGGTATCTCCAAACAGATCTGATGTGGTCATTTTCCAATTTGCTATGCTAAAAGAGAGAAACATGATGTGGTTAGTTAATGTTGGCCCAAGGTTCCAAAAGTTGACTACTTTTCATTCTGGGGAAACGATGTAAAGCATAAACCTCTGGCTTAAGTTGGGGAAGGTCAGTAGTAGAAGCCATCAGCATCCCCTGTTCAGAACTCTAGTTTCCTCTCACATAACTTCCTCATAATCACAAATTCAAGGAGGACCCCACCACTATCACCACCTGTTGTGCCATAGGTGATTAATTACAGACTGTTATTAGTAAGCTCCTTTCTGTTTTCTCTTAAATGACAGTGTGTGAAAGCTCTAAGACAGATGTTCACTCACCAAAATATTTTTTCCTTCATCATTTGCTCACACAGATTTGTAATTCCCAAAGAAGAGCCCTTGCCAGGAAGTAGCTTCCACTTGAGCTACTTGGCATTAAGAATCTTGTCATCATCAGCCACAGTGTGATTATAGTTTAAAAATGCAAATGGGATTCTGGGATGAATCAACCGAAGGATAAAATTCATATAAAAGTGATGCTGTATAAAACCCTAATTAGGCAGCATCTATAATACAGGTTTCAGTTCAGCCTTTCTTAAATTGTCAATTTATTGCCACCAAAGGAGGAAGGTACATGCAAAATTCAGCAAATATTTATAGAGCTCCCAGTATGTGCCAGATAATATTCTAAATAGGATGCAAGACAGACACTATAACAAGAAGATTACATTCTAGATTGGGCTAAACATCCAAAAAGTTGGTGGGTCTGGGGCTTATAGCTTAATATTAGGGCGAGTGTGGACCTCTTTGGAGAATACTTTCTTTTAGTCAATTTGGGAATGTTTTAACATAAAATCTTTATGATGACTATTTCTTCCAGAGCCTAATGAATACAAATATAAATATGCACGTATTTTTTATATATATGGTAAGGGAGAGACAACAGCAAGGGGAAAATGAATATAGACTATATACAAAGTGACAGATTAAGGGATTTTATCTGTCAGTATCTTAAGTTCTCGTTTTAGAGAATAGACTTTTTTTTACCTAAAGTGTTTTTTATTCCTCATCTTCCTCCAAATTCCCAACATAAGTATACATTGGTGAAGAAGTTTAACGGCCTATTATTCTTTTTAATATAGAATACAGCATCTAAAATAGAAAGTCTTGTTTATATTCTTTCTTGACTTTCTTTCCCCAAATTTTCATTTAAATTCCAGTTAGTTAACATGCAATGCAATATTGGTTTCTGGTGTAGAATTTAGTGACTCATCACTTAAGTACAACAACCAGTGCTCATCACAAGTGCCCTCCTTAATGCCCATCACCCATTTAACCCATCTCCCACCCACCTCCCCTCCAGCAACTCTCAGTTTGTCCTCTATAGTTAAGGATCTGTTTCTTGGTTTGCCTACAGAGGTGGACTTCTTAAACCTGAGTTTTTCACTTCAGAAAATACTCTGTGCTTTGCTATAATTTTCCTTTGCTTTAGCTTTCTTTTATACTAGGATGATGTTGAAAATACAGACTACTCTCTTTTATACTAGGATGATGTTAAAAAATACAATATAAGCTTAATAAGCATGTATTTAAAGTCACTTTGGGAAATAGCACTTTTATTCCATTTTCCATCTGGATCAATTAAAAGACAACTTTGAAAGATAATTTTTCTGTTGCTTCCTTCCTCTCCTAACTGAAATCCTTGTCAAAGAGGCCTGATCACTTCCTGAGCCTTTCCCTTGTTGGACTGGCATCAATACCATCAGTCCCTGAGATTTCCACTAGTTCTTTGAAGAACTCAACTTATTTAAACCCAAAGTGAGTCTGTATGAAAATGAAGGGCTTTGTGGATCCTTCACACTTTGTCCGGATCAGATTTACTGTGCATGATCTGGGTTGGTAAAGAGGTTACTATTTGCTTTGCAAGCAACTACTCTAAGGCACAAAGTCACAGTTGCCACCATGAAATGGTTTCACCATTCTGGTTATTTAGCAAGGGATGGCTGAGAAAAGGTTAATAGAGACCATACCATACACAATATTAATATTTCTATAGGTTGTGGCCTATTAACAGAAAACAACTGATTTGCAAAGGGCTGCAGAAATAAACATGTCCAGGTAAAACTGGGTAATGTTGTCTATTTGTAAACTTATTTGTGTCACTAAACTGAATAGTCTCCTTAAGAAAGGTTGTCTGCAGGGATTCTTCAAGCTCAAACAATATAAAGGCAACTAGGGTGGCTCAGTTGGTTAAGTGTCCAACTTTGGCTCAGGTCATGATCTCATAGTTCACAAGTTGGAGGCCCATGTTGGGCTCCTGCTTCAGATTCTGTCTCCATCTCCCTCTGCCCCTCCCCTGTGCACGTGCACGCACACATTCTCTCTCTCTCTCTCTCTCTCTCTCAAATATAAATAAACATTAAATAAATATATATATATATGGGCAGTGAGGATATTATCTAATCAAGATCAAATGATAGTGTTCAACACTAGAATTTGAATAGTACCTCTGGTTTCCCAAAACAAAAATCACTGGTTTTATGTGAACAGATGGTTTTGTTTGTCCCATATTAATTTAAATAAGGAGTTGATTTTGCTAACTACTCATTCCATAGAAACCACTGGATCTCTATCTCACAAATGACTAAATCAAAATAAAGAACAGTTTTTAAATAATGTAAGGGAGGTGTTACTGAACCCTATTGTCTATGGTGAGAACTCTCATTTTAAAATGACTTGATTTAATAGAATATAATAGAAGTTCTTTAATAATAAGCACCTTTTTTTCATCTCTAGTGCACTTCTTTTGTCGGAAAAATGTGCTTTTCTTGGATAGTTCCCAGTAGCAGCAGTAAAGAAGCATCAGCAATATCATATCCCTCTTGATTCAGATTTGGCTGATGTGCTGTAACAGAGAGCACTGGGAAACACAGCTATGTAGATTCACATTATTTCTCCCTTTTTGTACATCTGAGCCTTATGTTGGCAGTTTGAATCCACAGTATTTTACAGAAAGTCCCCTGGCACCAAGCTCAGATCCAATGTTTTTCCCACAGAGAGAAAAAGAGGATTCATGATGATGATATACGGAAAATGGTGAAAGGTTGTACTGGTAGTTTGGGTTGAATTATGGAAGCATCCTTTCTGGGACAGTGTGTTCGAATGAAGAAGCTATTATAATGGGCGGTAAGGTGCTGTTTTTGTGTCTTCAGAATGTGCTGGAGAGAAGCATTGATCTGAGTTATGTATATGCTTTCAAATAGCTTTACTTTGCAGAAACAAAATAATGGCAAAATTAAATTGCTGTGGCTGTAGACTAGTTCCTTGTGGTTTGTCAACAGGCTTTCATGAAATACTCTCAGGTGCTATTGAAAATTTAGGGGACTTGAACTAAAACTTCTTGTTAAATTCCATGTGTCTTTGATTCCTTTATTTCTCCGCTTAATCAAGGAAATAACTAGTGTTGTGTCTAAGAATTGACATTTTCTTTTCAGATATTAGGTTTGAAAAACAACCTTCAAAAAATTTTTTTAACCTTTATTCATTTTTTGAGAGACAGAGAGAGACAGAGCATGAATGGGGGAGGGGCAGAGAGCGAGGGAGACACAGAATCTGAAGCAGGCTCCAGGTTGCGAGCTTTCAGCACAGAGCCTGATACGGGGCTCGAACTCACGGACCAGGAGATCATGACGTGAGCCGAAGTCGGATGCTTAACTGACTGAGCCACCCAGGTACCCCGAAAAACAACCTTTTAATAGCTGTCTTCCTATAGTGGAAAGAGAAGTGCTTTAATGAACTGGGTTCAAATTCCATTTCATCAGTTTCAAGAATTTTGTTTAATCACAAACAAGTTACTTACCCGTTTGAGCTTCAGTTTTCCACCTTTAAACACTTAAACACTATCCTGGCAGTATTATCATGGCAAATAACTGATGGAAAGCTTCTAGAATAAAGCAGAAGCCTCAATAAATGTTTTCCCTTTTACAAGATATCATACGCCAAATACTGACTGAATGTTCAAGTCATTTGCATATTTTTGTATTGTTGGTTGATAGTATGAAGTTACATTGATGTGATCAGCATATTATTAAATAGTATTCTTGATGGTCATCCTGCAAAGCAGAAAAACATAACTGGTTACTTGTTCATATCAGTGATACGATGATTTTATTACTTTGAAAAATGTATTGTCCCAGTTTTCTTAATATTGCTGTCTTAGGAGGCTTTGTTTTTTAGTTTCTGTATCACAAAGATGGTAGCAATTAACCATGTGATTATATGTTATTATAGCATTAAATTCTTATATTGACTATTACTTACAACATGGAATTTAAAGTAACTATCCCTTCTTGGTGACCTGCTATAGATATTAACCTATATTGATGAAACAGTATTTTGTAATCACCAAAATAATCTTTCTTTCCCTGTGCTATAATGAGTTTATAATAGTTTGGCAAAGGCCACTGTCCAATCCATTATTCAGCAAAGTACCTGTTTTGGAAAAAAAAAGTTATTCATTTACTTATGAAGAGCCTTACATTTAATTTTAAATATAGGATTTAGTCTCATAGTTAGAGAAAAAGAGGTGTGAAGGTTCAGAGTCTCTCCAGAATCACAATTTAATTAGATTAAATGGCAGGAAACTAGATTAATGGCAAGAAAGTGGCAGGAAAGATACATAGTTATCTCTAATTGTCTTGAAGGCATAAACTTGAGGACTTTTAATCCTTATTCTGACACTAACTACCTGAGTGGCCTTAGGTAGATCAATAACCGTTCTGTGAATCAGTTTCCATTTCTGTAAAAATGATGCAGTGCCTGTTAGACCTACTCACAGCATAATTGTGAGAAGAAAACAAAGTAGCACAAAAAGAGTGCTTACTCAGACTCAGCCAGCCTAAGGGGGACAGAACTTGGCCCTGAGTCATCTTTAAGGTATGTCTTCTCCAATTAGACCCTGTAAATGATCCTTAGACCATATGATCCCATAGGATCATACCCTTATATAGATCTTGAGCTCTCAACTAAATTCTAGGAACCAAACTATGTTACCAGAATGCTACAGAACAAATCACTGACACCTTTTACACTTGCAGAGAAAAGACTAAATTACTTTTTGTTATTCTCTGTTCTGTCCGACTGTGGTCCTCAGAGCTTTCAGCTGAAGGCTAATTATTGATTTGAGAAACACTATTTTTTAATGTGCTCATTTTTAGAAAAAAAAAGTTTTACCTTCTTTTCTTCTAACAGAATTATTTTTATCTTGAAAATTGGGGTATAAGTTAAAGACTAAATCAGAGTATGATGGGGCATGGTACATCACTGATCAAAGTATAATACAGACTTTGCTCTCCCAAAATAATTTTGCCAAACTGTGCAGAGGATCTCCCTAATCTCTTATTCATTTTTTTTTAAACTGGTTTCCGCAGACAGGAAAGAAACCATTGAAGTCTGAATACATTCTCACTATCGGAGAAGTGATAAGCCAAGAAATAAAAATTGATAAGGGGAAGACATTCCCAAGTTATTCTGTCCTTTTAAATTGTGCAGCTGCTGATGAGAATAAGAATTACAATATGGATCTGATCAATTCTGAGTATGATAGTAGTTTCCATTATTCTGTATATGGAACCATTATTGTGCCTAGTTGTTTATTTTTAATCGAAAGAACCAACTTTCTAAATTTGATATATGTATTTATTCCTATAACTTACTATTCCAAAAGCAACTGGAGATGGTTTATAATAAAGTGAAAGGTAAAATAAAACCAAAAACTGTAAGTCCAAATATAAAAGAAGTTTTATTTGGTTTGCATTTAATTGTAACCCTTGATCCTTTCTTATTTCAAATATATGCTTAGCTACTTTAAATAGACTTTTGTTTTTATATTTGCTTATAAGTCATTAATTGTTCATATTGCTTTGAATGATCTGTAGTGCATTAGTCAGACTGCCTGTGTTCACATCCTAGCTCCTGCACTTATTAGTGTCAAAGGTAAATCAGGTGGATTTAATCACTAGTTAAAGTGGTAAGGACAGGTTTTCTTCAAAATTAACCATTGTAATAGTGAAGGAGGTTCATTGTGGACGGAACTCAACTTTGCCAAAACAAAGAACAGAAGACCTTTGAAGTGTGGGGGGCACTAAGGGAAAAGCACTGAGGGGTGTTAGGGAGGTTGGCCCATGTGACTAGTCCATCTGGGTTTGTTCATTGGCACCTATCCAGAGGAAAAACAAGCTTCTCATATCTTTATGACAGGAAGTAGTGATATGAGTTAGAGCAAGGCATCCACTGGCTGAGAACCAGAGCAGAATTGCCTCATTGAACGTGAGAAGAGAGTTCTGGGTTATAGATTTACATCTCAAAGAGGCAGAGTGAAGATGTGTAATTGCCAGCTTTCTAAAGCAAAGAAGTGGGGACTCAAGAGCCTATCAGCCTGTTGGCAGGTTTCGGCTAGAACAAACAAACTTAACATCAGTTTGCCTCAGTTTCCTTATCTGTAAAATGGGGAGAATAATAGTATTATATCATAAAGATGTATTTTGAGGACTAAAGAAGTTAATACATATAAAGTGTTTAGAACTGTGCTGGCACATAGTAAGCTGTCAATAAATGTTAGTTATATTCTCACTGTCTTTAAATGACGTTCATAATAATATCTATCTACCATATTTGATTGTTTTAGTTATTAAATGATATAATACAATTAAAACGTTGAGAACTATGCCTGGCACATAATAACCATTCATAACTGTTGGCTTAGAAATAGTAATAGTAGCAGCAGCTCTGTAGTAGCTGCAAAATATCTTCCAGTCCTGAATTGCTTTTAGATCAGGATGACCAAATAGCAAAGAATCTTAAACTTCCTATGTTTTATGTTGGAATGGAGTAGGTATGTTTTGTAACAGTAACAATTCAGAGATTGGAAAAATATTTATGAACAATCTTGTGTATAATTCTAAGATCTTTAAGCATTATTTTGCCATTGTATTCTCGAGTTTTAGATACACAGGCCACATGTCCATCATTTATGTCACTTAACCTCCTTACTGTACAACCTTCAACATTTCCCAGCATATTTCCTTTTTACCAAAGTAAAGGTGAATTTAAATAATTATAAAGTCTTTAAAGAAACAAAAGAGTTTGCTCAATTGAGAAAAAATAGCATTTATAAAAGTAGTAATGGGGGTGCCTGGGTGGCTCAGTCAGTTGGAAATCCGACACTGAATTCAGCTCAGGTCATGATCTCATAGCTGGTGAGTTCGAGCCCCGCAGCAGGCTTTGTGCTGACAGCTCAGAGCCTGGAGCCTGCTTTGGATTCTGTGTCTCCCTCTCTCTCTGCCTCTCCCCAACTTGTGCTCTTTCTCTCTCTGTCTCAAAAATGAATAGACATTAAAAATTTTTTTTAAATTTTTAATAAAGACTGAACCATATTTCTCTAATATTTCAAAATTTGAGATGTTGATTTGCTGTATATTTGAAGTTCCTTGTTTCCCACCCAACACAGAATTTTAAAAAGAGGTACAAATTTCACAATTTTTCAGTGCTAACTAGTAGGTTCAGAGATACCCAAATGATCTCTATCCATGTTTATGGAGTCTTTTGATCCCAGCACTGTATAGTAATAATCCACGAAGTATGAATTATTAAATGCATGCAGTCTGTATTTGTATTGGGTATATTATCAACATTGGTGCATACTTTACTGCATAGGGTCTTCCACTAAGGAAGTAGAATGCATAGATCAGCAGAGAAGCCCATTCTCCTTAAATTGCAGTTTTCATCACCAAAAATTCTTGGTGTTAATACATTGGATACTGGAAAAATGGCCATTTAGATAAGAGACTAGTTGCCAGAAAAGAAAGCATAACTTGAGTTAATGTTGATTTCTTCAATGTTCTACATAAAAATATTAAAGTAAGGGAGAACCAAACATAATATTATATTTTAAGATCAACTTTTATTCAATGTACTTCTCTAATTAATATTTTGGACAGTTGTAAAGTGATTCAGGAAATTAATATTTAATTATGCATATAGTGAAGATGGCCAACACCAACTAACTACTACCATTTTAAAGTCAAGTGTATAAAGCATTTCCCTCTTTTTATCGAAGCATCTAAAATGTTGCCTTTTACTGTGACAGAACTAGAAATATCACTCATAACAACTGATGTTATAAATAGGATTTGAGGTCAATTAGGAAAGAGTCTTAGAAAAATGTTTGGAGTACCTGCATTCTAGACTTGGCCCTTCCATTGACTTGGTCACACCCATTTGCAGGCAGCTTCAACTCACTGGGCCAGTAGTTCTTTTTTCAGTCGTAGAGCCCATGCTTTTACTCTAAATTTCCTTCTTTACTAGCAGCAGATTAATTCAGATTCTGTATCTTTTTTTCTCTAACAGTCTGATACGTACTTCTGCATGTCAGTGCGCTTGCCAGTGGATGAGGAAGCCTTCGTGAGTAAGTATTAATTGGATGGTGTGCTGGGGTGGGCGGTTGAAGGGAGGGCAGCTATTTGAAATCAGTGAAAGGTTCTCTTTGATGGTTATGAGCATATTAATCTTTTACTGTCAGTTTCTAAAATGCACTTATCATGCCTAATGCAGAAACAAACTAGAGAGAGCCACTCAGAGACAAGGTTGAAAACTGTATCTGTAGAGATTCATAAGTAAGAGTAGTTAAGGAGTTGCATGCAAATGTCTATGGTCACCAGTACCGTGTGGTCCCATTTGTATACTATTGGCTTTCTGTCTGTGGCTGGATGTTTAATTCTGCTCCACTCAACAGGCTGTTTATTAACCTGCTGGTTCATGCTATAAATAGACTGTTCTTAGAATCAACATTGGGAAATTTAAGATTTTATCTGTCAAATAGTAGATGGATAGAAAGGAAGGAAGGAGAAATTGAGAGAAAGAAAAAGAGAAGGAGGTAGAGAGGGAAAGGCAGAAACATTGGTCCTGTTGTTTCTATTATAGAATAAGAGGACTCCTAAATGGCAGGTCCTTCCCCAGCTGATATTTTAAATCAGATAGGAAAAGTGACAAAATACCATCTGTTTTCATCTCGGTTGTTTTCATTGAAATATCCCTATGACAAACTTTTAACTGTTTGGGGAAGAGGCATGATTGGCAAATTATTCATGGATTTGTTTTTGTCTCCCACTGCTTGCTTTTCTGGTTTGAGGTGTTAATTTGGGAGAGAAAGTAATGGTAATGAGAGTTGTGCGTTGGTCCCATGAAACTGATCTTCAAGTGGGCGTCTGAAATGGCCATTATGTGAATTATAAAATGTGTACTGTTGCCACAGGGCCATCTGAGGAGAAATTTTCATGAGGTGTTCCCACACGAATATACGTTACAGACCTGAAAAGCCAGAGCAGTGTGCAATTTTTTTCCACACACTTTGGTGGCAATTCCAACAGAAAATACAACTTAGAATAGCACTCTAAAAATTTGTTCCCAGAGTTAATTCTTAAGAATGAAAGTCAAACCTTAGGAAGTTGAGCGTTGCCTGTGTGTCCTTACTTTGTATAATAATCGAATATTACCAAGCAAACAAGGTAGAAAGGACAGTGCTCCCAGATCCTCAACTTTAACTTTAAAGACAAAAAAATTATTGTAGTGCCTTGCATAATACCAAATGTGATTTAGGATACAAATTCATCATTAAAATATCAACCAACAGTAAAGCTTTCCTCAATTTCATATCCACATTTTTGGCAGCGTAGGAGAAAATAATATTTACTCACTAAAAGGCATTTTTACATGAAGTCTTTTTCTTTACTGATTTTAAATTTTCTGTCCAAGCTCCAAGAAAGTCTTGATTCCTCCTATTTCACATTTGCATAGAAGGGAAGGCCAGTCTTCATGCCTGTATAAATATGATAGTCATGTTTCACAGCAATATTACAGGTCTCACACTAAGAGGTTACTGATTTGTTTCTGGAGGTTGGTGGTAGTATATGATTTCAGAGCTGGTGACTCTAAGGACTATAAACATATATCCTGGATGCGTTATTGCTCTCCTAATATAAATGTGTTTACTTTCACATAAATTAAAATCGAGAAGTACAAGTAAATATATTCAGTCAAGGAAAATATTCGTAGGAAACTCATAAAGTACTATATTAGAATGAGGGTACCAAATGTTTTTGCATTTTCTTAGGCACTTCCCTTGTAAAATTAAACTGTTCCCAGTTCTAAGGTCCTTAAAGGACCTTGTAAGATTAATAATTATTTTTGGTATTTTTTTCTTTTCTTTATCACTGGGAGTATTGCATGAATACTAAAGATTTTGTCACTTTTTCAAAACAGGGTTGTTTCATCTTCAGTGTGAGTCCTTTAATGTACTAGCTCCAGGCGATTTGAGGTTACCATTATTTGCATAATCCAGCAACCACAGATGTTTAGATGTAAGCAAATTAGAACTGGAAAATTGAAAACCAAACAATCATTTATATAAGGGAATAAGTAAGGGGAAGTTTGCATGTATTGTCTCATTAATTATTAGGACAAACCTGAAGGTAGTCCCACTTTATAATTAGAGAAACAAAGACAAGAGCATCTCTGTCTTTGATTTAGTCAAATGGTAGGGGAGTAGTTTATATAAGATCCTTGTTCATATCATCAGCTCATTACCACCCATCATTTACCAAGGGCCTACGAGACACTAAGATACTCACAGCTAAGCATATTTAAGCCATTTTATAGAGGAGGAAACAGAGGGTCAGAGAGGTCAAGGAAAATGCACAAGTGTTTTACTAGCTGTGTGTTACCCTATCATAAGAGATTTGGATGTGAGGATAGTGAATCAGGGAAGAAATGAAAGAAGTTATCAATGGAGATGGAGCTGAAATACAGTGATTGCACATCTCTGTCTTCCTCATATCAAATGCAATTATTTTTTCATTTCCTTAACCTTCACTCTCTACAGGGAACACTCTGGTAAGTTTTGCCAAAAAACAAAAATAAACCTCAAACCATACTACAAAATGAAACCCAGTACACATGAAGGTGGAAGATATGTAGGAGGAAAAGTAGATGCAAAGGTTGTATGTTGGGAGGAGGGTGATCATGCATAGCTTTTCCCGATTCCCAGAGTGAAAGTTTTGCTATTGGTAAATAAGGCTTCGCCATGATTGAAAAATATGGGTTCTCCTAAATTCTAGGTCTCAGGATGCCTTATCATAAGATTAGATATGGTTGAAAATGAAGATTTGCAAAGCATTGACTACTTTGTTTATTTTTTTCTTAAGACATTTATCAATTTTATATTTTCTGCTTTCATTATCCGTGTCTTTTCAATTTCTGAAGGCCAGCAGGATATGTGCTACTGGATATGGTGGGGACTCAATATTTCTTGCTTAATACATGATTGAATACTAAGAAAAGTGTTGTGCTTGGCTCTTTTGAAGGCAATGTGTCATATAGTAGACAATTTACCTTTTTGTCTCAAATTATACTCTTATTTGAATATAAGGGAATAATTCTTTTAAGAAAAAACCCTTATTTATACATTCAGTAGATTTTATAAATTCTGCTGTGTGCCAGTTATTGGGCAAGGCGATGGGGATGTGAGGTGTGACACCAATTCAAAGAAATTATAGCCTGGCAGAATTCTAGAAGACAAGAATACAAATATTATAACATCTGAAAAGAACTTTCTCATTTGGCTTTTCAAATTTCTAAAGAAAATCACAAAGGCAGAGTACAATTCAGATTACTTATTAGGACTAAAACAAACTCACTTGATGGTTTTAAAAGCCAGAATTGCATTTGAATAATTCATAATTTTGCCTTTCTGCTTGTGTGACTAGTTATGTAACTCACTTTAGATACACATACTTCTTAATTTTGAGAAGATACCATCACAGTTTTGTCATAGAATTTATATATGCATATGCCCAGCATTTTTATGTATAAGCATGCACAACATCTTTGATGTGTTTACATGTCTGTTGAATTAGTAAATGTGAATTAAAGTAGTTGTTTGGGGAAATACTCCAATGAAGATAAATATAATTTTTATACTTTGAACAAAATCATAGCTTTCCCTAGAGCATTGCTTTTATTTATTGTTTTAATAAGAAATCACAGATTGGAATGGGTGAAGGTATGATAAAACCTGCATTTGACCACTGAACTGTGATGCTGTCTAAAAGGTGTTTTACAGACACTCCAAGGAATTGACTCTGACAGCAGCTCACTCAGCCAAGAAATTTGACTGTCATCTTCATCCACTTGCTTTCCCTCACATGGATGACCAGTAAATAAATGTGTCTTTTCCTTAATGAATGATGGCAGGTCCCTATCTATCAAATTGCACTATACAAATGAGGTAGAAGCCATTGAAGTTAGAAATAGATGAAATTAATCTAATGATTCATTGATTTTCCTTTTCTTGGGCTTCTCTCTTGAATATACAACAATGTCTTCTGCAGAATAGCACCGTGAGACTTGAATATTTCCAAACGTGACCTTTCTTAAACAAAACACATGTTCAGGTGATGTTGAGTTACCTCAAAAAATACAGGAACAATCTAATTTTGATCATGTTTATGGGTCATTACATAAAGTCATTACAAAACTATAAAGACCAAGGTCAGGCAGGATACAGTCCTCAGATAATCACATTTTATGGCATGACAGCAGTAAATAGAAGGGTGTTTGTGTGTGTGTGTGTGTGTGTGTGTGTTTGTACATACGTGTGAGTCTCCATCCCTATGAAATCACTCTGTCTCCTTTCTGATTCTGATTAGTTGCCTGCATAACCTTTCTTCTCCCTCTTTATCTAGAATTTTCTCCAACATGAAAACTGTAGTCTGTGTCTCCATATGACCACTGGGTATCTTCCCGCAAGCACCCTCGGAAGCTTTTTATCATCATAGTAAAAGTTACTTGGGAGAGATAGCACACCTATAGGTCTCTGATGAGTGAATAGAACCTGATTTTCTCAGTCATAAACAAGAAAAAAAAGATGTTGCTGCCTGCATTGTCTCAGAGTATTTCTAGGGTGCCTTCTATTGTTTGTTTACCCAAATACCACAATTCCAACATGACAACCCCTGATAATGCCCAGGGTTCTTTCAGGTAATAAAACAAAGGGAGAGGGAGGACTAGGAACCATCTCATCACATTTTATAAAGCTGAGAGTTAGGATGTTTTCTGTTACATACATCTAGAGATCACCAGAAAATAACTGACATGTTGACTGTGCTGCTTTACTGCAGTAATGTCAAAATGCCACCCACTCCCAACACTCCCAGGAAAATGGCCAATTCAGAAAGCCCAGGTTTGAATCGGATTTGATGTGTGGATGCCCTTCATTAGTGAAGGGTACATGACATTTTGACAGTCATTCTGAAGTAGCCATTTTAGCTCTTTTAGTAGGGACGACTTTAGGGGCCAACTCTAAAGAGATGAGCGCCAACTGTTCTAGTCAGAAAAAACATCATGTGAGAGACAGGATTTTATCTGCGGCTGGGAAGATGGTCTATTTCGATCTACAGAGGGGAGGAGAATATTCCAGTAGTCAACAGTGAAGGAGCACACTTCATAATCAGTGAAGGAGCACATTGGGCACAAGTGTGAGCCTCACCACCTGCTGGCTGCATGGCCATACACAAGCTACTCAGCCTATCTTTCCTCAAGGCTCATCTGTTCAAGGGGAAGGGACCCGACATAGGGTCATTGGGAACAGTAAGTGAGCCTGGCTGGGAGTAAGCCCTCAGTAAATGTTAGTGGTCGTGGGTGGTTATTAAGTGCAGAGGGCTGTCCGAGGGGAGTGCAGGGTGAGTGTAGGGAGCTGTCATGTTGGAAATGTGGCAGGCCAGGAGACTGGTCAGTAGTATGCATGGCCTGAAAAGGCAAGAAGGGTCTATGGATTTCATCCTGTAGGAAATTAATAGGGGACTGCTACAGGGATGGCATTACAAATACAGGGATTAATGAAGCTATACTATTTTAGCTTGCATAGCTTAGCTTATAAAATCTATTTATTATTTAATTGGTTCTGACATATACCATAAAAGTTCCATTTTAAAAGGTATGTCATCCAGAAGTCTCACTCTTTTTTGTGCTTAAATTATTTTATTTAGAGGCAAGGATTATTTCACTTTAAATTTGTGTTCAATTTAAAGACCTGCTCAGGTGTCTTATTTCTTGCTTAATTTGGCAACAGCAGCTTAAAGTCCTCATAAACCACATTAGGGATTCTTTCTGAAGTGTACATCATTGTCCATGCTACTGAGGGTTAACGACAATTTCTCTACTAAACTTTCTGATTAAAAACGTTCAAGCAAAAGGTCTTTTTTTGGGTGTAGAGTTGCTTTACGGTTATACAGGAAGCTAGTGGAAGATAATGTAATATGTGATTGCTGTGGATTTTTAACATGCTGCTAAATGGACTGTACTGCTGTGAGCTTTAATTTATCTAAACCTTTCTGACCCAACTGCAAGATTATGAACATTAAGGATGATCATATCCTACACTTACATGACAGTTTACAGCATTATCTTCAGTTGCTATGAGGGATTTTGAAATAAAATCTTTGTTTTTTGGGAAACAAAGACATGTTTATGGAAGGGATATTAAAATTTGGGGCCTATCATTTTTTAAAACTTATAACAACTCTTTTACATTATTATGTCTTAAACTTACGTGTCTCTAGTCTTTCCATATTGAATATGGCTTGAAGCACTAGAAGTAGTAGAATACTGACACTACACAGACATGAACGTTATCACCAGAGGCTTTATTTGTGTGCCTGCTTCAGACCTCGACCTTGAAATGACTTTAGGTGATATAGCTAAAGCTGTACAATGTACTGCTGAGTTCCGGTGATCTCTTGTAATACAATGATTTTGATGGATCAAGTCATTATTTTCAGAAAACTTCTTAATACATTTATTTTTAAAGAAACTTTGTTTTTACTGTTTGCTTTGTGCCTTTAAGAGAGTAATACAATCCAAGTTAACTGAGATGAGTTAACCAAATTCTAAGCATGCTTATATAATATATGTATTCAGGCACTAAAAATGTTGACTGGGGTCAGAATCACCTGTGAGTCACCTGTGAAACTTTTCAAATATACACATGCCTGGAATGACCTCTGAGATTTAAATGAGATATTGATGGGGAAAGGAGTAGGACTGACCCAGGATTAACTCTGAGCATCTGTATTTTTAATAAACTGCATGACATAATTCTAATGCACAGCACTAGGTAAGAAGTACCATTGACAAAAATTGTTTAATAACGTAAAAATATCCACAGCATAGGAAAGAAACCATTTACTATGTATAATATGATTTCACTGGGAGGAAAAAGGAACAAAGAGAACAATAATGATCTCTAATGATATATACAGGCAATAATTCCAGAATGCCTAAATTCTGAAGATCCAAACTTGCATTTAAGAGTCATTTCCTTTTTATTTGATAGGTTAATTATCCATGGTCTATAGTATTCTTCTATGGCATATTTTTAGCTAAAAGTGGTGTTCCTCTTATATCCAGAGGTCATTTAGGGTTGATTGTGCATGGATATCTCCTAAATCTCTAGTTCCTATACTTG
>CM053572.1:72963606-73088176 GCA_028646485.1 Cryptoprocta ferox
TTATTCTAAGCCATATAAAGTGTGCCTTTGAGTGGAGTAGCAAAATTTAGACATGAATTTCTACTAGGCTAAAATTAATTGTCTCCATTTTCTTTTTCTATTTTAATAATGTAATAGATTCATATGATAGTGCATAACAGGGTAGTATAAGGGATCTCTGTTTATATAAAATACACTTGGTACTTATTCTTACTTCTAGTTACCAGTGATCCTGTTCCTTGGCTAATTTTTAGATGCCTGGATTAGAGGTGTTGATAGGAGTTCCTTAGCAACTGACCAATTCTTCGTAGACTAGTGTCAACTTTAATAATATACAATGCCATGATTGTAACCATTCTGACAGTTTCAACAGAAACAAAAGTTACATAACTTTGAATATGATTCTTTCTTGGCAAGATGAGTATTTATGTTAAACAGGGTATTATAGCATAGTGCTATAACACTTAGCATGGACCCAGTAGTAATAACCATTAGTCAAATTATTTAACCGTTGTTGATCTGTTTCCTCATCTGTAAAATGAGACTGCTAATCCCACCTGGTTGGGATTTTCCTTGTTCATTTATTAATAAATATTTATTAACCATTCACTATTTGCCAAGCACTTTGTTAGGCACTCAAAGTTTGGTGTGAACAAAACAAACACGCCCTCTTTTTTTGTGTACCTTATGGCTTCTTTAATCTCGCTGGGAAGGTTGGGGAATGGATATTGCGGGGCTGTTTTTCAGGCCACTTTAAATCACCACTCTTATTTAGCTTCCCCATTAAGTATCCATCTAATTATTATGTTATTAGCAATACCTATTGCCTACCCATTGCATTGATATTCATCTAGGATTTGTCTGAATTGAGAAATAATGGTCTATGGGTTTAGAGAGCAGTTAATGAAATTTGAATATCTGACTCATTCTGGATGTAGTTTTGAATGATAAAGACATTCCACATATGCTGTTGATTACATATTGTGTTTCTTACAGAAACATTCTAACTTTGGATTAGTTTTCCTGTGGCCCTGATACTTAATTCATTAAAATTGGAATTTATGGCTATATAGACTTAACTTGAAGGCATGACAATTTTATTTAAAATTTTTTTTAGACAAAAGAAGAAATGACTTGTCAGATCTTATCTTCCCTGAGTAACCTTGGATTTTAAATAGCCTGCAACTGATACAACTAGAAAGTACTTTAACAGTCAATCATGCTTTATTTGGATAATTCAAAATGACAGGTTAGCATTTTTCAGTGCTTGGCATAGTCGGAAAATATTCATGCCATCTGAATGGTTTCCCCATGGATTAGAGGTGAAAAGGTTCTAAAGCAAAGGTCCAGGAATCCAGAATAGTTTTCTTTTCAAAAGTTAATTCTCATCATTTTTACTATGAATATTAAGAAACCACAAGGGAACTATGTGAATCTTTTCACAATTAATTGGCTTAATCCAAGAGGCCTTTAGGAGAAGCTGCTAGATTTATAAGAATAAGAAACCCAGTCGATGAAGCCTGAAATTACAACAGCCATTGATCAAGGGTTACATTGCCTCCTAGCCTGAACACTTTCTTATTAATAAGAATAGTAAAAATCCTCTCTCTTTTTGTAGTACTCTTTGGAAAGCCAAAATACACAATATCATCTTTATCCTGCTGGTCATTTTATGTGGAGAAAATATGATGTTATTTTTCACCTAAAAGGGAAAATGGAAATCTGAAAATGAAAAGGTGCAGGGATTTTATTCAAATATTCTTTGCCACTCCTTTGCCATTGTATTGTCTGTTCTAGAACCCATTTCTCTTGGCTATTTTTCCTCTTTACCTAGTCCTCTCACATATTAAGTTTTACGATTAGTTTCAATATCCCAGCGCCTTCCAGTGAGTCATTCTTTACTCAGTCTTGAGTTTAATAAATTTCTTTAAAATTCTAAAACAGAACTTAAAAATCAAGGTTTGCTTTTGGAGCTCTTCTTTTACCAGAGCTCAGAAGAAAATGAAATGTATGGAGCTCCTGGGTGGCTCAGTCAGTTGAGGATCTGACTTCAGCTCAGGTCATAATCTCACAGTTCATGAGTTTGAGGCTGGCATCTGGCTCTCTGCTGTGAGCACGGAGTCTGTTTTGGATCCTCTGATCCTCGGTCTCCCTTTCTCTCTGCACCTCCCCCACTCATGCTCTCTCTCTCTCAAAAGTATTAAAAAAAACGTAAAATCATTGTCTTCTTGTGAATAAGTGAGGACAACTTATTTTATCTAGAATTTTGGTTTAGAATTGTGTACACTCATTGCAACTTAGTTCAGATATGAGAGTAGTATAGTCATCGAAGCTTATCTTCATAGAATATAATTTTCTGCCCATACATCAATCTCATGAATGAGATAGAAGGGAGTGTGACAGGTAGAGCTTTGAATCAGGGCTGGAATACGTGACCTTTGGAAGTTAAACTCTCTGAGCTTAATCAGCTGTAAAGCATAACCTCTTTGCATTGTTCTTGTGAAAGCTGATTTCTACAAAACATCAATTAGGTAATAATTCATATTTATCATTATTTAATATTTTAGTTAAAACTTTTTAAGTGAATTTAAAAATATTTTTATTATATTTGACAATACAATAAAATTTAGATCCGTTCAAATATTTTAAGTGTTTATATATGGAAAGTTAAAAAACTTCCTCAGAAGGCAACTTCACCAAACATTTCTTGAATATTGACTCAGTGACAGGCAGGTCTGCTGATGCTGGGAGTTTATGACCCTTAAATCACAAAGTATGCACAGGAGAAAAGTAAGCTGATATTTAGGATGAGAGCTATGGTTAACGAGTGCAAGTTGGCCTGGATGGGGACCAGAGTAACTTCCCCAAGGAGAAAGCCTAAAGGGAATCTTGAAGAAGAAAGTCAGTACAGATATGTCAGGCAGAGATTTGGGGAAGGGGTTTTCCAGGCAAAGGGAATAGTACAGAAGTGAGACTTTAGAAACTGGCAGGAACTTGGGGTGCCTGGGTGGCTCAGTTGGTTAAGCAGCTTGACTTCAGCTCAGGTCATGATCTCACAGCTTGCAGGTCCCAGCCCTGAATCCGGCCGGCTTTGTTCTGAGCTGCTCAGAATCTGGAGCCTGCTTCAGATTCTGTGTCTCCCTCTCTCTCTGCCCCTCTCCCACTTGTGCTCTGTCTCTCTCTGTCTCTGTCTCTCTCAAAAATAAACAGAATTTTTTTTAATTAAAAAGAAAAAAGAAACCGGCAGGAACTTGGCATGAGTAAAAGGGGAGTTTTTTTTCTGAGATGTAAAAGGTCCCAGATAATGAAAAGCCTTATGTGTTATGCTACAGTGTGTGGATTTTATTTTCATGTTATTTTGGGGGAAGCATTTGAAAGATTTTGTGCTAGTGAATGACATAATCGAATATGTAGCTTAGAAAAATGTACTAAAGCAGTTTTCTCTGTTATAGTTCATTCTGGTTCTCTCTTGTCATACACTGAATTGACTTCTGTATCAGAGGAAACAATTATCTTGTTTAACCTAAGACTGTCATCACGTTGATGTTAGGCACTTTTGTATATTTATGATCATCGTTGAAAGCTCTGAAATTGCCACCCGGGTCTGTAAATTTTAGTAGCTCACAATAGTGAGATGCAAAGTTCATCATATCTGACAGTCTCATTTCTTAAACTATAATAGCATGAGGCCAAGGAGGAAAATTTTGCTTTGGGGCACTGTCCCATTCCCTACGCCTTCAGTACGGTTGGCACAAGGATGTCACAGACATTTTTTCCAGTGCACAAAGTCTCACATGATAATAATCCTTCATCATAAGTATATTGTTCTTGACAGTGAACACTTGGAAACCACGGGTTGATGTGTTTTACATTGCACTTTACATTGAAACTAACCAGTTTCTTTCTACAGCCTGATTGAGAGAAGCAAAACATTTGCTAAATATAATCTTATGGGGACCTCCTGGTTTCCGGTCCTTCACTCCTTTATCCAGATGGATAACAATTGTCTGCACTTACTGCCTGTTCTCCCTACCCATTTCTGTCTATAAGCAGGGACATGTCTGTGCCTCTGAGTTTTAAGGTACATTTTACCAGTGATTTTCTTATTTGTGACCTGGGTGTTGTCCCAGTTTCTAGCCTCAGTTCCTAACTTGTTTAGAAAGCTACCACGGTCTGCCTTCATTTCTCTCCCAGCCCATTGGCACTGCCCATTTTCTACTGTGTGAGCCAATGTCCTGCTCAAGAAGCTGTATTTGTCCTTCTTCTTGCTAGTCCTGAAACTTTTAAATCTGCCCAAACTCCTGACCTTGCTTGGTGCTAATTTCCCAAAACACAAATACGGAAAGTCAACATAAAAAACATCACTGAATGGTGTTTTGAACAAATCCAATTCTTAGAACAGAACAAAATAAGAGATACAGTGTAATGGGGAAAAATGTGTAGCTTGTAGTCGGATAGCTTTTCACTTATGAAATTGGATCTACCAACGTAGATTCAATGTGCCAGTTACCACAGCAAGTGACTTATCCACATTGCCGCCACAGTCCGATCAGAGAAGTTTCCATACAGGAACTGGACCTGGGAGGGTTTACAGACATGCCCAAGGTACACAGCTGCTGAGCGGGGAGGTTCAACTCCAGATACGTCTTTCTGCCTGGGCTCCTTTCACCACACAACACTGCATCTCAATAATGAGTCTCTAGATAAAGTGAATGTTTTGTTAAATAATGCATTACCCTGGTATAGTGCTTTGAGGTTTATGAAGTGCTTTTATTTATATCTCATTTGATTTATGGAATAACTGTGAGGTAAGTATACCTAACCCTGTTTTAACAGAGAGAAAACTGAGGCTCGCTAGATCAAGTGACTTCACAATATGAAACAACTTATAAATGACACAACCAGTATTCATAAACTTAAAAAAAGTCACGTATGTATAGCACGAGGAACGCCTTAGTGGGATATACTTGTACTGTTCCTCTGCTGAGAGTAGGCATCGGGTACTACTGTTCATTTCTGTGGCCAAAGACATATTTACAATGTTGATCCCCAAAGGGGACAGGTGTATGACTTTGTTTTATATGCATTCTCTGTGTGATACTTACCTTCCTACCCGATTTACACAGAGGAACAGAGGAACATATCACATTATAAATTGTATATCATCCTCACAGGATTGTTTTACATTGGGCAACACACAGACAAATCCCCCTTTGTATTTACTTTTTTCACATGTAAAATTATTCTTTAGTTTTTGTTAGGATCTTAGAACTGGTCTGTGGAATTTTTTATGCATTTTGCAACTTGAATCTTCATGTATGGCTACTTTGTTTTTTCTTCAGGTTTTGTGATGAAGGAACCTGTACAGATAAAGCCAATATTCTATATGCCTGGGCAAGAAATGCTCCTCCTACCAGACTCCCCAAAGGTATATCTGAAGCCTCTTGCATAGTCTTCTCTAAAGCTGCTTAATTTCTGACTCCAAAGTACTTTTTATTATTTGTTCTTTCTACAGTTGTTGACAGTGTTCCATTTTGCAATTTCACACTAAAAAATATCTGTATTACCTGCTTTCTATTGAAATAATTTCATTTAAGTAGTTGCTCTTTCTCTGCCTCTCTTGGTAAGTAACTTGCCCACACAACGGCTTGGATAGAATTGGAAAATACCCTAGTATACCTCAAGCCACCTTTGGCCTACAGCACTTGTTTCCTGACAGCAGGAGCATTTCAGGAGCCAAGAGAGCTAGGAATTAAATAAATTGCTGGTTCAGCAAACAGATTAAAAAAAATAGTCTTGGAACCTGGGTATTTAATGTAATGCCAAACCTCAGCTGGCTTTCTGACTTCACTCTAAATTGTTCATAACTTCCAATGTGTGAATGAATTATCAGGCTCTCTTCTATTATCTTGATGTTTCTTAATATCAAAGGGAATGTGCAGTCTGTAACAGAATAGGTCTGCCATGGTTAAGGGATGGTGTCTTGTGATACACCTGTTCCTCTCTTGCCTCCCTAACTTTGGCAGCTCTAACTGATACCTATTTTGCTTCGCTTCAAATGAGCTTCTGAATCCTCTCCATAGTTTACCAGGCAGCTGCTACCAGACACATTTGGAATAATGGGGGTTGGGGAAGGCTGTTACAGATTTCTTGACATTTTAAAGACCCATTGTTTGAGCAGATAGAAAAAATTTTTTTCTTCACCTGTAAATATTTTCTCTATAGATTTTTAAAAAGCTTTCTAGCAAACTCTACTAATAGTAAGACTATTAGGAACCCTTCAGATTCCAAGAACTTATTGACACATTGGACTTTGTAACATAACTGATAACTGATTTCCTCAATGACCTTTTCGCAGATACCTGTTTTCATATGGGAATAAAAGCATTTTCCCTGATATGCTCCTAAGAAGTCTTTTTCTATATTCAATCTGAAAATAAAAGTGAATATGAATATATTCAAAACAAAACTAAAGTGGGTTTATATATGTCTGTTATATAATCGACAGAATTTTATTTTGATCTTTTTCTTTCAAAATGAGTAAATTCTCCTCTTAAAGTATATGTGATTACTCTCGTTCTGAAATGGAAAGTATGGATAGAAACCTATCAGAGCCTGGAAAAGAAATGATAGATTATATTAGATATTTTCAGTGAATGCCTGGTTCACTTCCTCTTTTATATAACATAGTTTCATATGTTATATGCTATTTTATTTCCTTTTGGATTTCATAGATCAGCAACCTGAGATTAGTTCCGTTTTAGACTTTCATTTCTAAAATATTAATTTATCTTCTTTATAAATCTTTAGGTGTTGGATTCAGAGTTGGAGGAGAGACTGGAAGTAAATACTTTGTACTACAAGTACACTATGGGGATATTAGTGCTTTTAGAGGTAAGTTTTGAAATTTTGGAATTAAGCACAACTTTAAATACTATAAATATATAAAATACATATATAAATGTAAAATGTATGTATGAACTATTGACCACACTCTCTGCCAACTGGGAAAAAAAACTGCTTTTGTTTCCTTTGTTTGGGATGATTGAAGCAATGACTTTTATTTTGAAATTGGTACCATCGTACACATTCTACTATTCTACTATATGTCTGTCTCTTATGCTGACTTCATGGTTCTTTTGCTTTCCAATGTATTGTCTTATCTATCCTCTCCTTCCAAGCAGCATCATCAGAAGAATAGGTACTAGCAATTTATTTCCACTTTTAAAAGCAAGCCATGGAGAGAGTCACCATATTTTGTCATACCATGGAGGGTATCAGACTCTCGGGCTCATGCCAATGCTTTCTCTGTAATCTACACTTGCCACTTCATGAACTCATCCATTGTCTACTGCACTAATGCACGGACACCACCCACTCTTCTGACACTGCTGAACACCCCCCCAGACCCTCATTGGTCTGCCCATGATTACGATGCACTTCATTTTTTAATTGGAGTATAATTGACATACAATATCCGATTAGTTTCAGGTGTTTATCACAGTGATTCAATATTTTTATACATTATGAAATGATCCCCATGATAAGTCTAGTTACCATCTGTCACCATACTAAGTCATTACAATATTATTGACTATATTCCCTATGCTGTACATTAATCCCCATGACTTTATAACTGGAAGTTTGTACTATGTACTTCATTTAAACCCTCCTTTTCTTATTATAGAATCATTAACATGAGGAAGGGGCCCTGTTCCCAAGGCAACCGAGAATGGTACTTGTTATTCCTTCTGCTACATTTAGTCAAACTCCAACTGCCTTACAGGTTCACACTTCAGTGTTCACAGGAGTGTAAATATTAAGCAATCTTCTCCTTGGCTTATCAGCTTTTCCACTATGTCTTGCTGACTTACACATATTGCCCCGAGTTCTCTAATTTAACATTATATTTCTGCTAACTAACCTGATATATTTTCCTCTCCAGACACATTAGCTTTCTATTCGGTAACTAAGTCTTGAAGTACATGTCCATCTCTGCCTATGAAATATCCTTTGGGGCCTTTGCTGAGAGTGCCTCATGTGGTGATAGTTTCCATAGATTCTCAGTATTCAGGAGTGGGACAGTAAATGCGGTCTTTCTCTGGGAAAAATGTTAAAAATAAAAATTTTATATAATTTTTCAATTATAATTAACATTGCAATTAAACAGCCTCCTGAGGGCCAGCCCATGAACTCAACTTCCAAATAAAACTTGTTTTTATATTAAAAATACACTTTGAGGTGTAGTATACAAATAGCTTTCCATTTTTGGAATAGAACCTAAAACCTTAAGTTGTTAACTGTAGTGTTGATACAGGATTTTGTTGAAAACAATGAAATAAATGTGTTTGAACAACGAAGAGAGAACTTATCTCTTCTAAAAATTTACGATGTGGGTGTCACTGGAACAGGCATATGCCAACACTGCTGACTTCCAAAGCATTGACATGACTATAATTTTCCCAAGAAGGCAAGGAAGGCTTTCCCTGTTCCCACAACTAAGGCATCATACGTACACACACTCACCCACCCCCACTCTCGGTCCCTCTGTAGAGCCCTGGACTTCACTTTTCAGCCTGATTCCTCTTAGCTTTATAGTACATGCTAACAGATACCACAATGATACTCTAGGGAAGATGGATGATATAGACTAGTTCTTAAACTATATTACTGTCATAATATATATTAATTTCTTACTGGTGAGGAATTAATTTTGTTTTATACTGTATGTTTAATCTAGGGATAATTTAAGTTGTGATATTTAGGGGCACTTGGGTGGCTCAGTTGGTTAAGTGTCTGACTTCGGCTCAGGTCTTGATCTCATGGTTCAGTCTGTGGGTTCGAGCCCCACATCAGGCTCTGTGCTGACAGCTTGGAGCCTGGAGCCTGCTTTGGATTCTGTATCTCCCCCCTCTCTGCCTCTCCCCTGCTTGCACTCTGCCTCTCTCTCTCTCTCTCTCTCTCTCTCAAAAATAAATAAACATTAAAAAATGATAAAATAAAAGTTCTGATATTTAATATGTAAATATATAGTTATTCTTTACTATGAGACTGATGAGAAACTTTTATACTAATTTTTTATTTTTCACCTTTTTAGAACCATTTTTCTAAAAGAAGGTATATATGAGGTATGAGTTAGAAGGATTATTGCTGTATAATTAATAGACCTTATTGTAATATAATAAAAATATAAACAAAAAATTTCACCCATGTAATTTTTTCAGGAGCATTAGATACAGTCTTGTGCCTTAAGCTATACATGGGTACATGGCTCAGAATAGTAAATAAACACATGGGAAAATATCAAATCTCACTAAAACAAGAGAGCATTTTACATTTATTAAATTGGGGGTGCATGGAGATTGAATTATAAAACCCAGGACTGCCAGGATTTGGACTAATCTTGTACGGTTTGGGGAGCTTTTTAAATTAGTGCAGTGTTTTGGAAAGCAACATTATCATATTATATGCATTTTATATAGAACAGTAAGATCTTGCTCAAGGCTCTTATCCTAAAGAAAGAGTTGTTGTTTTTAAATAAGTTACCTACCCATGGTTATTTATTCTCCATTAACTATTAAAATGAAAAACTGGAAAGTTAACAAATGTCCCTCGTAATAGGGGACTAGTTAAATAAATGGTATAATAACAAAAATAATAAATCATAAAAATTTATATAGACCGCATAAAACCGTAAGTAGGCTTGAATGCTTCCAAGTATTATAAGGAACAAGGAAAAAAAAGAAAATAGTCAATAAGCATGAAAGACAGGATTGTGTGATTATTTTTTCCTTGAAAATGTTATAACATTATCTTGATGTTTTTAAAATTCCACAGATGGAGGTACTATATGAAGTCTGTCAGTACCTACCAGTTAGCGTGCTGTATTCTCAGGCATACCCTTCTGACAAAAAGCATCAGTATAAATCTCCTCTATATGCCTGATTTCCTATAAGGAGTGATTTATACTATATAAAAGTTCTATGTTCGGATGGCACACTTATATCTAGATGTACCTAGAAGTGGAAAATAATTATATCAACATATCTTCTAGTGATTAAAAATCACATATATATACACACACATACATACATATGTCATCATGTTGGTGTTGGTCAAGATTTGAACCTAATAATGTTAAAACTGTTGATGATATTTTTAAATATTAGCTAGTATCATTATCATCCCTATAAAAGACTTCAAAGTGGCAATAAATTGCCCTAAATAATTGCCCTAAATAAATATGACCTTTTGTCATAGTTGCCTACAATATAAGGGGTGTGTTGTTTACTTTTCAAGGGTGTTATAATTTCTTGTTATATTTAGACACAGAACTGTTCACGGCTCCTAGAAGTTTCCTGGTTATGCTGTTTCCTGTTCTCCACAGCATTTTTTGTTATTCATAGTTCACAGACTAACACCACAAGGAAGTTACTGCACCACTGAAAAATAGGAAAATGTTCAGCTTAAGGGTGTGAGTATTTATCCTTATAGGGAAGGTTTTGGACAGCTGAGAAGCCTAGGACTTTTGTTTTCCTTTTTTTTTTAATTTAAATTCAAGTTAGGTAACATACTGTGTAGTCTTGGCTTCAGGAGTAGAAAGAACCCAGTGATTCATCTCTTACATATGATATTCACTGCTCATCCCCAAAAGTACCCTCCTTAATGCCCATCGCCCATTTAACCCATACCCCCATCCACTTCCCCTCTAGTAGCTCTGTTTGTTCTCTGTATTTAACAGTCTCTAGAACTTTTCTGTAATAAAACACCAACAGTGAAGGTAAATTATTTTAAAATTTGTTGGAGTATGATCAAGTATCAGAAGCCAGATGGGTGTGTCTTGGACTGTGATCTCTATTAGCAGGAAAAAATTGAGTGTGATTTTAGAATGAGTTCTGTGGGATTATGTGAAATATTTGTTTTGGTTTGGTCTTTGTTTGTTTTGGAAATTGCACAGAATGTCAAGCTGTTAAAAGCATTATTTCAAAACAGCTATCTTCATTAAATGCCATGTCAATCACAGGGTCAAACCCATGCTGGTGCTGGGTATCCTAACCTTCCTGCCCAGAGGAGTTTTGTATATGGCAGCAGGAGGAACAAACACAAAAACTGCGTTTACAGACAGTCCCAGAAATGTATAGCAGGTACTGAGCCTGTGGAGGGGCAGAACATGCAAGTTTGCGGGGAAAGCAGGGGACATCGTCTGAAAAAGGCTTCTTAGAAGATGGAAACAGAGCAAGGGTTTGCACGGTGATCAGGAGCCCCCAGATAGGCAGGGGCAGGGGGAAGATATGTTCCAGACAAAGGTGAAAGTGTGTGTATAGACACGGGGAAGTGAAAAGCCCATCCACAAGGAAATTTCCATAATTTGGTACCACTGGAGTGTGAAATGGCAAAGAGAGAAGTGGCAAGAAATGAGAACATTGGTGAAAGGCGAGGGCCAGACCGTGCAAAGCCTTGTTAGGACTTTATTCTCACAAGCACTCAGAGTGCTTATCAGTGAGACAGTAACCTAGGCTTCAGTCCTAGGCTTGACTTCATGGAAAAGCCACTAGCCTTATGAAGAAAGGATTGAGGCTTGAGGAGACCAGTGTGACCCAGAACTGAGGCTCCCAAAAGCCAGAATGAGTCTTTATTAAAATGTAGACTCACTAATTTTTATAAATTAATATTCCATGGAAAGCATAATGTAATATAACTAGAGATGAATGTCCCAGGGAGCCTGGCTGACTTGGTCGGGAAAGCATGAAACTCTTGATCTTGGGGTTGTGAGTTTGAGCCCCATGATGAATGTAGAGATTGCTTAAAAATAAAAAAAATTTAAAAATGAATATCCCATATAAGCAGTAGCATTGTACAGGGGTTAGGTATTCAGACTCTAAGTAAGACCAGATGGCCTGGCAATGGCACTTGCTTGTTTTGTTACCCTCACAAAGTTTCTAAACCTCTCTGCCCTCCTCATCTATAAAATTGGATCATAATGGTTCATAGAAAGATACCTGGTAAGTGCTGAATAAATATTAGCTAGTATCATTATTGTCCCTATAAAAGACTTCAAAGTGGCAATAAATTGCCCTAAATAATTGCCCTAAAAAATATGACCTTTTGTCATAGTTGCCTATTATATAAGGGGTGTGTTGGTTACTTTTCAAGGATGTTATAATTTCTTGTTATATTTAGACACAGAACTGTTCATGGCTACTACAAGTTTCCTGGTTATGCTGTTTCCTTTTCTCCAGAGCATTTTTTGTTATTCATAGTTCACTTATAAAAAGATAAATGACAAGACAGTCCCTGCCCTCAAGGAAATTAGAATAATAGGAAATAAAGATTCCTCCTGGTCTTTTTTTTTAACAAGTTTTTCAATAATATCTTGTTCCAAAGAGAAAATTCTCCTGAGATTGTTACAGAAATTTGGCACATTTCTTCTGGATGTTTTGGCCTAGGGGAATCTAAGAAACTGGCCTCTCCTTTCCAGAGTTATTGGCATTAGCTTGCTAGTCTCCAGCAGTAACTCATTTCTCAAATTGGAAAACCCGTTTGTTCACTCACTAACTGAAGTTGGAACCGGATATCCTTAAAATGGAGGTAAGAACCTCTATCCCAGGGCAGAAGTTCTGACAGTCTTTGGGTTGGCAGAATTTCCAAGCTGTAAACCACTTACTGTCCTTCAACTCTTGCTGCTAATAGGAAAACTATCAAGGATACAGAGCCCCTCCCACACACACCCTCCTGCACACACATATGTATCTAGGGCTTGCTTCTACCCCTTCATCACAGCCCTCAAAATACACATACATTTTAGCATGTTCCTTGGAATATAGCTAAAAGATTCATTTTCCTTAGAGGGGTGTTTAATATTTACAACCTAAATGAGATGATTGAAACCTGAGGAACCTGTTTTCAACTCTCCTTTATGTGAGCTCTCAGAAATTTAGTCTCCAAATTTCTGGGATTATAAGTAAAATCAGATCATAAAATTCCAGTCAGAACCCTTAGAGAATAAATCATTTTTAATAGCCAAGTTTTCCAGAAAGCTAAGGTTTTAGCTCCATAAGTATTATAATTTTAAAACATTTTGGACAGAAATCTTTCCAAATATATTACATATCTTTTGAAATTAAAATAAGTGGTAGATGTCTATAGCTGTGTCCAACACAACTGATGGGCAATAAATGTTAGTTTCCCTCCCTATTCCTATCTCTCTTTTCTTTGTAATTTTGGGATATCATTCTGAATGTCAACTACTGCACAATGATTTTCCTCAAAATTGAATATATGGAGTTTTTCTGTGTTACTGGGCTTGCCTCCTTCTATCTGCTTTTCTATATTTTCCGTATGTTCTTCTTTGTCAAGCTACCACTTCAACTCATTTTAATTCAAACAGAGCTCTACTTGGAGGCAAAGATAAGTGAACTCAAAAATCTGCCTTGATGTAAGTCACCATCCAACGGTGGCAAATAAAAATAAAACAGTAGCTATAATCATGTGAGTCAGTACACAGTCCTTGTGGTGAGAGAGGGGATTGATAAGCAAGCAGGCAAGACCATGCCCAGTTTAGAAAGAGATTGATTTCCTTTTTTTTTTTTTTAAAGATTTTTTAAATGGTTGTTTATTTTGAGAGAGAGAGAGAGAGGCAGAGAGAGAGACATAGAATCTGAAGCAGGCTCCAGGCTCTGAGCTGTCAGCACAGAGCCTGACACAGGACTCAAACTCAGAAACTGGGAGATCATGACCTGAGCCAAAGTTGAACGCTTAACCAGCTGAGCTTCAGAGGTGCCCCAGAGATTGATTTCTTATAGACATCGTGCTCCCTTGTTATAAATTGACACGTTAGACATGGGATCTTGATGACTAAGTTTCCTATAATTTTTTACAAATTTAGAATTAACAGACTCAGAATTAAAGCCCTTAAAAGGAAGTTTCTGAATAAAATCATAAGAACACTAGTGCCTGGACTTGGTGACCTTCAGATTTGATTTCTCCTTGCCACCTTTGTCTTACTCCATCCTGTGGTCTGTTAGGTGTAGCTTCTGAGCAGCTTAGTTCCGGGGAGGTGGGTGTTTTTAGACATAAGATGTGAGTTCATGTATGCACACTTAACACTCGTCCACATGCACACCCTGGGATCCCTGTCTCACCACCACTGCAGGAATAGTAGTATGATCATGAAGGAATAGAAACAATGGCAGGCAGAAGGGAAAACACAGGGCTCTCGAGGAATTCTAATTCCACTGTGACTTCTGCTGCATCTCTGCCTCTTACAAGACTACTGCCAGGAAGCTGTTGGAAAAAGCTTTGAAATTGTAAGCCCAGGAAAAATCCCTTGCTAATGCATTTTTGAACAAGATGGAGCATAGATCAGTGGCAGGGCAGAGACACTTAAAATTATTTCATTCCAATATAAAGCAGACTACTCTGACTTCAGTGAAAGCGTGAGAGTGCTCTTGACTCCCTGGTACCTGGATCCTGGCTAACTTCGGGGGAAGGTCACACCCCACCTCTTCCTCTGTTGACTTCTCTAAATCCCTCTCAGAGACTTCCTCCTGCACTCTCTCCAGGAAGATACACCCACACCTGAATTTACTTCTCTACAAAGTGAGAGATACTATAGGTGGGGTATTTAAATCCAAGTATTTTCCATTGTTTTGGATTACTTTTTATATTTAATTAACCTCCTTTGAAATTGCAAATGTAGAGACTGTTGTTAATGCTTCTCCCCATCCCCCAGCCCTCTCCACCCCCCAGATGCCTGAAAGCCCTGACCCTTTACATGGCAGAGACCTAGATGGCACCTTTCTAGCACTCAGCCTGGCCTTCCCTGAATAGGACCATGTTGTGCACGTAGTCCAGCAAGCCTAATCCCCTTCCAGAATATAGGAGGTTCGTTCTCACCATGGTCTTTCATTCCAGAGTGCACATAATATGTCCAAGTTCTCAACACCAGCAACAGCAGCCCTGCTTAAGCAAGCATATCCTCAGCAGATACAGAAATGTGGTTCCAGAAAGGGTGCACTTTGCCCTTTTCTCTTTCAAGGCTGTGATACCCATGCCATTCAGCAAGTCTCCTTTCCTCCCTCCCCAACTCCCACTTTTTTTTAACGTTTATTCATTTATTTTTGGGAGAGTAAGGGAGCTCATGCACACGTACATACGTGTGCCCAAGCAAGGAATGGGCAGAGAGCGAGGGAGAGATAGAATCCAAGCAGGCTCCATGCTGTCAGTGCAGAGCCTGCTGCAAGGCTCCATCTCATGAGCTGGGAGATTATGAACTGAGCTGAGATCAAGAGTGAGATGCTTAACTGACTGAGCCACCCAGGCCCCCCCCCCCCCGCCCCTGCCAACTTCCACTTTTTATTTCTCTCTTATTCCTTGATGAAAGGGCACAAAATTTTACTCAAGTGCTTTGGGCCAGATGTGGTTTGGAAGTAAGAACTTTAAACCTGATGGAAAGGTACTCAAGCTCATAATCCATGTATTACATTTTATCATCTGTGGGAGTCTGAGGCACCATCCTTAATCAAATATGCTAATATTTCTATAGCAAAATATTCAAATAGTCACACTATGAGGGATAAATAAAGAACATAAATAGCATCACATCTGTTCAGACCAGATTTTGCTGCCAAAAATTATTTTAAAATTTAGGCTTTCAGAGCTTTTCATATTTCAGAATTGTATAAAGTTCTATTAGAACAAAGAAACCTATTACCTAATAAAATAATCTCTCCCAAACTTTATTTTTCATCTTTTGGAAAATACAGAAAAATATTAAAAAGAAAAGTAAAAAAATCTCTCACAATGCCTTACTATTCAAAAAACCTGTGATAGGAGGTGATGGTTGGACATGTCTGTGAATATACTAAAAACTATTGAATTACACACAAGGGGTAAATTGTATGGTATGTGAATTATATCTCGATAAGCTATTGAAGAAAAGGTATCTAGATTACAAAGAAAAAATATCTATAATATCTTCTTCACTTGTACCCCCTTTTGCCCTGGACACCCACCTTCAAGGAAGTATCATTTAGATCTGCCTACTTTTCATTTGCTTATCCTAACATTTTGTATATACACAGAAACCACAAAAAATATGCACTTTTTCTCTTTTGGACAAAAATCAGACCACTCTTCATAGATCTGCATCTGCTGTTGTTTTTAATTTAACAGTGTACCCTGGGCATATTTCTGAAGCAGCCCATGTAAAACTCTTCCATTATTTATAATGGCTGCCTAGTATTCTTTTGTGCAGATGTACAATAATTTATACATCCTCCTCCCTATTAGAGACATTTAAGTTCTGAGTTTTTTTTGCTATCACAAGCAATGCTGCAGTGAACTTAATGTAAGCAGTGTTTTAGGTAACGATGTATTGTTACTGCAGGGTAGATTTCTAGAAATGGGATTTTTGGGTCGTGGAGTGTTTAAACCTTAACAGATTTCTACCAAATTGCCTGACAAAACTGTTTTTCCAATTTACAATCCGAATGAATGAGTGAGCCCCATATCCTTCCCTCCCCTAGATGTTTTCACACTTGAAAAATTTTGCTCATTGTTTACTTAAACAAAGGAACTCCTCTTACTATTTCATTAAAAGGATTGGAATTAGCTAGAAGGTCTTAATAGGATTACCTCTAAGTATATAGCCTAGATCAGAATTTTTCAAAATCTGATCTGAGTACTACCTGCATCAGAATCTCCTTGGGGTGCTTTTTAAAATGAAAATTCCTTGTTCCAACCAGACCTACTGAATCAGATGCATAAAAGGTAGAGTTGAGGCACAGGTGTATTAGAGCTGCCTCAGAATGTCTCCAAGACCCGGTTGTTAATTTTCAGATGTTTTTTAAGCTGTTTCTAATTATAACCATTATTAAAAATAAAGGCAATAGATACTCAAAAATCATCATCTCCTAATTATTTTACTGCATTTTACTATTACTGCTCTTGGGAATATTTAAATGATTATTTCTATCATATCTGTATGGTGGAAATAAAATAAAATGGCATGTTAACTGCTCATCTCTTCCCAATCCAGTGTTCAGTGATGTCACATTGATAACTTGAAATCAACCATGGTGGGAAAATTTACATTATGGAAATTGATAAATGCTGTAGATCAGTGCTTGAGAAATTTTTTGTCAGTTGTTTATATTTTTGAAAAATGATGGAAAAGATGTTAGTAATGTAGATTTTTATGAATAGTCAAATAATTTGAGGAAATATTCCTCCAGTATTCAAAAACTATTAGCCAGTACAAGCAAAGATTTTGCTCATGTCATTGACAAGCAAATGCAGTTCTTGTATATATCTTCATTGTTTCAGTAACCAAAAATATCAACAAACATTCTTGTCTGAATTACCTCTCAGTTACAACTATATATAGGCTATGGAAAAGTTTGGCAAAATCTAAGGAAATAATTCTATGAAATTCAACTGGTGATATGGAATTTACAATAAAGAATATTATATATTTTATCATTATTTATGAATTACATGCTGTATTTCTTTTATATTAACAAAAACAATAATATATTTATATGTACACACAAGCATATTTTTCCTCAGAGACAACAATATGTTACCAGCATACTTGGGAGCCCTGAATTTTGAAATTTTAATGAACTGCCCAGTTAATTTTGATGCAAACTAAAATTTTAAAACTGAGGCTCAGATTTTCCTAGTAAAAATTGAGTTCCTTCTACATTTATTTTTTCCTGTACTACGGGTGTGTCAGGGCAATCTCCTGGAGCTTGGGATATGAGCAGAATAATTTGCATTTATCAAAATAAGTATAATTAAATCTCAATTCTCTTAAGAGAGGGGAAGCTTTGAAAGAGGAAAATGCATTTAATTACTGCCTGGTTATTCTAGCACTTTCTTGATTTCACTTAGAAAATTAAAGGAGAGTTAATTTTTATTCTTAACTTTTTCACAAAATTTGGTGTTTAGATTTTAAAATGCCATAATAGTAGAAGCTACTTACAACGCATAGATGACTGTCTCGGACATCTCCCTCTCTATATATATGTGTGCAAATGTTCCTTCTTTACACTTAATCTAGATGAACCTTTTGGAAGGGTAGCAAAAATAAGTTATATCCTCCCCCCATTTTTTACACTTTTACTTTTTTTAATGTTTATTTTTTTATTTATTTTGAGAGAGAGAGAAAATCTCACATAGGCACGATGCTGTCAGCACAGAGCTCAATGCAGGGCTTGATCCCACGAATCAAGAGATCATGACCTGAGCCTAATCAAGAGTCAGATGCTTTAACAACTGAGCCATCCAGACATCCCTTACATTTTTATTTTTAAGTGGAGCATATGGAGAGCCAGGGACTGGAAATTAAGAGAAAAGCAGAGACCAATTCTGAGAGAGAAATGACTGGCAAGCACTTGGTAACATTCCACCTGCACAAAATTTCCATAGCTTCTTAGTCCTTTTCAGATATGAGATGGAAACATGGCTAAGAATGGTTAAAAAGAAAACCGTAAATTTTTTTTTCTTTTGAGATAAAAAAGGAATAAAAACCATAGATCTTATGAGTTATGTACTAACTTGTTTTTAAAGCGCTGGTTTTTAACACTAGAGCCTGAGGCTTCAGGGTGACACAGTAAGAAGAATGTCCCTGAAGAGATCATCTAGCCCAACCCCTCCATTTTACAGAAATGGGGATCGATGCTGAGAAAGGTTAAGTGATTTGCCTAAGGTGATACAGCTACTAGTCCAATGCTATTAAAAACCAAAACAACTTAATTTGTGTTGGATTTCTAGTTTGTATATGAGCCAAAGTTCATGCCCTGACTATATAAAACAAATAATGGAGTCAGTGTTTCTCAGAGTCCTTTGAACTACTAGGAACCAGGAGGAATGAACTCATTGATGCACAACAGAATAAATATGGATAGAGGTGGAGTCCTTTTACCTCATCTCATTTCTGCCTTTCATCCTGATGTATGAAGTAATCCACTTCCCTTATCAAGCAGGGATATTTCTGAATCAGGTTGCTTGATAGTACCACTGATTTCAGAAGAATTGTAATCGGGTGTTCTTCATGTTCTTGTCTACCCTTCATTATACACAAGCAGCTTGATGTGAGTCATGGGAATGATTTTAGGACTATTCAGTACCTCTCAAATGAACCAAAGGAAGCCTATTATCCTGCAATATTTTTTTGTTCTTGTCAATCTCTTCACATAAATGTGAGCTCCCTGATTCCCTAGCTTTTTCACTTTGTTAATCATCGTCAGTATGGAAGACTAATGATCCTTATTCATCTCATTCATTCCATGGGACACCTGTTTATTTTAATACCTAAATATGGTCATTAAGAATCAGAAATTATTTTCATTCATTTGGTTATAAGAAGACATATAAAACACTGCAGTATTATTTCTTTTTTAAAGAATATAGTCAGAACATTTTATCCCTTAAAATGTGTTTTTTAAAGCAATTTAACATTGAATAATGTAATATTTAGCTTAAGTGATGTCTTTCTTAGGAAAAAAAAAATCCCCTAATACCATTTACTTTTCCATATTTTGAATTTATTTTCTAGTTGTTTTTGAAGAAACTTTACCTTCATTTACTCCTTTGCAACTCAAGCCTTTATAATCACTCATACTTATTAACTCCTCTTCTGAAGTTGGTCAGGGGTACATAGTCCCAACTAATTAATTCTATTTAAATTAATAGCAGATAACATTTCATTTTTTAACCAAAAGAAATTAAGAGGAGAAATAAAGTTACTTGCCCATTGGCTCACATAAAAATTAGGAGATGCAGTTATGTTTCAGTGAAATCTAGTTCAGGACACTGACACTCCAAGGCGTCATCCTTGGATGTCACCCATTTTGCACATACTCCAGCTAGTTTCCAACCCTTCACTCTGTCTCTCACTGCTCCCCTTCATTGCCTTAGCATGTTGACGTTTGTTTCCGATGTTCTAGGAATTCTGGAAGAAGCTAGAAATTTTTAGAGAGATGTGCTAGGATTTGCACATTCCATTTCCCACTTACTATTAATACCCTTTTATGGTAGTTGACTGTCTTACTTGTAAAATGGAAAAGATACCCTCAATAAATATATGACCAAAACAGCATTTGATGAAAATGATTCAATTATAATATTTAGTGATATTTACAAAATATTGTTAGAAAAAAAGAATCCAACCTTCCCTAGGCCTGGAAGAAACCCCACTAACCTCCCTGTTTCTGCCAATGGAAACATTTCTGTCTTCATTCAATTTGAAAACCCTTCATACTGTTCTCCATTTCTTTTCATTACATATAAGTCTTATTTTCTCTATCTTTGAAAACTTTCAAGAGATTTTCTTCTTGTCGGAAAATTTCTCCTCCCCACACTTGTCTAGCCGCATGTTTTTGCAAGTGTTTCCTATTCTTGTTAACCTAACTTAAGTGTGATAAATAACTGAAAGAAGGATAAAATCTGATCAGTAACCACAGTCCCTTCTACACTAACCCTTTATCTTATAGTATAAAGACTTGCTTAAGGACTAAGGGAGTTTTGAGAGATAATTTAGGTCACTAAGGGGTTTTAATTCTTTTTCGTTAATATGGAACTGATACTTAGCACTTACATACTACCTCTCAACTCTGAAGTGCTTTATAAATGCTAGTTTATTCACACTACAACATAAACATACTGAATGACTGAAAATTAATGCTAAATCAAATATATGAGCTATAATGTTCGAAGTGTATTCCCTAATTAATATCAAGGACTACATGCATGCATAATTATATGTAAATTAGATTTTTTAGATTAATTTTTTTCATTGAGGAACCAAGCACAATACACAATAGTATTTTAAATTGATGAAGATAATTGGGTGGAAAACGTAGCCACTGATTTTAGATTGAGCTTCAAAAGGCATATATTGCAGTTAAATTACTGCATTTGCAGAATATGAACTTCCTGTTTTCAAAACAAACTAGGATAGTGTTGCCACAGTATACCCTCTTTTTGATTAACTTTCATGAGCACTTAGAGGTTTAAGTTAAATAAAAGGTGAACATGTTGCACAAAGGAGTAGACAATTCCAAAGGAGGTGAAATGTTAACCTTTTATATACATAAAAAAAACGTCCAAAATAATTAAAATTTTTTTTACATTTATTTATTTTTGAGAGACAGAGTGTGAACAGGGGAGGGGCAGAGAGAGAAAGAGACACAGAATCCGAAGCAGACTCCAGGCTCTGAGCTAGCAATCAACACAGATCCCCATGCGGGGTTCTAACCCATGAACCGTGAGATCATGACCTGAGCTGAAGTCGGACACTCAACTGACTGAGCTACCCAGGCGCCCCTCAAAATAATTTTTAAAATTATGATAGAGCATTTTGTATGAGAAACATTTTTAGCTTTATATTTCAAATTGAATTTAAAACAGTATCTTTGACTAAAGTCCTGGGCACCTGGGTGCCATAGCCAGTTAAGTGTCAGACTCTTAATCTTGGCTTGGATCATGTTCTCACTGTTCATGAGTTTGAGCCCCACCTTCTTGGGAATCTGTCTCTCCTTTTGTCTGCCCCTCCCCATCTGTGTGCTCTCTCTCAAAATAAATAAACAAATTTAAAAAAATAATTAAAAAACTTTTCAAGTCCCTTTTCATTCCATTATTTATTTAATACTTTTTCTGTGGTTCCTAGACTTTTGCATGTAGTACAATTCAGCCCTCAGTGGGGACAGACAAAAATGGGGAAGAATGCAGAAGAAAATTTAGATTATCATTTTTAAAATGAGTATATATTAAACACAGAGATACAGAAGTAAGAAAGTTGATTGGGCTTTCACTGAGAGAAAGGGAAAAAATATTTCATAGTAACCAGCTATGACTTTTAAAATAGTCCAGTTTAACTAGAAGCTTGTTAAATGTGCTGGGTTTTACCTAAAAGACAACTCCAGAAAGACTAATAAATGTTTACATATGACATATCTATAACATAAAGATTTAAAACTTAATGCCTCAGGAATGGGACACAAATGTAGGGTTTTCTCTCCTGATCTGGGTGCTGATTACAAGGGTATGTTAGCTTTTTTAAATTCCTGAAGCTTAAGTACCTTCTGATTTGTGCACTTTTCTCTATATTATATAGTCCAACAAAAAGTTCAAAAATCAATCAATAATTTAAAAACTCATTGCCATTTTTAAAAACTACTGTATTTACCTAGGATTGGTGGATTTTGTCTTTTACTTTTACTTCCTTAGAATTATAATTCTGGAGCAGTTTTGTAATTCTGAGAGAAGGTATCATATAAATCCTAAGCTTTGCTATAGATACCTTTTTTTTTTTTTTTTGCATTCATAAAAGATGGAAACAGGAAGGTGCTTTGACATTAGTCATGCCCTAACATCCTCCACCAACAGAGTGATTATAAAAGCATGTTGGTGAGCTTGCCTCCCTGCTTTCCATTTGATCTCTTTTGGGAACAGCACAGGCCATCATTTGTGCAAGTTGTCTTCTTCCAAGATGGATAAATGCATTTTCTTTTCCTTGCCATGGGACAAATGGAAGCTAGTAGTTTCTAGTCCCATAACAGTGAATACAAAATCAAAAGTGGCTAACTCACTGCAGTGACAGCTTCAAAAGGAATTCTTTCTTGAAGGATTTTTTTTTTATATAGTGCTGGTTTATTTAGCACTGAAGCTAGTCTGCTAAACCAGCTCTCAAATGCCTCCAGGTTGTGTCTGTATTAGCAGTGCCCCTATTGCAGTTATATTTGCTAAGCAGATACACATTTGCTTTGATAGCTCAAGGTGTTTGTGCTTTTTGAGTGGAGATTATTTTATATCAACGGATCTGTAACTGGAGAGTACTGATATTCTGAGACTATGATTTCAGGGATCCATGAATTCTCTAGGATCAACTTGGTGCCTCCAATTTTGTTAAAACTCTTAATAAAAAAAAGCTTCCAGGTATACATTTTCTGGTTAATTTGGAGGATCCTTTTTTACTGAGTACTGTCAAGTGACTTTAAGACCTGCACTTACGATACAGGTGCCACAAAAACAATAAAGGAGCTGTGTATTAGCTTCATTAAAACCAGAGTGAATACAGGAAAAAACCCCAATTTGCTGTTCCCTCTGCTGTTCCCTCTTTGCTTCCTGTGTTGTGTCCATTTCATCAGCTGCAGCATTTCCAACATACAGAAAGAACCTTTTTTTATGTAATCACACAGTCCAACTGTATAGAAATAACTTTTATTTTTTAACAACATGGTCCAACTGACAAAACTGATAGCACTCTGTTCCAATGCGAAGGCAACTGGCTATGTTGCATCTATTAAGAGACTGCACTCTCTACTCTCCTAAGGGATTTTCTAAGTAATTTTGTCTACATGAACGTTTCCCTGACTTTAGAAATGAATTCCCAAGTAGTCTCCCATTCTTGGTCACCTTGGGAGCCATGATGTAATCTCAGAAAAACATCATCTGTCCCATTAAGTTAATATTGTTCATTTAGAACAAAGAACCATAAGGCAAAGATCAAGCCAGCTTAATAAGCAAATAGTTATCACACTATCAGTATACATACATTATTGCAAAATTATTGGTGTATATTATGATATCCTTGATTCATTTTTGTTTGTTCAAGACGGGGAAAAATTGGGAAGGTAGCCTTTAACTTATGTTTAGAACACTCTGAGAGAATGGAAAGGTATGATACAGTTTACTATTTGCTTACAAATTTTGTGAAATATGATTTTATCATTAAAGATGTTACTTCTTTGTTTTTCATAAGACTTGGCAGTAGTTTCAGGCTGCTTTGTCAGTACTTCCATAAGGAAAGGATCCATTATCCAAAACTGTGGTTGGAATAGTAGATAATGTGTATGCTTTATCCTTTATTATCTTAGGAGAGTACAGTGAATTGAAATCCACTCTACGACTGTCTTTCTGAAGGACTTTTCCAATTAGTGGGATGTAGTTTATAACAATACGTTGGTTCCCCCAGGACTGATGGTTAACCTATTTTTTTTTATTAAAGCAGGAAACAACCAGGACAAGATGAGCTCATGAAATGTAGAAGGCTATCTCTAGAGGGAAAGATTAGGAGAGACGAGAGTCTTCTAAGGACCTACGATGTAATAGGTTATTATCATGCATTATTCCACATAGTTACTTTGCTACTTAGCTATGTATCCAAGCAGGAACTACAAGCTATTATTAGAAAAGCAAGCTAAATAGTTTGGAATGGATAACCTCATATCCCATGCATTCACCTGCCATTAAGAGAAATGAACTTCCTGCTTAAGTGGATGTCCTTAAGTACCAATGGTTACTTATCCATTCTTGCTTAATTCCTTTATCTTAGCTTTAGGATATTTCATAAATAAAATGCCTTGAAAGTGTTTAAGAAATAAGACTCTTTTTTTAAAGTAACTAATGTTTACTAACTCTTAACATTGGAGAATAGTTTTGATACCCAAATGTGACCCAGTTAGCTAAATTACTTTGGCCAAAGCTCTTAATCCCTGCAGCCTCTTTTTCTCTATAAAGTGCAAGAATTGAACTCCATCATCTCCAGAGTCCCTTACAGTTCTGAAATTCTGAGTCTATATATTTCCTAAATACCTTGCTGTGGTTATAGATCTCTGCCTCAGCAAAGGAGAGCAATTTCTCAAAAGGAGCAAGCTTGAGACCCTTGTGGAGTGGTCATCCAGTTTTCATCTTGGTCAAGATTAGATTCTGATTGAATGCTGTTTTCAAGTCTCATCCAGTGTCCGGAAATACTTGTATCATCCAATATCAGACTACTCTTCAGAAGTCTTACCACTCAACTACTAGTACCATGTAGTGTCCTATGCTGTGATGTGCTTCTAAGATATTATTAGACTTTCTTATTTTACATCTCTTTTAAAAAAATAATTCTTTTAAGTTTTCCACTGTTAATGTCTCACCATTACAAAAGCTTCTAGTACATACATATGACATTATAATGGAATATAATGACATATAATGAAATGTACTCCCAATGTCTTCTGATACCTATCTAGTGAGTGAAGTTTCATCTCTATATCTTGAAATCCATTAGGCTATAATTATGTCTTACTAAAAGAGAACAGCAGTCATGAAAGATCTCTTTCACAGGGATATCTTGGGTTCAATCCTTGGTAAGTACAGAATGTTAGTAGCTAAGAGTGAAGTATTCACCAGTGTACCTTGGAGAAAAAATGAACCTATAGCCCAGTCCAATGAGGAAGAGAACAGTTTACTTTGGAATAAGAAAATTTTAAAAAGTAAATGAAGCTAGCTGGAAGGAAGACCTTCAGAATTTTTGCATGAAGACAGTTGTGCAGGATAAGTGAATAAATGTAGATTAAATCAACAGTTTCAGTATCAGGAAAAACATATCTTTTCTGCAAACATAGGATCCTAATGAATTGACCTCTAGTCCAGACTTCAGAAAGAAGCGGATTGTCTTGGGTGTGGTCAAGGGGAGCTTAATTACCAAGAGTTGTGGAAGGACCTTGAAACAATGCATTACCAACTTTTTAATGGTCCTGTGGTACCCAGTCCAAGAATTTCATCTTAGCCAGACCATGGTACTTAGGTGATACTAATATTTCTGTATTCACTGATTACTCTGTTCTATCTGTACCTAGTACAGACTGTTCTGAATCAGAATTTCTCTTCCCACTTTGAGAGTATTCCTATTTTGTGCTATATCTTTAAAATACCATTTCAATTACAATTCCTCCAATTCCAATGTCTTTACTCATTTTATATTCTCATGTTCAGGGTGCCTGGGTGGCTCAGTGGATTAAGTGTCCGACTTTGGCTCAGGTCATGATCTCACAGTCTGTGAGTTCACGTCCCATGTAGGGCTCTGTGCTGACAACTCAGAGCCTGGAGCCTGCTTTGGATTCTGTGTCTCCCTCTTTCTCTGCCCTTCCCCCATTCTCTCTCTCTCTCTCTCTCTCTCTGTCTCTCAAAAAAAAACATTAAAAAATAGTTTCATGTTCTTTTCCCCTTTTCTCTTTTCTTTTCCCCTTCTATAACTTTGTTAATAGTTGAAGAAATTTTATGTGGTCCAGTTTCTTCAATTAAAGAAATTCCATACCTATTGACTATGAAATTATATTTTTAAAAGAAAATATTCATGTGTTGAAGATTTTTGGAATCTACCAATGAAAAGAATAATGATAATAATAACTAATATGTATTGGATATTTATGAAGTTCCACATAGAGTGTACATTCTTTACATAGATTATCTCATTTATGGACCGTGGTTTTTTGTGGTATCAGTATTGATCACAAGTATTAAATCTACCATGTATTAAATTGATAACCTGCCAGATCCTGCTCATGGTAGACAAAGGAACTCAGAGAGCACCTGGCTGCATCTTATGATCTTACATGGCACTATGATCAAGTAACTGTGTGTGATTAAAATACACAGATTAATTTCAAACTTTCCACCCAACAAATCTTCCATTGTACATTGGACATGTAGAAACGTGTACAATATTTATATGGAAATATAAATTGGGGAAACTGTCCACTTCCTATTCTACCTTTCTTTCAAATTCAATCCTATAATTTCAGGCTATTTTAGTTATTTGACTCATTACTGTTCCTATCTATTTTTAAGCTATGGAATTCCATTTCTCTGGTCTCTGCCCTACATTAACCTCCTCATCTATTTCCTCTCCTCCCTTCTCTCCTGTTTACTTTCATTCTAGTCACAGAATCAGGCTTTCCAATGAGCTTTTTCAACTAGCTTATGAGGTTGATATTCTGAGTTCATTTTCTACACATTTCTTAATGATCTCAGTCCTGATTTTGCTTTTTTTGTTTTATGTGGTAAAATATTAGCAGAGGCACTGATGTATTTTTTAATGATAATAAACCTTTTAAGTTGTCATCCATTTTTATGACGATGCATGTCAGAGACAGATTCTTATATAGCCTAGTGAATTGAAATGAATGAATTCTTATGAGGCTTTGTATCCTGTGTCTGAAGCACTGTGTCACAAAAGAAGGGCAGGCAAAGTCAGAGCACACTGGAAACCATCAGTAAAATATGCAAAACTAGCAGAAGTTTCTGAGTTCATCAGACGTAAGATCAGAGTAGAGGTTATGGAAATAATGATGCATCACTATGGCAAGGATCACAGTGGGAGTTAGGAGGTCTTAATCTTCACACCAAACACTAGGCTGAAATATGCTTCTCTCCAGAGTTGCCACTCGCTGTAGGAATATCAGTAGATCCAGGAAACTGCCATACCCCCAGACCACCTCATTCTAAGTAGTTCAAGTTGCTCCTTCTGGGACTGTGTGTATATGAAAGCCGGTGGGCTCTTTAAGGGCAAATTGTAAAAAGCACTAGAAAAGATTACAACCATTTACAATAATAAAATTTGACTTTGAAATAATATATGTGTAGCAATTGACCAATAATGTCTAAAATGTATATAAATATGCTTTATAAGTATTTTCCTTACTTGGAGATAACTTCTACAATTTTGTTCAACTTAAAATATCATTGTTAAGGAGTGGCTGGGTGGCTCAGTCAGTTGAGTTTCAGCTCAGGCCATGATCTCACAGTTTCATTAATTCGAGTCCCATGTCACGCTCTGTGCTGATAGCACAGAGTCTGCTTGGGATTCTCTCCCTCTTTCTCCCTCTCTCTCTGCTCCTCCCCTGCTCACGCTGTCTCTGTCTCTCTGAAAAATAAACTTTAAAATATCATTGTTAAAATGTGTATCCATTATTAAGTAACGGAATTTCTTTTTTTTATGTTTATTTGTTTATTTAGAAAAAGAGAAAGTGTGAGGGAGGGGCAGAGAGAGGGAGACAGAATCCCAAGCAGGCTCTGCACTGTCAGCACAGAGCCCCACCATGGGGCCTGATCTCACCAACCGTGAGATCATGACCTGAGCCAAAATCAAGAGTCAGTTACTTAACTGAGCCAACCAAGCGCCCCTAAGTAACAGAATTTCTTAAAGTAACACAGAATTATAACTCTATCACCCCATGATTGAATAATGATGATAATCCAGAGTGTACTCTATAATTTAAAGCACACTATCTACATGCTTATACACATACCTGTGCAGATACACAGCATAGGTTTTAGAAGTGCATTGTTTCTTGCTGATTCAGTGGATCAAATTGACCAGATAAATTTGATGTAAACAAATTCCTTCAGCAGTGACTCAGAAATTCTACCTAGTGTGGTTTTCAAGCTTGTAACTAACTTTAATTCTATCTATTGTTATTTCTTGAGCTTTTTGTAGAATAGGCAAGATTTTTACTTCGGATTTTTATATGTATATTCACCAGCCCTCTACCTATATTAGATTTACATTATATAGGAAAAAAAACTGAGAGCATTAAAATTCAGTCTTTCCTAAAGTCATAATGATACATGAGTCAGACGTATAGATATTTTTCTTTAGAATGTGATCATCTCGTATTAGTACTTGAGTTTGTAGCTGTTTTGCTATGATTCTATGGTATCCTTGAACTTTTTATAGGTGGATATGGCATGTAGTTGATAAACGTGGGACCAGAAGAAAACCTGTACTGTGTCTTTACAGTGGAGTGGGTGGTGAGACTGCGACTCACTCTTAAAACTCTAGAGTGAAGTAAATTTACAACAATTACATAGCAGTGGCTCTTGTTTAATTTGGAGAAAACTTTTATAAGTCTGAGTATTAAAAAAAAAAGCCCTCAAATTAAAATTTGACATATATAGATTAACATGTGTAAGTTTTTGACTTATTTTTGAGCTTTGCTCTGCGTAAAAAGCCAGTCCATTTAGAGACTTCTAGTAAAGAACATTATCTGAAGGAAGATGCACTGTCCCTGGAAATAGCTGGCACATTACTACTATTAGTAACATCTGAATATGATGACATTTTATTCATTTTTTTTAAATTTTTTTTACATTTATTTATTTTTCAAGAGATAGAATGAGACAGAGCATGAGCGGGGAGGGTCAGAGAGAGAAGGAGACACAGAATTCGAAGCAGGCTTCAGGCTCTGAGCTGTCAGCACAGAGCCTGATGCGGGGTTTGAACCCACGACCCATGAGATCATGACCTGAGCCGAAGTCGGAGCCTTAACCAACTGAGCCACTCAGGCGCCCCATATGATGACATTTTAGCTTTAATGATGAATTTCTTTAATAGTTCCTGAAATGTGTTAATTTATTTATTAGTCGTTCCTGATTTTTTTGTATGTCACAGTAAAGAATATTAGCCAGGTTGGATATCAAAATGTGACTCACTTGATTCTTTCACTGCAAAAATGTAATGTAAAACAAAGAAGCAATTCTTATTGCGCATTGGCCCTTTTGTTTGGACGAATATCATGGGGAAAACTCTCTCTTGGTATATTGTTAATTAAAATAAAAAATTACAAACCCTAACATTCAGTAATTGTTAATCTGTAAGTACCAGGTACTCTGCTAAGTGAACACCTTATATGATCCTGTCACATCATTCCTTAAAATCTTCCAGTGGCATCTTTCAGACAGAGAATAATAAAACTTTTAACACACTCTGCATAGCCTACACAATATCTAGCCCCATGGCCATGCCATCCTTCCTGGACCACAGTGGATAAAATAGCTATGCACTCTCATGTTATCCTGTTGACTTTACTGTGTGGCATTATTTTGTTTGTATATTCAGTGTTTTGCTTTTCTGTATCTCTCCTACCTCATTTCCTTATCCCTCCATTTTCATTAGAGCATAAGTACTGTGAGAGCAGGAAACTTGAATATATTATTTTTCATTATATCCCTCATGTGTAGAAGAGTGTCTGAATATAGCAAATATTCAGTAAATATTACTGAATGAATAGATGATTACTGTCTCTCAAAATAACCATGTAAGATAGGTATGATGTTTTTTATACATACAGGAAATGTTTCTTAAAATTGACTAAGCTAAATAAGTGAGTCTCTGGAGTTTGGAAATCATTTGACATGAATGAATGTAATACTTTCAGCCACTCTTTTTATCATATAGATATTTACATAATTCTGAGTGAAGTCCTTGGGTAATCATTTTGAAAGTAGTACAGACTAGGTATATTTACTAAATCTCATGTAGTTCATTTACGAAAACTTATTTTAAAAGAATAATCTTTTGTAATGTTTAATTTAATTTAATTTTAATTTTGAGAAAGAGAGAGAGTGCACATGCAGAGGAGGGGCAGAGAGAGAGAGGGAGACAGGATCCAAAGTGGGCTCTTCACTGACAGCAGAAAGCCCAATGCAGGGCTCCACCACACAAACTGTGAGATCATGAGATGAGCTTAAGTTGGAGACTTAACCAACTCAGCCACCCAGGTGCCTCCAAAATAATTTTTTAATACATTAAAAAGCAATACTTAAACATCCTTTCTGTATTTAAAAGCATAGACAAAAGTAAGATAAACCTGTGTTGTTATTTGTTATTTTCTCCTCATCTCTTTAAATGTTTATTTATTTATTTTGAGAGGAGGGGAGGGGCAGAGAGAGAGGGAGCAAGAGAGAATCCCAAGCAGACTCTGTACTGTCAGCATGGAGCCTGACGCTGGGCTCGATCTCACAAACTGTGAGATCATGACCTGAGCCGAAATCAAAGAGTCAGACATTCTACTGACTAAGCCACCCAGGTGCCTCATCTCCTCATCTTTTTAAAACTCACTTGAAATTTAAAAAAAAATCTCACTGATATTATTTTGAAAATATCACCATACTGGAATTTGATTTAGGAGACTGGGTAGAGATCCCTTTGTAAAGTGACCCCCCCCAAAAAAAAAAAAAAAAAAAAACACAAAAAACACAAAAACAAAAAAAACCCCACATAATTAAATACAAAATATTTATCATTGAATTTATTCCTATACTAACTTTGTTAAAATCAATTTTAATACTATATCGAGAAATTTCCTTTGTGTTTTATTGCCAAAGTATTAAGTGATGATTTGTTAGACTTTCTGAATTTTATCTCTGGTAAATCAAAATGCGTATCTTGTTAGTTAGGTTACCTGCTGTTATATATTACTGTATGAAGCTACCTTTGTTTTTCTCATAAGAATTATAGCCGAAAGAAGGAAATTCCCTTAAACTATTCCATCTACTGTTATTTATTAGCATACTTCACTTCTTAATTTCAAGTATAAATCTGTCAATCTTGCACACACACAATAGTTATTTATATTAAAATAACTCTCAAAAGTGAGATATAATGTGTTATAAATACTTAGAATAAAATGTGAAGTAAAAAGAACTTAACATATACAGAAATAGAAGGACTGGGTAATTATGAGTTACTATTCCTGGTCTCTGTGGTGACAGATCAGCAAGTTAAACAGAGATAAAAATTAGGATGGGTAATTTAAAGTTTTACCTTCTTTCTACTTCATGAAGGCAAAGGCATAAGGAGAAGGATTTGTCAGAGGCCTCTAAAGGGTCCTTGACAAAAATAAAGAGATACTCAGAGGCTTTCCACTGAAGTTGGGGTAAAAATTAACATCACATCTCTTATTTAGGAGGTAAGAATGGGCAAGACATAGAAACAAAATGGGGTGATTCCTATTCATATTTTGAAGACATTGCAGACTCTAAACATAGTCATATCTTGAAAGCTCAAATTACAGACTACTTCAATTTTTTAAAAGTAGTGAAACTAGTTGTCTGGAGCCACCGTGGAGCAAAATGTTCAGTTAATCAACTTTTCTGGATGTTTCAACAAGGTCGATCATTGATAGAGAGCAGCAACAACTTTCTTCTATAAGCTGTGACTAGTATCTAGTATGTCTGTAGGAAAGCAGTTAACTAGCCAGCTTGATGTGTCGAGAAAAAACCACAGACTGTTGTTGTCATGATGCCTTGGAGATTAAATATATTCATGCATATGAAAGTATTCTGTAAACTATAAAGTACCATTGAGATAAAACATAGTTGGGTTTTTTCTTAATATTGAGTTATAATCATTTAAAATTTATTAGTTTGAAATTTTTCACATTTTCATATTTAAGATGTGTATTTTGTGTGTGTGTGTGTGTGTGTGTGTGTGTGTGTGTGTGTGTGTGGTGTATTTTCAGATAATCACAAAGACTGTTCTGGTGTGTCCTTGCACCTCACACGCTTGCCGTAAGTACTTCCCCTTACCCTAGCTAAGTGACAGCTTTAAGATATTTGAGAACTTAAAAGTGGAAAATCCACTGTATTCATTGTCTATTGCTGTATAACAAATTAGCCTAAACTTAGTGGCTAAAATAAATATTCTGGGCACAACCTCAGCTGGGGGTTGTGGCTGGTGGTCTCACACAAAGGCTGCAAAGGCTCAGCCAGGTTTCAGTCATTGGGTATGGGGGTGGGGGGCGGTTCACTGAGGTGGAAGCACTTCCAGGATCATTCACATGGCTGTGGACAGGATTTGGTTACTTGCTGACTGTGGGCTGGAGGACTCACTCATTTCTTGCCACACAGGCTCTAAACAAGACAGGTCACAATATGGCACCTGGTTTCCATCACACCCTCCAAGAGAAAGCAAGAAAGAGCATGCAAGATAGAAACCACAGCCTTTTTGCAGCCTAATCTCAGAAGTTACTGAATAATATAGAAGTCTGATAGGTGAAGAAAAGAGTTGCCACAAATCTTTATAGTCTGACTGATGTGGAAAAAAAAAAGTGAAATTGCTTTTGCCTTGTTCTGCTTGTTAGAAATAACAAATCCCTAGGTCCAGTTACTATGCCCAGCCCATGCTTAAGGGAAGAGGATTCAACAAGAGCATGAATGTCAGAGCTAGGAATTATTGGGAGCTTTATTAGCCAGGAATCTCCAGAGAAATCAAGCCAGTAGAAAGTATACGTGCGCACACGCACACACACATGCACACACATATACATGCATATAGGTATAGAGAGCCAGATTTATTTCAAGGAATTGGTTTACATGATTGTGGGGGCTGGCAAGTCTGTGATCTGCAAGGCAGGCTGGAAATTCTGGCAGGAGTCAACATGTAGACTTGAGTCCGATGCCGTCTGGAGGCAGAATTCCTTCCTCTTCCTGGGACCTCAGTCTTTTCTTTTAAGAGACCTACCCACAGGGTGAATGGTAATCTGATTTACTCAAAGTCAATAATTTAAATGTTTGTCACATCTAAAAACTCCCTTCACAGAAACATCTAGCCCAGTGTCTGACCAAGCAACTGGGCTGTCATTGTGCCAAGTTAACACATAGGATTAACCATCACAGGAGCCAATTAGAGACCACTTTCCAAGTGCACCATGCCATAAAAACGTGTTTTTAACTCCTTGCCCAGGAAATTAAGTTATTTTAAGAAAAACATGTACTCTACCTCTTTTTCCATATTGTTTTGTTTTAGTTTTCATATGAATCACATAGTATAGACTGGTGTACTGAAGTATATCTTGTTTTTCTAAGGCTATAGTGTTTATGTTTCAAATAATTGAGATAAATATTACTATTTCCCACAGACAGCCATTAATTGCTGGCATGTACCTTATGATGTCTGTTGACACTGTTATTCCACCAGGAGAGAAAGGTGATTATCTTTTCATATTTATGACTATCTCATTACTTAATATATAGAAATGCATTTACGGTATATTTTTTATAAAATTTTGAAATGACCAATATCCCTGAAAACTAAACCAATTCTTATATTATCCTTAGATTTAAAATAGATTTTTGTATTATTCCAAGCTAGTAGTTTATTGTCATCCATTCTTTTATTGAGATGCTAAAAATTAAGGTCCATGGGTAGGTAGTATGTTATGTAAGTGAAAGAATAAATCTTGAGTATTTTACAAATCAGTCTTCCATTCTTTAGATGCCAAAAACAAACCTCCTAACATACTGTGACATAATCTACTACAGAGAATATCATGTTCAAGATCAAGAGATTAGCAAATCATGATTTGACTCAGTCTTCGATTTCAGATATACTGAGCTTAATTCCCTATTTGTAAAATGGGGATAATAATAGCTGATTCTCCTAAACTTACAAAAAGCTATTGGAATAAGTGTAGTATTATTTATCAATGTATCTGATCTTCTGATGAAAATGCTCTATTAAATATCATTCACTTGTTTTTACTCGGAATCTTTTAAAATTAATGACAAGTATGGTATCATTGTTACTGCTCACTTATTATCAAAGACATATTTATTGAATAGCTACAGTGTTTTAGACTGAAGGGAAAGAGAAGTATATGAAGTGGTTCCTTCTCAGTAGGAACTATCTAGTTATTTTAGATGTTTGCAATTTTTCAACAATCCTTATGTTCCAGAAAATAGAAACAATTTTTAAACTTTTTCAACTGCATAAATTTCATGGTAAAAGGAATAGATTAAGCCTATGTTTTTACTGATGGGGGTGTCTTGATTTGGTCCTAATCATTTTGTTTATGAAGGAAATTAAATGTGAGGGCAAGAGGTTATTAAGTCATCTTAGTAAATTGGCTGGCACATAATAAGGGTGTCTAATACGAGTGCATGTTTACTTTATAGGAAAATCCCTATGCCTAACATCTTGTACATACTACTAACTACACATACTTTTAGACAAGAATAATGTTTTTTCCAGCTGGATAGTGACCTTTTTTCTGTGTTTTCATTTCTAACAGTGGTGAATTCTGACATTTCATGCCATTACAAGAAGTATCCAATGCATGTCTTTGCCTATAGAGTTCACACTCACCATTTAGGTAAGAACTTTAAACTACAGGTTAAACCATAAATATTTACCATTATTCTTGCCAATGCTATACATATACAATGTAAATTATATTTGGCCTTAAACCTGTTTCTATGAAAGATTTTACTTAATACCTTGAAATTCTATGTTTTTTTCATATATTTTCATTAAAATACCTAGCATTTGAAGTTCTGACAATATTCAAGTTTTATTTTGGAGAAGGAAAGCAAATAATGCCTTTTGATTTTCTAATATTTTATGATTCTAATTTATGTTCATTACAGGTAAGGTAGTAAGTGGATATAGAGTAAGAAATGGACAGTGGACACTGATTGGACGCCAGAGCCCCCAGCTGCCACAGGTGTGTAGAAATTCATTTAATTTTGAGAGAAAAAAGTATCAATCGGTAGATAATAATTTTAGAAGCTCCCATAAAATCCTTGTGATTTTCTCTAGAATCCTAACATCTCCAAATCTACCATTATTCTCTATCTAAGCTGTGTGTTACTTCCTTTTTTTTTTTTTTTTTTTTTTTTTTTTTTTTTTTTTTTTACAACTTTCAACTTGATGGTTTCTCTTAACATTTCTAAACATGTTGATGAAGCCTGTGACTGTGTGTGTCTTTATCCTTTCTATCCAGGGCGTGCCAAGCCTCACATTATTAAAGCATGCAGTTCTGGGTTTTATTGGTAATTTTAATGAATTGTGTTTATCTTCTTGGCAGGCTTTTTACCCTGTGGAACACCCAGTAGATGTTAGTTTTGGTGACATATTGGCAGCAAGATGTGTATTCACTGGCGAAGGAAGAACAGAAGCCACGCACATTGGGTATGGTTTTGCAGATTTTACTATTTAAAAATATTTTATTGGGGCAAGGAATGATTATAGGTGACAGTTATCTTTGTGAATGAATCGCACACCTTCTCCTATCATGAGCAATTATAATAAATTATATATAACCTTCTCTCATTTTAGAACTGAGTGATGTGGATAAACTCCAGACCATGTGCTGATTTTTTCATGCTTCCTTTTCTCCTTTTTAGTCAAAACCTTCCGTATCATACTTTTATATATTATAGTTACCACTAGAGTGTATATTACTTCCTCAGGCTCACTTAATAAAGAAAAATATAATGGAATATGAAATTTTTTTCTTAAGTGTCCTTTTGTCCAATGTTCAAATTTAGGTAAATATATAGCTTCCACATTTGGTGGCGTCCATTAATTACTCAGAACTGTGATTTTTTTCTGCCTGTTAAACTTCTATGTATTCATTGTTCTCCAGGTGTTTTGTCAACCAAATGAAAATAATGATATGTAGCACTTTTCTAAAAGAGAACATTGGATTTTAAACAGTTTTTAAAATATTGAGCATCTTTTGAAAGAAGTAGATTTTTTATAACACTAAGTCAAATTTTCAAAGCACTATAAACTCTTTCAAGAAGTTTTGCCTAAATTAAAAATGAAAGATAAAGGCTCTTATCATTGTGGTTTTTTTTGTTTGTTTGTTTGTTTGTTTATCAGAAAAGAACCAAGGAGCCTTCTTTCCACGTTAGACTAGGTTATAAAATATTTACTGATGCCACCTGGAAGCTGGAGCTTTAAAACCACTTATCTTTGATCAAAGAGAGGGTATAGAAAGTAGGCATCTGAAAATGTGCACAATATGTACTAGAGATGATTCTTATGATGACAACACTAGCTGTTGGTTGTCAGGGGAAAGGAAAAAGATGCTGAAGCAGGTAAAAGAAAAAAATGGCATTTGAGACAGTGGAATAGGATTTTTTATCTCTCTCTAAAGTGGTTTTTATATTAATAAACATCAATTTTAAGGCTAAAGATATAACAAACAGAAAAAAATTATCAAGTTATATTAAACAAGAAGTTTCCAAGAGTTTTGCTTTTGAATAAATTTTTTTAAAGAGAGTCTTAAGGAAAACAATAAAATTACTGAGTCGCCCTAATGGTAACAGTAAGAAAAGGCTTGACAAAGTAGACAAAATTAGATTTGAAGGAGAGAACAGACATTTACTTCTTACATTAAGTAATATGAGTCACAGGGTAGTGATCAGCTATTTTCCATTCTGTTAGCATAGACCTCCACAGCTTTACTTACATGCCATTGGTGATTTTATTAACCTTTGAAATAGGTAAACAAAGTAAGGAAAAATCCCTTTCAACACATTCTGTGTATTAGTGTACAAGTTCAAGTGTGGAATAAGAAATTTTTGCCGAGAGCCCCCTTAACAATTTGGAAGGGCTTGTAACTTTGATCAAATTATATCCTTTGAGTATCCTCTGTGAGGCAGTATCCAACATAGAAATTAGTAACTTGTTAATAGTGCCAAGATGAGAGGCCAGAGTAATCTCTGGAAGGCTCTTTGAGTTTTCAGAGTCCAGAGTTAATTCTAAGTAATTCTAGTCTTTTTAAAAATAGGCATTTTGCTTTAAAGTAATACCCTAGGCACATCTGGAGGGCTCAGTTGGTTGAGTGTCCAATTCTTGATTTCAACTCAGGTTATAATCTCACGGTCATGGGATTGAGCAACACATCAGGCTCCCTGCTGGGCGTGGAGCTGCTTGAGATTTTCTCTCTCTCTCATTTCCTCTCTCTGTCTAAATAAATAAGTAAATAAATAATAAAATAACACCCTAAAATGACTATACCAATCTCTCTTGTCTGTAAAGGGAATGCCATTTTGAAATATAAATGAAATAGAAGGAAATTACAGGAAATTAAGTTATTGGATGAGCCCATATTTGGAATATTTAATTTATATTAAGAAAGCAATTTTTCCCAGTGAAATGATAAACTAATAAGACAGGCTTGAATAAAATTTGAATATATATAAAAATTCTCATAACAATGCATGGTGTTCCTGTAGCACTTAATATGCATTTTAGTTTTAGAAAGATCATAGCATCCATGCATTTGTTTTATAAAATAATGAATACTACTTCCACAGGGTACTATAGAATTATAGTTGAGAATATAAACAGTAAAAAAAGAAAACTAGTATTTTGAGTCTGTTAAATGACACTCTGTAAATTTCCTCTCCCTTTTCTCCCTTCCTGCCTAACTCCCAACCCATGTATATGAACATACACTCCCACTGGGCACAGGTTTGAGCCATGAGCATGACGCCTACTCAGATACAAGTCTACTTACCTGCAGGTCATATGGGGCTAGTAGATGTCCCTCCATGTACTGGAAGAACCATAGCATCAAGTTTTTAACTTTTTTCTTCTGCAGCCACTTGGAAACTAGGCTTTAAGAGAAAATTCTGTCAGTGGCCTAACAAGATTTTCAGCTGAGTGTTCTTCCACCCAATCTGAGCTTAACTCTGTAGTAAGCTAAAAATCTTAGAACTGGAGAAAATTTTGCTTGGGTGGAACAATCATAGTTAACTAATAAAAAGCACTTTTTAAAAATAGGGACAGATTTTTTCATAGCAGGGACTGAATAAAAAATACAACCACTAAAAATTAGGTGGATTTGGGGGGAGCCTGAGTGGTTTAGTCAGTTAAGCATCCAACTTTTGATTTCGGTTCAGGTCATGACCTACAGTTTATGAGATCAAGCCCTGTGTCAGTCTCTTTGCTTATGGCATGGAGCCTGCGTAGGATTCTCTCTCTCCCTCTCTCTGTCCCTCCCTGCTCGCTCTCTCTTTCTCTCTCTCTTAAAATAAATAAATATTTTCAATAAAACAAGTGTGTTTGGGGGCACTTGGGTGGCTTAATCAGTTGAGCATCTGACTCATGGTTTTGGCTCAGGTCATGATCTCACATTTCATGGGTTTGAGCCCACTGACAGTGCACATCCTGCTTGGGATTCTCTCTTTCCCTCTCTCTCTCTTCTCCCTGGCCCGCTCTCTCTGTCTCTCTCAAAATGAATAAATAAACTTAAGAAAATAGGTGGATTTAAAACAAGATGTATTAATAAGTTCACTTAGTGGTAATATTTTTTAACCTAGATATATTAAATTTCTTTTTAAATAGTGAATATGAGTATGTCTTAGACAAAGTTGCACCAATGTGTATAATGACAACATAGTACTACCTAATTTATATAAAAGGAGTATTTTGTGTCTGAGTGCAGTACATATTTTATATTCACTATAACGCTTCTCTAAATTAATTTCTAATGTTTAGTCAAATTTAAACAAACCAAAAAAAAGAATTTTATTAAGTCAGTTAATTAAGCTAATTAAGTCAACTAATTTGCCAGAAAGTTTATATGCTAAATTTTTAAATTAACTCTTGAGAATTGATAGATAATATTTACCTATTTGGTTAATTTTCTTAGTCATATTTTTTATTTGGAACCAGTTATTTCATGCACATATGAGAATGTCTAATGAATATTCATAGATACCAAACAGTACTTTAATCAACATTTTAAAGTGTATTATATGCAAAGATAAAGTTATATGATCAATTAAGTCCTTAATGTCTAAGTTTAAAAGCACATGAAACCTCTTACAAAACAATTCAAAGGCTTTAAAATTAAGTTCTTTAAAGTGTTCATATTTCTTTCCAAAATTAGTAGTTCCCACCTTTTTTTTTTTTTTTTTTTTTTTTTTTTTGTAAACCCCGCATCTGCTGGGTGTAAGGGGCTTGGGGCTGAGGGCATCATCACAGTGGAGGGAGTATCAGTCATAGTGTAAAACAAGATTTGGGTTTTTTAATGGGACATTTCAGAATATTTGGTACTTTCTTAAATCTCTATTACATGTCTTTATAATATGAAATAATATATTTTATTAAAACCTTCATAGAACATAGATGATACATAGATAGACAGATAAACAGATAGCTATAAATATTTTTCTGGAATGCCATAGACCGAAGTCATAAAATTGACATGACTCAGCAGTATGATATATTAGGGGTACCTGGTGATGCTGTATCAAGTTGTAAACATTTATTAAAATAGATGATTCATTCTTCCTGCCTTCAACAAATATTTATTGAGGGCTTAACTATTTCCAGGCTCATCACACTTGGTCAGATTTAGTGCTAGCTGATATAAAAAGTAGTAATCACATAAGCACTTTAGTTTGCATGGAGATGAAAGACCTGCACCACTATAATTTTGGAATATAGGTGGTGCCAGGAGGCATCGTTTAGGGAATCACATTGGCACTAGGAAATGCTTAAAGGGCCATTAAACGGAGCCTGGGCAGACATGTGAACCTCCCTCCATACTTTTTATGTTAATAATCATTAAATTGACAGAGTTGAATTGCATGTGTTGTTCTTTATGGAAAATAAGGGTAGATGTGTCAAAATTCTCCCTTAGGAATACAGAAAGCCGTTTAATTTTTTAAAGTTTATTTATGTATTTTGAAAGAGAGAGGGGGTGCATTTGCTTGTGAGCATGGGAAAGGCAGAGAGAGGGAGAGAGAGAATCCGAGGCAGGCTCCACGCTGTCAGCACAGAGCCGACACGGGGCTTAATCTTAGAAATGTTGAGATCATGACTGAGCCAAAATCAAGAGTCAGGGTGTTTAACCAACTGAGCAGGCACACCGAAAGCAGTCTGATTTAATTGCAGATTTTTTTTGTTGTTGTTGAGTGGAAGAAAGATGGGTGTGGAATAAAATAGACAAACTGGTTTGCCGATACTAAGGATGAGTTGAGTCCTAACACATTTAAGATGTGATCGTTTCTCTGTCAGATAGGCACTCAGAGTTACCTCAACTACAAGTTCAGTTATAGATGGAAAGGAATAAAGTATGACTCTTTTTTTTTCTCTTCAGCTCTTTAATGAAATTTTCTGTATGATAGCAAAGATTCTTAAGTTATTTGACCAGCTCAATTTTGTATCATAGAATCGGGACCTATATTGGTGAACTGATTATGCTAGCTCACAGTCATATTTAGAGATGAACATGGGCATGATGTTCCCATACAGGTAAAATATGGAAGGATCTGTCCACAGATTGGTTGCAAGTTTCACTTATTATTATATAAATTTATTAATATTTTATGTTCACTAATTTGAGAAGCATACTTGATTATTTTGCTTTCCTTCTCTGCACAATGAGCCAAGGTCTCCTGAACTAGAGCCACAGCTTGAGTTTCTTTTCCCTCATCTCTATCCCTCGATCTACACATATTACTTTATTTCAAACAGGGAAAGGGTAGATAATATGGTGAGAGGTTCTGCCTTTATTACTTGGACATCAGCCATCTCTTTTATAGCACATAATTTTCTGACCAACTCTAGCCATGTTAAAATGGAATTCTTAGGAATGGTGTTTTGACACATGAAGACCTGTGTAGTGAACAGGTGTTTGTGATTGCACCTCACTATTTGCTTATATTTCACGGGAGAGGCAGTTACACTGGCAGGTATCAGATTCAGAGTGAGAAGCCAGATGACTTTTAAAGCATGAACAGAGCTTCCTACAGCAGGAATTCATTCCTGTGGTCTCTCAGGGGTCTACATTTTCAGACCTTACAGAAACCACATCCGTGTTTGAAAAAAAAAAGTGTTTTTTTCCTTTCCTTGCTGATGTCATTCTGTTGCTATGGAGAGGAAGTGAGTGCCACATGACATTGCTGGAAAAATCACCACTGACGTATTTTTGTAGAGCAAATAGTCCACTTCATAGCTTGTTTTTTATTAGCAGAGGCTTGCTAAAAATTGTCAGAATACCAAAAAGGAAACATTCATTTGTGCAAACTACCTCAGAAATCAAAGTCTCATGAAGGTGTACCAAAATAATTCCCTCCTAATAATAATACAGAGAATGAAAATTATGATAACCCATGTGAATTGAGAAAGCAGAAAACATGTTTTAAACTGCTAGCCATAACTTAAATTATTTGGAACTTTCATCTAAGAAATGTCCATCCACTGTTTTATTTTTTTAGATTTTTAAGTTTATTTATTTATTTTGAGAGAGAGAGAGAGAGAGCGCGCACACGTGTATGCAGGGAAGGGGCAGAGAGAAAAGCAGAGACAGAGAATCCCAAGCACGCTCTGTGCTATCAGTACAGAGCCCAATGTGGGGCTCAACCTCATGAACTGAGATCATAACCTGAGCCCAAACCAAGAGTCAGACACTTAACTGACTGAGCCATTCATGGGCCCCATCATCCCATTGTTTTAAAATCTTTTTTTTTTTTCAAAATTGATTTATTTTGAGAGACAGAGAGTGAGCAGGTGAGGGGCAGTGGGAGAGGGGAACACAGATTGTAAGTAAAGCAGGCTCCAGGCTCCGAGCTGTCAGCACAGAGCCTGATGCGGGACTCGAACCCACGAACCGTGAGATCATGACCTGAGCCAAAGTCAGATGTTTACCTGACTGAGCCACCCAGGCACCCCTTAAAATCTATTTTTAATATTGAGTCTTACAGTTGTGCAGTGCTTCCCCCATGGAGGTCTGAGCCTTTAGAAGAGCTTAGGACTGCTTTAATTTTGTATCACTTCTCAGGCTCTCTTTTCTTCCTTGCTGTAGAAGCCAAGGTGCCAGGTCAGATATCAGGGATACCTTTATGATGTCTTAGTATCAGTACATAACTCTCCGTTCATCTGATCACAAGGAAGGAGGCAGTTACTCAAAGCAAGACCCTAGACTCTCAGAGTTAAATGGAAGAAGGCATTTTTGAAGACTTCTGAATAATATATGACATTCCTGTTACAGTGTCCTGAATTTTGCCATTATTAAATGAATAATTAAGATTTTTCTGTCAGAAAACTACTTTGCCCAATCCGTGAGTTTTAGCAAATGGAAGAAGGGCTAAAGAATAAAAGGACTTAGAAGAGGAAAGAATGGCTGCTCAAATGCTATTTGCATCTGCGGTACTTGGTGCTATCTATGGAGTGAGTGCAAACGGATACTCCATTATGAAATGGAAATAGGCCTTTGACACTGTGTTTTAGATACTGAAAACTGTGATGGGCTTTAATGAAAGCTATAAAATAAATGCACAATATTTCCACCTTGGAACCTATTGCTGGCAGATTTACTGGTTGTATTTTTCTTGCATTAAGAATGTGCTTTATGTGAATGGCTGATTTGTTATGTCCTTTTTTTTTTGCTTACAGTGGCACATCTAGTGATGAAATGTGCAACTTATACATTATGTATTACATGGAAGCTAGGCACGCAGTCTCTTTCATGACCTGCACACAGAATGTAGCTCCAGATATGTTCAGAACCATACCACCAGAGGCCAGTGTTCCAATTCCTGTGCAGTCTGATATGGTTATGATGCATGGACATCACAAAGGTAAAACGGGTATTAATTTAAAGTAAAATATGCTTTCATATTTTATATTTTCTTGTGTGTCTCACTTGACTATATGATTAATATTTAAAATCATCCTCCTCCTGTCACAATCACCTGTACACATAATCCTATTCCCACTTTTCCTTCTTTCATAACCTTTTTACCTCCTGACATGTCCCATCAAAACAGCTAAAGTGAAAAATCTCAACTGATGCAACAGATTAATTTGGGGACCAATTCCAGAAATGTACCTCTTTCTTCATTTAATTCATGTTTTCTAGTTTCCCCATTTGATTCCTCCCATCGCCAGTAATGACTTATGTAATTTATGAATTTATACACCATGTTCTAAAGAGTGCTTCGGTTTGCCAGTGAAAATGGTTATTGTCTCCAACTACACCCTAAATTATCTATTTTAATGGGCCTCCTCAAGCAAAGAAGAGTTCGTGATTTATGAGGCATTTCTAATCTTGGCCTTTTTGGTCTCATTCTCAGAATTGTTGATAAACTTGCTCTTCCTCTGCAAAATGATCATACTGATTGTCATTTTGTTAGTTTAAAATATGCAAAACTCACACCCTGTTTTGCAGTATTTTATTGGATGAAGTATGCTGAGACTTCATTGAGTTTTACAAGTTCAATCTTAAAGTACCAGAGCTACTTCTTATGTCTTTCTATTGGAAATTTTATGAACGAAGTTTACATAGCAATTAGGTCACTTATTAAGATCTTAATATATTTATAGAATGTGCCTTAAAATATTCTTAAAATATCCTTAAAATGTTACTAAATTCAATCTTTTAAATTACAAGCAGTTTTATTAATGCATTTTTAAAGTTTGGTATCATGTATGTATTTATTACTGAAAGAGTAGTTGATTTACTAAGTCAGAAATCTTCATCTTAATTGGTAGCTACACTGGAGATTTTTGAGAATTAGACTTACATTCTTAATACTGTTGTTTTTATGAAACATAAGACCCTGAAAATATTTTTATGTTGATGTCATATTTCCAATAAGCTATTTAAAGTATATGATATATCCTACAAATTTATGCTCAGCTTTTTTGATCCTTTACAGAAACAGAGAACAAAGATAAGACTTCCTTACTACAGCAGCCAAGAGGAGAAGAAGTGCTAGAACAGGGTATGTATGCATAGTTTTATAACTAAGCCGACAAAAGTGTTCATATTCCAATTAGGCAACCAAATTTTAAAGTTCCTAAGATATTTTAGGTCTCTTTCTCAGCCTCCATCCGTATGTATTGCTGTGTTTATAGAATATATAATTCATAAGAAAATGGTCACTGGCTATACTTTAGCTTTGAAAGTAAAATTCTTTGATGTAATTTAGACACATTAGATTTTTCTTTGATTTGGTTTATTTAATATTGTATCTTTTACATATAGTGCAAATGTAATCATTAGAAACAATCATTGGGCAGTTTGAAAGCTAAAAGGACTTTACCGTTTAAAAGCTTATATATTTTGTATGATATGTTCATTGACTGTATTTGAAAGAAGTTAAGACTTAAACTTGCATCTGGCCTCTATTAAGTCTTCTCTGCCTTCAGTAAGGCAGAAGGAATTACCAACTTAGGCATTTATAGTTTTATATGAAGTTGCCATGTGATGAATCAAGAGAGCATCCTTCTTCCTCTTATCTATTTATTTGAAACCGTAATACTTGGTCCTTGCATGTCAGACACTGCATATGTTAGCACTGAAAAATTATTCTCCTCAATCTTTTTTGTGTACTATTTGTTTCAAAGATGATACTTTGTTTTAGGTGTTGGAGTATATTATCTCATCAAGTCATTTTTGGCCTAGATAGGATATATTTTAAAACATTAACATTAATGCAAACACATTTCTTAGGACAACACAAAGTGTACAGGAAATAGATAGGATTTTTCTATTGGCAACAGATAGAAATTTCTCACTCTTTCCATATTGTAAACCACTACTGGAATTCTTCAAAATGTATCCTATTAGGTCTAAGTCAACGATAACACTCTTGCATTAAGAATATTTGCAAAATTAAAGAATACAGACTTTTATAAGGAAACATGAACTCTAAAAGGGGAATAAGGTAAACTGTAATAGAAATGGTTTTTAATTATATAGAGTATGTTCTATAACATCTCATTCCAACAAAATGGCCTTTGGAAAAAAAATAAAACTTTAGCTCAAAGTTGTTGGTACTTTTCTTTTGAGTCAAAAAAATGGAGATGATTTTATACTAAATGGCTCATACTAAACTATTGAGTATGATTTAAAATAGATAAATTTGTCAGTGCTGTGTATATAATTGTAAGGAAGTCAGTAATTATAACCTAAATATAGTTGTATTAATAGTGTTTGCTATAGTTGTACTGAAATTTAATCAGACTTGAATCATTTTGATATTGAACACATTGTTTGAAATATATGTCTTTGAAATAATTTGACTCATCTTAGAATACATTTCCAAATAGTAACATATGTGATATAGTATGGAATAAGACCATCATTTAGTAGATGTGTCTAATAAAAAGGTAAGTTTCTATGGAAACTGAGGCTGGACTATGTTTTCCTTTTCAAGTTGGTTGAGTTGATCAAGGGAGACATTGAAACCTCTGAAAGATTAGAAACCCAGAAACTTCACTAAGAGAAGAACCTTAAGTGTTAAGTTTAACCTGTTATTTCCAAATAAGATTCAGGAGGGCTCTGTCACTTATGCCTAAAGCACAAATTCTTTAAAATACTTTCATGTTATGCCATTCATTTACTCTTTCATATCTGATAACCTATATATATAATATTAAGAAGTTTAAATATATCCAGACTTACTGATTCCAGAGAAGAATTCCACGGACACAGAAGAAATTATTTTCTTATGGTTAGTGTTTTATTCTACTTATGAATAAAAGTGCTGTAAAGTTATTTAACTTGGGAAGAAAAAATATTCTTCTGACTGAATTTTCTTACTGCAGAAAATAGGCTATGGCATTCACATTATTGGGCCCATCAAAATGTCACCTCCTAGGTTATTTGAAGACAGATACCTCACCAAAAGCCATTCAATGTCCAGTGTAGCCTCTATATTATTCTACAAGTCTTTGGGGACCACCAGCTTAAAAGTTAAAGCGAATATAGAGATACACCAAATGCATATTTATACACATAGTCCATTTGATTCATTAATGAAGTCAATCAATCTACTTGCAGTACACAGGGCAAATTTACTCATTACTGAGAGAGTACCCCATTCTTCTCAGATATGTTTATCTGCACAAAATGTGTATTTATATTCATTCCCTGGGTTGATAAATTGACTGGGTAGCTAATAAGAGGGCTTGAAGTATTCAGATAAATTATGCCACATCTGCTGATTTTAAAGTAAACCCTCCAACTCAACCTTTTGCCTTATTTTGGTGCTCTGGCCGAAAACATTTTATCTTCAGGTACTCCTCCAGCTTGTATTGATTCTTCTAATATTTTAAATCCCCAATAAATAAAAGCCATGAATCATTTCAGTTGTGTTAGCCACAAGTTAACAGACAGCATCTATGTTGGTCACACAGAGGATGTCAGACCCCCATTGGAAATAGAACAGTTGTGGAGCAGGAAGGAAAAGACCCCAAACGTCAGAAAGGCAAGTCTATACCCATCAGTTGCCAAATAATAGACATAGTTCTGTCTGGATAATACAAACAATATTATTTTTACTTCCTATCTTAATACATTGGAAAGCACACAGGAAGATAAAGGTCAAGCTATGTAGCAAATGCTCCATTGGAAAGAAGGGATGACTTTTATTAAGGTAGTAAAGAAAAAAAAACAGAGGAAAATATTCATATGCTATAGGCTGAAAAAACCAAATGTAGGTGTGTCATATTATTTATCCGATACTCTGCTTCTCCAGAAGGAATAGAAATGGGGTGTTTTTGAAATTCCAATCACTAAAATTGCTAGCTATTAATTTTTGTCAGAGTATATCTTGATTTGAAATTTTACTAGAGTTTGAAAGAGACTGCTGAGATCTATGAATCTATGTAGTGTTGCCCAGCCTGTTCTTACAAACACACTTACCTTCTGCAGTATCCTTGTATATATTTGCTTCCTGTAGAACAAAATTTGGTGTAAGGTAAATGTATCTCAGACCCTATCTCAAAAGATGTAATTATGGAGACACCAGAAAAGTCTCATTATATGACAGCTTTACCTATCAGATTGTCCTGGATCATGCAACAATGAGACACATTTTAGTGAGGCTTTAAGTCTGTGGGGGGTTATAAAACATAATGTTTATTTGATTTGTTAAATAATATTCATTTAAAAAGATAACGGGATTTACAGAAAAGTATAAAGAATCAAATAAAAACCATCCATAATCCTCAGAAATACGGATGTGTATGGACATCTTTGTGTGAAATACATATTATATATACTTTATTTTAATAATATTTAGATCATATGTGCACAGTTTTGTATCCTTATAAAAATATTATATCTTGAATATTTTTCCAACTATAAAAATATTGGCAAGCATGATATTTTAATGCCTGCATAATATGTGTATATTCCTGCCCATACTGCTTTGAAAATAGCCTGTTTGCCTGTAGGTAAGCTAATCTTGAATGAGTTGATTATGTCTGTCTCCAAGCAGAAAAACACTAATATATATTCAGAATGAAGTGAAATGTTACTATACTTTGAAAACACTGTAAGTGAAGAATCACCTATGTCTGTAATAAGTACAGTCGGCTAAACAATAAGACTCAATTAGACATTGATTCTGAGCAGAGGAAATGAATCCCAGGAGACTACAGAATGAAAGGGTGGTATTGAGGTTTCCCAGAGCAGACACACGAACATATCCTTTACTTATATCTTATGGCTGGCACTTTTAGGAAGGTAAAGTGTGTTTTGTAACTTCTCTATATTGCTTATGCATTACGATTTCTCACATAACATTCACTATACCAGTGGTACAACCTGAGCTTTCTATCAACATTGGGCAACGAACATGGGCTGATACCAGGAAGCTTACCAGCTTCAAGCAAGAATCTGTGCAACTACTATTAGGACTTCTGATTTTGAGTGTTTCTCTCCTTTATAAGTCAAAGTATAAGGTGCAGTATTGAAATTTATGTTAGTCATATTGGAAAGATTGGATGTCTTAAAAAAAACTCATGGCAGAATTGAAAGTCAAAATCTACCATACCAGTTTTCCTTGTTATTGTACATTATGCTCTAGACAGCACTGCTTTTGCTGCAGAAAGGGCCTTTAACATGTTTTATTTGGTTTGCTCCAAACTCTTCTCATTGTAGTCTTTGTGCCCTCATAAAATCAATCTTTCTACTCAAAGGTCAGCCTGAGCGACTATATTCCCAAGGCAGGGAGAATATGACAAAAATACAATTTGTAGAGGGAAAACACTCCATGACCCCAGATAGTTAAAGGTCTTCAGACACCTTCTGTGAAACAGAATAATTTCACAGTGGTTTTATGCTAACAAAAATGAATTACCATTGGCATGTTTTATCAAATAAACAGAATCAAGGGAACAAGGTTGCAAGTTAAAAAGACAATAGTCCACTGCAAAAGCCTGTTAAAGTGACAGTTGGTAAACCATTTATGTGAGGAGTGGAGCAAAGGCTGGGCTTAATCACACAATTTATGTTTCTTTGCTTTATTCAAAATAGAATACTTCTTTCATCCCCTAATAAAGTACAAATGGTTTTAGTAGCATCTTCTTGGCTAATTCTAAGCGCCCTCAATGCCTCTTTGCTGTTTGAAAGAAGATGCAATTTTTGTTTGTATTCCCATTCACTAAAAATTTATCGGTTTGCTATGATTTATGAGCAGCTCACAAGTCTTTACATATTGGACTCATCTATCAAATGCAATTCTAAATACCCCCCAAGGCTCTGGAAGGCTGAGTGGATGCTGTTTTGAATTGGTTCCCTAATAGCAGAATAGGCAGATGAGAATGATCATTTATCACACAGTTGTGCTTTCTGATGTAGATCTGTGTACATGGTAGTTGCACAAGCCATCATCTGCTAACTTCTCCTTTTTTATATTTGCCTCATTGTCTTAAGAGAAGGTGGGGGGAGAAGCCCATTTCTGATGGTTCAATTCAGGAGGAGGAAAAAATAATAAAGTTCCCTTCCTTTGTGATCCTTGAGTTGGTCATCATGATCATGTTTTATTTCTCTAAGGATAAATATTAGTGTTAAGTAAGCACTTAATAAACCAAATCAACTAATCAGAAGGGAAAACAGCTATGACTGAGTTATAAACCAAAAATATTAAAATCTGAAAAGAAATGCTTTTATTTTTCCATTCTTCATATCTCTGTCATTAATCAGTTATATTACATGTTGCAATCTCATTAGCTTGGTTACTTGGCATATTTTGTCAAGGGTTAAACACTGATGAACATCCTATTTACTTTCCATGTACCTTAGAAATCACAGAGCAATAACGAGAGTTGTTTGCTTTAGATAATAAAGTACTAGTACTAGGGAAATGGGACTTCATAGTCTGAGGATTACCACAGTGTTCTTGATCATTTTTTAAATGCCTCCACATTTAAGATTTTTTTATGCTGTCTAGGAGTTTCTGGGTGGCCCAGTTGGTTAAGTGGCTGACTCTTGATTTCCACTCAGGTCATGATTTCACAGTTGAGAGATCAAGCCCCATGTTGGGCTCTGTCTGCACTGACAGCACTTTGGAGCCGCCTTGGGATTCTCTCTCTCAAAAATAAATAAATAAACTTTCAAAAAATATACTCTTAAAGATTTTTACACTGTCTAAAAGTAGAGATAACTTATTTTTTATCCAATAATTTTAAAGCATTTTATTTAAAAAAAAAAAGCTCATGGGGCAATTTTTCAGTGTATGTTTCTTTTTCAGTTTGATCTCACTATATTCCTGAAGGTAAACCAGAAAAGTTTTCATGTTGATGTCAGGGAATGTGAATGGTCCCTACTAAATAAAAAATGGTGCACTCAGTCATGAAGTAGTTAATGCAAACATATAACTTAACAAATTGGGAGTTTAATTGGTAGTGTTTTAGATTTTCTTCTACTATGCTGTGTAATTTTTCCTGGCACATTCATTAGCTTCTAGCACAGTTATCTTTTCCAAATCCAGACCCACTCAGCCAAATTTACTTAAAAGAACTAGAACATTTCTGCATCTTATAAGAATCTGAGTGAGAAAAAAATAAATGGACTCACTGCAGCCTAAAATCATCAAAGAAATATTTTTATTTCTACTAATGCAGAGGCAAAGGGTGACATTTTTAACAAATTATTATTCACTCCAGAATAATTTACTGAGTAGCTGCTGTGATAGAAATACTACTAATCACTTGAAATATGACATTGTGTAAGAAATGAGAGATTTTTAATGTTTTCCATAAAAAAATCACATTTATCCCTTGCCACCTGTCCCTTTCTCAGATAATTTAAATGTACGAAAAATTTTTAAGAAAATCTTATAGAAGTTGATCATACACATAAGGTATATTAGAAGTGGAAGTGAAAACTATTGAAGAGAACAGAAAACTCTTCTACATTTTCAAACCAAAGGTGGCCAGTCATTATTCTTTCTATAGGCCAGCTTTGTCAAATCACTATGGTATGGACGTATTAACTAGTTCACAAGCATGTTGTAATATGGAGAAGGCAGGCCAGCAAAGAAAACAAAAACTTGTTCAGTAAAGAGCACACCCGGCACCGAGCTCAGAAGACAGTTAATGTAAATAGAAAAACAATTAAATATAGTAAGATTGACGGGGCTGATGTAAATACACTGGAGTTTATTAGCCACTATAGAAAAAAAAGTGGAACCTGGATCCAATATAGTCATCATTTAGAAGGTGTGCCCTCATACAGTTTGCTCCTTCAAATCCCAGGTCAACTTCCTACCAGATGTGCAGGTTTGTGCTGTACCATTAATTTCTTCATCTCAAATGACGACAATAAGTATTTTGTAGAGATGAAATGTGTTAAATCATATACAGCAATTCAGCAAAGTAACTGGGTAATGCAAAGCTCACAAAAAAGTTTAGCTATTACTATTATTGTCATGTGTAGTTTATAAGGTACTTGTTTTTCTCGTCTCTGTCAACAATAGGTAGGGTAACTGTACACCCCAGTTTTTCCAGGATTGTCCCACTTTATGCCTAGTATAAATTTTACCATACCATTTTTCTTCTGAAATATATCCCAGTTTGGGAAATAAATTATACAGTCATCTTAGCAATGGGAGCCAGAATAACATTAGAGAATACCACTGAGAAGTACATAGATTGACAGAGCTGAGAAAAAGGTGGGGCATAAGCAAGCAGTGTCCAGGAAGGCAGGCTACCATGAATCAGAAATCATTTGCACAGAGGTATAGCAGCTTTAATACCAATACAGACAGATTTTGATGTTGAAGGCAGGGATGAAAATCCGTTCTGAGGAAGGAGGGGAAGAGTCTTTAATAAAGTGTGCCAATCAGATGATAAGAATCCCAAAAGAGTCCTGGTGGTAGGGAAGGAAAAAATGATGTTGACATATCAGCATCTGTGAATCAGTTGATTCACTGGTGAGAGAAGGACGAATCCAGTTTTCTGGATTGATTGACCCAAAACATGTTTCATCATCAAGACAGATACTATAAAAAGATAAAGTGGGGGGTGGGGGGAGAGATTAAGAGCTCAGTTTTAGACAGGTTGAGTTCAAAATTCCTGTGAAACAGACAGCTAGGTGGAAATTTCCATAGGGTGGTTTTATATATCAATTTGGTATTAGGAGAGCCCCAGGTGTGAAGGTCATTTGTCTGGAGGCAGCAACTTAAGCCTTGTGAATGGCTGATATTTCTCAGCAGGAAGAGGCCTTAGCCAGTGGAGAGAAAGGATGCCAGGGATAGACCACAGAAAACACCAACATTTTCATATGTTGGTCAAAGGAATATGAGAAAGCGAAGATGACAGGTAGAGAAGATCTAGAAAGAACAATGTTATACACAGGGAGTTTCTGAAGGGACTTTCAGCAGTGTTACATGCCCTGGTAGGTTAAGATGACTTTGGCAACTAGGAGCACTTGAGCAACTCATGCAGAAGTCACACAGGGGTGAATGAAGAAGTGGAATCAGTTGCCTTTGGCTTGGGAAAGAAAGAGGATGTGAGTAAGGATGAAGTAGCCTTGCACGATCTAATATGGTAGACACTAGCCACACGTGGTTATTTAAATTTGGATAAAAATTAATTGAAAGTAAAGTTAAAAACTAAACTCTTTAGCCACATTACAAGTTCTCAGTAGCCCCATGTGTCTAGTGGCAGTCATGTTGGGCAGCACAGGAACAGGTATTTCCATTATCCCAGAAAGCACCGTTAGACAGTGTTGGAACTTGTCAAAGGAAAAGGGAAGGCAGAAAAGTTTGAAAGATAGACTGTGTCAGAGGAGGGTCTCTCTTGCTTCCATGACCACTCAAGATAAATGCAGATTGAGTATGCTTTTAGCCTGAGTCATGTCTTTGGCAAAGAAGCTGAATTAGAAAAAGAAAAGAAAACAAATAGGAAAGGCTCCAGAGGGTAGTGGGAGGGTTGTTATCCAGAATACTAGAGTAGGGATAGTTCTTTCTCCAAAAATAGACTTAAGAAAAAAAGAGAAAGTGCAAGTACAATTTACTTTGACAAAGCGAGGAGGCAAATCACTATAACAGCCTTAGTGACTTGAGAAAATATAGGGCTATAAAGTTAAAGAGAGCTTTTTTTTTTCCATTATGAAAATCCCAATAGTTGTATATGAGATAAGAACTTATTTTTTTAAGTTTTAGGTAAACAATAGATTGAAACAGATGCATGTTACAACTAGAAATTATGTCTATTTTTGCTGGTAATTATAATAGCTACAATTTAGTGATACCTACTTTATGATATACACTGGACTGGGCCTTATACATTAACTTCTTTGAATCCACAAAAGAATTCTTAAAGGTAGTAGTCATTATCTATATAATGTTAAGGCACAGAACAGCTACTAAGCCTCAGGGTTGGATTCAAATAAGAGTGTGCAATATACCCCAGACACTGGGCAGTAACAATGCATGGAAAGACCTGGGGCTATATGTGCGCATAGTCATTTGATAGTCAAGGAAGGCTTCTTGGATATAAGTAACACCTCAGTAAGATCTGAAGGCTTAGGAGCTAGTTGGTGACTGGAGAGCAATTGTACCAGGAAGAAGAAACAACATCTTAGAGCTGACATTCAAGGAAGGGGAAGTTCAATATACGTGTAACATAAACTGAAGAGAAAGAGAGGGATATTGAGAAATGAGACTGGGGTAGAGACCCCACAACTTGCTCCATTAATTTTCTACTACATCCATTGCAGTCAAGGTTAGATATACCTGGCACAGAAAAATATTTAGCATTTCAGGATTCCATATATCCAGTTCCCTAGAAGTGAGAGAAAAACTCTCTGGTTTGTGTGTTAGAGTGTAAGAGATAGCCATCTAGTGGTCTCTCTCTCTCTCTCTCTCTCTCTCACATGTCATCTCTATAAATGAGATGCAGCTCTGAATTTCATTTTCATCAGGCCAGTGCAACCTGTGTGCAGCGAAGCCTGTTACATTGCTAAAGGTTTGTTTTCCTCACCCGATGATCATTGTAAATGACAATTTCAAAGGAACTGGAGTGCTGCTGTGCATTTGATATTTTATCACAACTTTTGGATTTTTACCGACAAGCCTGAAGAATCATGCATGGTTGCAAGTCTGTGTTCCTCCATCAATATTAGACTAATGACATGGATTCAAGTTTTAAAATTCTATTTTTTATCCATTCCTGAAATAGTGTTGTGTTTTATTTTCCATATAAATGTTTCATTGCATAGCAGCACATTAAACTATTTATATTTAGTGCGGGGACAGGCGAATTTAGCAGTAATGAATTAATTTCTTCTCTGTGAGGCAGAATGCCACTGTGGCCTAACAGATTTGGTTGAGTTGTAATTTGCTTTGTTCATTTTACTGAGATTGGCCCTATTACTTGGTAATTATTTTTTGATTGAAGATTTCACCTGGGATAAGCTGCTTTCATGGGCAAGAGCTGAAAACCTACTTTGAATCATTAAACCAAGACTATTTGTAAACATGACAAGATCTCTTAGCATCATTTTGGAAAGACTTCATATCCCCTTGCACCAATTTTTTAATAATATATCCTTTAGTGGAATGCATCATAGCAAAACCAGTTATCATTTTCATTTCCTACCGGTCGTAAAAAAGATTTTATAAATGCTAACTGATCATGCCATAAATGTAATTAAAACTTAAGCAATAGGACTCCATGGTCATAACTAATTTCATTAGCAGCTCTTAGAATAGGGTGAGGAAAAAGAACTGAGTGTTTGTTACCTTGGGGTTTGGCTTAGAGGAGCAAATTTGTTTCTATTGAAGACATAACCATGTTTCCCATTCACAGAGTTGATGTAAATGGATTTAAACCCATAGATGTAAATGATGAGGATTAAAATGTTTTGTGAACTTTCCATAGTCATATTTCATATTTCATATCGGTCATAATGTTTTATAAATAATTTGTTTTCATGGAATCAGGTGATAGTATCCAAATTTACTTTTTCATACAGAAAGGCATGAAATATATTTTTATGGTGAACCATTCCAGTGATACTAGTTTGTTAAAATCTTCTCTTTTGTTTGAAACTGATTTGAAGTATTCTTTTTTCACAAAATTATTTTTTTGGAATTTCATTTCTTGTCTAAATTGAACAACTGGAGGTACACACAGTAGCACTGCTAACAAAATAATAATAACAAAACATGGGTTTTCCGATTGCCAAAGAGATGCATATCTGTTATGTTTCTGGTGTTTTATAGCATATGCTGAAAAATATACATTTAATTTCGGGTGCATTATACTTTAATAGGCTTTAAAGTCAACTTCAAAGGGTTTTCCTTGATGATAGCTGTTTTCTGATGTAGCTGTTGATCATATTTTTAGAAATCTGATGAACTGTAACTTGAAAATCAATCCGCCTCGACTATGAAAACCATTTGTTGAAACATGCCATGCAGTCACGTGGGCATCATTTTGTTTTCACTAATATGCAAATAGAGGTTATCTGATGTTATTGGCTCCAGAGATAATAGAACAACACAGGTGGTATTTCAAATGAAAATGTGAAGCATATTATGGTTTTCATTGTTTTGGAAAATTACCTTTTTCCCCTCATGCTTGAACATCTGAGAGCAACCTTCGCTCTCACTTACTATGACAAATCAGGCGATGGTATTTTTAAGGCACAAAATTTTGTAAATTTTGCAATCTTAATCAACCCTCCACCCCTTATCTCTTCTCTTTTTTTCACAGGTGATTTCTATTCACTACTTTCCAAGCTGCTAGGAGAAAGGGAAGATGTTGTTCATGTGCATAAATATAATCCTACAGAAAAGGCAGAATCAGAGTCAGACCTGGTAGCTGAGATTGCAAACGTAGTCCAAAAGAAGGATCTTGGTCGATCTGATGCCAGAGAGAGTGCAGAACATGAGGAGAGGGGCAATGCTATTCTTGTCAGAGACAGAATTCACAAATTCCACAGACTAGAGTCTACTTTGAGGCCAGCAGAAAGCAGAGTTTTATCATTACAGCAGCCCCTACCTGGTGAAGGCACCTGGGAACCAGAACACACAGGAGGTGCGTTTAGGGCTTCTTTTAAAGAAAGAACAAAGTATGAAATGCTACAGTCCACATTAGCAAAATCTGAAGGGAATAAAAATGAATGGGTGAAAATATTTATCGATAAAAAAACTTATCAGAAAAAACATTACTCAGATTTGGGTTATCAGATATCACCTTTGTTTGGGTTTTTGTTTTTGTTTTGGTCCAGTACTTCATGAATTCCACTTCTGTTCAGTTGATGAGCCAGAATTACCAGGACCAAAAATATCTAGATCATGTTGGAGAGACTGGCACGTGAAATTCAGGGTAACAAATTCTTACCAAATTGGTATTCTCTATTTTGCTCAATGGAAAGAAACTGAAAATTCAACACCTGATATGTAAAGTCTCAGTGTATGAAATGCTTATATGCTACCTTCTTTTAAGGTAATTAAGGTCCTTTCAAAGGAATCTTATACTTGCCAACATTCTTTTCCAATTGACTTGTAAAATATAACCATTTTTATGACTTGGATTTCTTAAGTTCCATTAACAATTACTATCTTAATTGGAAAATTTAAGGTTATTTTGGGTTTTTTTTTGTTTTGTTTTTATGAGGTGAAAACTATCAGATTTATCTTTATTTCTAACCAGGATTGGCTTCCATAATTAGAGGACAATACCTTATTCCCTTCAGGTTTCTGTACCAGCAAGCTATGGATGCCTCATCTTTGTCTTTAATTGTATTGTGGCCTCTTTCATATTGATTGTGTTTCATGTTACTTGCTAATGTGGAAAGCTAGATAATACAGCATGTGGAGATAATCTCCAAAAAAGTAACGGATATGGGTGCATGGCAGCTGTCCATGCGTGGGCTGGAATGGCGCAGGCTGCCAGCTTGGTGTTTTCAAATACAGCTTTGCAGCAAGACATAAATTATTCAACACCCAGCTGATTTTTATTTATAATTGAAAAAAAGCATGTGGTGCCTTTTGCTCACGCATAAGTTTCAAGCACTGTCCATTGGGTCTGGTCTAATAGCTTCTACGCGATGTTAACTGGGACCCGATTTTTACATCTTCATATCTAAACAGAATCAGCCCTGCTCTAACTCCTAAATTTATCTAATGAAACTGTTTCTCCAGAGGGTTTCCTAGAGTCCACTGCATTAGAATCACCTAAGGTGATTATGAAAACTCTAGACTCCTAAATCCTACCAAAGAACAACTGAATTGGCATTTCTAAGGGTGGTGCCTAGAAAATTTGCATTTTATCACGTCCCTATCCATTTCATAGACAGACTCGAGTGTCTCTGAACCTCTATATTAAAGACAGTAAATGGCAACCCATACAATGTGAAAAGGCATTAAGGCCTCTTTGACGAGAATACAATTCTGTTCAAGTGAGAAGTGTTAGAGTTATAAGATACTTTATTCCATGACTTCTCTTTGTTACTCTGGATTTGAAATAATATTGTGGTTATTATAATTTACCTATAGGTATCATGAGTATGCATGTAAAAATCATAGTTTGACTTAAGGCATTGTATTCCTAAAACCTAATTAGCTTTTCTAAGAAAGGAATATTTAAAATACCCCAAATGCATTTACTTGCTAGATCTCATACCTTATAGGGTGGTCACATGGAAGAAAATGTTTCTACAGGAACTGGGTCAGGAAATTTCCTTTCATTTAAAATATGTGGGTAAATGTCACTGAATTAAAATAAAATGAGTCATAGAAACATACAGCACAAATCCTCATTATAGAAAGGAAATGTGCCTGTGTTTCCTTTCTGAACGGATTTATTTTAGTGTTATTTCACTACTCTGATTAAAAAACTGTTTAAACGTTCAATGTAAAATAGCAATACTCATATTTAGGTAAGCTATTTCTGGAAGTCTTTTTCTTTTCACTTTTCTTTCACTGTTTACCATAGCATAATATAAAACTGAACCTTAATTGAGAATGTTTAATTTTTTGTGTATAAGCTAGAGAATGCCCTATCCTCAGGAAGCTTCTGTTTGCAAAAATGAAAGTAGACAGTTACTAGAATGTAATACCCTAATAAAATATATTAGTAGTCTAATTCATGTATATTTCCTAGGATATGAGCTACGGGGATACATTTGATGGATAATTTCCTATTGTTGTTCTTCTACCCATTTCTTTACTTGAGACAGAGCTGAGAATGGGACCCTATAAAAGTCTGGAGGAATTAACTGTCTTCCTAAATGCCTAATTTGCTGTAAGGAATTACATTAGCTTCAAAGAAGAGGGTAGTTTTTCATATGAGATTGTTACTAAAACAAAAATGTGAGGCTATGGTGTTGCTTAATGTTATAGCTCATACTCATTTCAGATTCTTTGAGACCTATTTTAATTTCCAAATGAAGAAACTGAAGCCTAGAGAAGTTAACCCATTTCATTGAGGTCACAGCATCTGAATTTAAAACTTGGACTTTATGATTGAATTTAAAACTAGAATGTACACTTCCTAATTCTTTACACTTCATTACAGTTTGCTCAAAACACTGAGCTAACTTGTTCGCCCAGTTCAGAGACACCTCCGTGGAGCTCTGGCCCATCACTGCCTAGAAGCTTGAGGCTTCCACTCAGGACTCTGTTCTGATGTCCACAGTTGATGACACTAGCACAACCCAATACAGTGGCATTTTATGCCACAGCACTTTAGATTTCATTGACTGGACCATACTTTGGAACTACAATACAGTAATGGATCCTATCAGCTGATTTGAGAGGGCAAAGGTGAAATTATTGGATCAGCTCAAACATCTGGATGTGACTGTGTGTGGTAGGTCCAGAACTACCTCATAGTTTCAAAAATACTATTTTGTGGACTTTTAGATCCATCTGAAATCCACTTAGTTCCACACCTTGGCAACTGTCTTTAAAATTGAATTCCCACCTCATAATGGGCTGAGCATCAGTGGCACAAGCTGCACGAAGAGCACAACCAGAATGACATCTTCCTTCTTTACTATGGTACCTTCAGCATTCCCAAGAACAAGATGGTAGAGTACCATGTCTTCAGTAGGTCTCTAAGAGTGCAAACATCCACAAATAGCACCTCTTTCCAAGTCTTGTCTTCATGACCTATGGTGAGTTTATTCTGAAAACTCTTCTCCCAGCAGTTGTTAGAACAGCATTAGAAACCGGGAAATTTCCCAGACAGGTGCAGCTAAACTAGTCCAGAGGTTTTCCAACTCTTGGTGGAAAGGACGTGCCTCACCTAAGAAGCTGTACCTGCAGTCTCCACACCACACACACATGCATGCACGCACACACCACACACGTGCATGCACTGCGTGCACACCATTCAGCTTACCCCAAAACAGTTCTGCATTTGGCCAAAATAAAATCTGAAAACCATTCCATGCAGATCATGTGCTTTGGAACACTTCAGACTCTGGAACCTGACTTCCTGGCTTTGAATCCTAAATATACCACTTATTATGTGGTCCCTAGGAAAAATTAAAAAAGAAATTCTCTGGGCTTTAGTTTTCTCATCTATAAAAATGAGCATTATAACAGTACATTTCTCATAGGGTTGAAATGAGGGTCTAATAATATTTCCATGTATTCCAGGTAATGCATGGAAAGTGCTTTGAACAGTTTCTAGCACACAGAAAGTATTTAATAAATGTTGTAATACATTGACAATAAATATGATAATAATTGCCACTGCTAATGTCATGTTGAATTAAGATTTCAAAATTTTCAACACCAAAGTAATAGAAGTAAATATGAATTACTGTAACTTAAGCAGTATCCTTGAGAGAATTTTCTTGGAATTTGTAGGAAGGCTGTAAAATTTGGCACTCTAATTTGATAAATTCAGAAAATGATTTGGAAGGTTTCTATCATAATGGGAGTTTGTGGCTCTTCAAATCTCTGATCACTTAGATTGATCTACCTTGACGTTTGCCTGTGATATATGATGTACAGTGTGGAAATACTCAACTAGGTAAACTGAGCAGCAAATATACTCTTTTTTACACTTAACATCATTTGGTTTCTACCATTAATTTGATATCTATATTGAGACAATATTAGTAGGATAGGAACAAAATGATAGTCTTTATTCTTGTTGCCTTCGGGAAACCAGACTCACTGAAAAATAAATTTTAAATTATAGATTGCTATTCTCAGTGACAGATTTGATCAGACTGCTACTTGCTAGCATATGGAAGCTGGTTCAGCATATATTCCATACCTGTGAACATCAGAAAATAATATCTGCATTTGTGTGATACTTCTTATCAAAGAACTCACAGACTCTTTAAATATTCATATTACATTATTTACATTTAATATTCACATTACTTATATTTACTATTATTTAAATATTCTTATGAACATTTGGATTTTACTTAATTTCAGTCATATGCTTACCTCTAGGTTCACATCTTGTAGAATTCCCAGGTAAAATAAGGCATTCAGTTGGCTGAATTTTCATCCCTGGAGGGAAGGTGACTAATAACAACAAACACATACACAGCCCTCACTGTGAGCCAGGCTAAGTGTTTTAGATGCATTAACTTATTTAATCCCCACAACAACCCTTTTATATAGAGAGGAAGAAACTGAGGCATAGAAAGGTTAAGTCACCTGCCTAAAGTGCTGTAGCTCAAGGAACCAAGATTCAAAACTAGTCAGACTTGTTCCAAGTCTTGGTTTTCAATCACTTTGTTATTCTGCCTCACAATAATATAAAATGATAAATAGATAGATGAGAGAGAGAGAGAGAGGAAGGCAGGCATGCAGGAGGGAAGCACAATGATGGTTTTTTCCCCAATCATCCCATCATCTCATCTACAATTGTAATAACTCTTGGTATAGATTCCTACTCAGCCAGTAGCCAAACATTTTGACCAAGACAAAGATCCCATTTGCCATTAAATTTTTAAAAGAAAAGAAATTCTGCTATTGCTTTTGAGCCCCTGCGTCTTTATTCTCTCCCTCACTTCATCCTCATTAAATGAAACATTGTAATTTAATTCTTGTTTTCTTTCTAACTTGGTTATAAACATTTCTCCTGTGTTTTCAGTTAATTATTGTTATGGCTGTCATTTCTAGTGGATAATAATCCCTGCCCGAAATAAGGCACCTTTTCCACACTAGATGAGAATTTCCAAGGGTAGAAAAAGCAGCCACTACATTTTGTTCTTGTTGAAGTCATCTAGTGAGTTCATCAGGGTCTTTTAGTTAAGATTACGTGTGAAGAGCCCTGAACACTGAAGTGAAGTCACAGCTCTGGGTTTGAAATTAGATTTTTTCTCAACTTAATTCTGTCAGTTCTTCTGTAACACAGACAAATGAATGCCCTTTTAAATGCTTATTAATAATTTCATATGAAAGCAGCATTGATCACTAACATTAATCTCTTTCTTGGAAAGGTGTAATTCATTAATTCTTAGTGATTTATTGATATAATTTAAACATAATGTTTATTTTTTGAAGGTCATAACTTTTCTTCTAAATATATAGCAGAATATGAGCTGCACATTTACCTTTATGATGAGTGCAAGAATTCTCTCGAAATAATCCTATTATTTGACATCTGAATTTAGAGCAGCTAACAGACTTGGGAATGGCTTGTCAAATGTTATGTGTAAGAAATTGTATTAATTTTCAAATTAAAACTGAGAGGCTACAACATTAGTCCTATACTGAATCACCTCTTAAATGACAGCTAAGAAAAATCTGAACTCTAATTTTTAACTTCTCCATGATTGAAAACATTAGGTTTAAATTAGAACCCAAATATATTTTATCACATAATTTCTTTAATAAGGATTTGAAATATTTCTTAACTGGGGTTTAGAAAATAATCATTCTTGACATTGATGACTGAAGTCTGGCCCCAGCCCACAGTTCCTTTCCTGTGAAATGAGAAAATGACCTGGGATGACCCAGTGCTGTTCTGACATTCTGTGACTCTCATGTAGTGACAGGCAGGGATTGGAAAAACATCTTATTGACTTCATCCATATACATATACCACTAGTCCCATATGACTGCTTTGATTCTTGGTCATCTAGTCTTAAAGGGAACAGCTTTTAACCACATAATAATGAAAAAGATGGTGACAGTGGAAGCAAAAACATCAATCAACCAAGCTAATATTCACAGAGGAGACACAACTCAGTTTTTCTTTAACTATTTTAGAATTTCTAGTTAACCCAGAGACCTAGATCCTAAGAATGTTGAGGTCTTGTGTTGGTAATCTTAATAAATGTGTGACGGTATTTTTAAATGAAATTTTAAGTAATTTAATATAATCTCTCTAAAAATTTTGTCATGCACAAAGTAGTTCTCCTTTGCCTTGACTCAGTACTCACAGCATATATATTTCTTCTTAGATATTTCTTTACATATTAATATGTGTTCTAGATATTTACACTACTTTTCCTTCTTGAAAATTTCCAACCAAAATGGACTCTCATATGTGACAAAATAGGCTGTTAACAACCTATCAGTCAATGCTTTTTGCAGACTTTTGAGTGGTTACCAATTTAAGGTCAATGATAGTTGGGGTCGTTCATAGCCAGATTAAAGTTTATTGTACAGTATTTCCAATATTTAATGAAACTCACACATGTCCCCAGTTTGTTTATTTTGGGCACTGCATCTATTTTTTATCAGAATTAGTATCTCTGGACCTTCATGAGCACCTAGCTTCCAATACCTTCTGATAAACCACTGAACAGAAATGTTCTAGGAAACATGGTATTTGTTTATTTTCTTTAATGAAAATGATTAGTCAATTAGCATTTTTATTGAGTCTCTTAATGTCTTCAGCACAGTGTTGGTGTAAAAAGAGGTAGTACAAGTGAATTAAAAGATTATAAGGGTGCTTAAATGCTGGTTGACAACATAAGTAAGTAGAGACTGCATCATAGTGTTCTCTTTAGTGTATTTATTAGGCCATTACAGGGGGCCAGGTGCTATGTAAGACTTTGCGACCCAAATACGAAATATGATGACATGATCCCTGCCCTCAAGAAATTCCATCTGGGTGCAGTAGTTCTGGGCTCTGAGAATCTGATGCAAGCCCATCCGGATTCTTCAGGAGCTGGTGAATGAGCATAGAACAATGACCACCAAATGGACAAGCTGTAACGAAGATGAGAATGAATGGCGTACAACCTGAGAACTTTCAAATAATTGAAAACATTTTCTGTGGGGGATGATTTATCCATCTGTTGATCTATCTAGACATCTCTAATTGTTATGCTTATACCACTGCTTCCAGATTTCACTTTCAAAAACACAGTTTTAATCATGCCACCCCATACTTAAAAACCTTCAGTGGCTACCAGTAGCCTGTAGCAGCAATTTGCATCCTTTTTTTCCTCTTATGACAAGCGTGATAGATGATGAATGTTATTCATCTGAGCAGCCCCATTCACACCCACTGCTGTACCCAGAATTGTTTGCAAATGTAAGCGTGCCAGCTGTAACTCTGTCCCCCTTCTCTTCAACTCAAGAAGGCGTATCAAAACACGTGAGTGAGAATGACATCCTCATGTGCCCTAATATATTTCAAAAGTAAATTATTCCAAACTCTGTGCTTTACTGCTACTAATAATATACTTGCAGCATGCCTCAAAATTAATCATCATATAGCTCAAGACACCACAGCTCAGTCTGACACTCATTCTTTATTAGCTCCATACTCTGTCGTATGGTATACAATATATTTTCCAGTCTAAACTAGATCTCTAGGTCTGTTAATCCTACCTTTCCCTCCCCTAACCCCACGTGGACCCAGAGAGGTATCCTTTCCAGATTATTTAAAGATCTTAAAACACATTCTGCAATTGTAAACATCCTTGCTTTTGATCTTTCTAACCAAAATATTCTCTGATCACTTCTGTACTCAGTGAACCCCTCACTTACCTTTAAGTGCATATACAAGTGTTTATTTCTCTGGGAAACCTCCCAGGTCTGACCTTAACCCTCCCCTCTCCCAGCCAAGTCCCAGGAAGGATTATAGACCCTCTCCTGTGTTCCAGCACTACATTGTGTCATAAGTATTTGGTTTCTGTTTTTCTCATTTTATTCTACAAGGTCTTCAAGGCCAAAAGCCATGTTTTATTCCCAGAAACTAGCATAATGCCTTACATAGACAATAGACTTAGCGAATGCTCGTTGAAGATGCTTCCGCAGAAGGTGTAGGCAGAACTGATCTAGGCATTCAGTTATGCTGTTTTGTTAATTTTTATTAAAGAAAAAAATTAAATATGCAAAGGTAAGCCTGAGTGAAGCAGTACTATTTCTTTAAATACAGTTGAGAAAATTACTTAAAGTGTTTATTCCTCACACCAGCATTCTCTCAAGCTTTCAGAAGCTGATCATACAAGCCCTGTGCTTTCCTTTCTTCCTCCAGTCTGTAATGCCCATCTCTAGGGATTTCACTGCATTTTGTCACATCCTCCAGGGGACAGAAAGGAGAAATGAGACTAGAATTGCTGCTTTTCTACCTCTCGGCATCTCTGTTGAAGCATTCGCAAGGGAAAGAAATATGGAAATGATACAGTTGATTTCACAGTATCTTCATAACTTTATTTCCTCAGTACACCTACTCCATACATCGTACCTCTTTATTCACAAGCATGTTTATAAAAGAGCCTAACACAAATAAATGCAGGCATTCTCTAAGTATAAATGTATTCTGATCAGAAATGAGAATAGCTGGGAAATTATCCAGTCACAGGGTTTGTTATGTTTCCCTTCTCTTATGTCAGGAAACAGTGAAATATAAGCCATGAAAGAGAGTGTCTCTCCATTCCCATTACTACGGGAACCCTCACATTCGGAGAAATGAGATTGGTATATTATATAGGTTCCTTGTACAAGATGTAATTAGTGATGGTTTAGTATAGTGCCTTATGGATATTGAACATCTAGAATGTACACAGGAGTTAGATCACACATACGCACACACAGAGGCTTATTGCCCATGCTTGCTATTGATTCACATGTAAAAGCTTTGTATTAAAATGATGCCATCCATGTTGTCTTATTTCCCAAACATACTATTTTAAATAAGAATCATGTCAAGAAGAAAGTAGTCTCAGATTGCTCTATAATGACTTCAGGGTAAGCTGTTTTCACAGGCATGTTATCAAGAGGAAAAGAGGGCATACGGTCCCCAAACAAATTCACAGTCACTTTATTTCATAGCTCAGGAAGCTACTCAGCATGTGCATGTGGTATATTTATGTAGAGCACGGCTTGACTTTTTTTTTCTTTGCATCTAGTGACATTACTGCATGAGTTTCTTATAACCATTGTGAATCTTAATGAGGTTATACTAGCTTTCCTTTTTACAACAAAGGTCTGGATTTATCTTTTAGATTTCCATGTCGAAGAAGCACTGGATTGGCCTGGAGTATACTTGTTACCAGGTCAGGTTTCTGGGGTAGCTCTGGACCCTAAGAATAACCTGGTGATTTTCCACAGAGGTGATCACATCTGGGATGGAAAGTAAGTAGTATTTTTCCTTCGGGGTGTAAATGAAAGTAAATATAGCATGCATCACTTTTTGTTAAACTAGGATAATAGTAAGAGAACTACCAAGGTTCCTTTTGAACTTGATTTTTATGAGCAATGGAGAGGAAGTCTTGGGCATTTTAAAACAATGAAACTAGTTTCACAAACTAGTTGATGGAAAGAAGACAATGACAGTCTGATTCTGCCTACTTACCATTTTCCTCCCTCATCCTTGAAGTTACCTTCACATTCCTAAGGAGGATAATATTAAAAGGCAATTAAGAGAGCACATTTGCTGAGGTATTTCAAGACTTCAAAGAAAGTGCATCATGAGAAATGATCAACCAAGAAAAGTTACTAGTTGACTACAATAAAACACTGTGTTACTTCCATGTGCATGCTGAATAAAGAACCACTCTAAGACCATTGGACTCTCCTTTTCCATCAGACTGCTCCATGGCAGTGAGAACAATTAGCCTTCTGGAGATTATGGTTGAACCAATTTAGTCACCACATGTATAGAAATAGTAGCCTGACCTTCATATTTTCATCCAGGTTAACTTTATTACTCAAATTTTCTCTTTTTATGAGCACCAAAGAATATCACGAGGACTATTTCCCCTGCTTTTCCTTTGGGTTTCTCTTTCCAACCTTTTATTCTACCTTCCACTATCTTCTTAGAAGGATTTTGGCTAAAAATGTCTAACGTTTATTGTGGGTCTGTCACTGTTCTAAATGTTTACCTAAGTCACCTTACAACAGCTGGGCACTGTTATGATTACCATCCTTTACATTTTCCAGATGAAACCAAGAGAAGCTAAGTGTTTTGCCCCATGTCTCCATCTCAGAGTTAGCAAATGGCCAAGCCAAGCTTCAGTCCTTTCCATCTGACTCCAGGGTTGGCCGAGTTGCCCACTTGGTGATAGTGCCTTTTATAGGATTGTGAGCACATTCACATGATGACATTTTTAAAAGGTTGGTCCCCAACCTAGCAGGTTATATTAACTCTCCTGAGTAATGAATATCCATTTATTCATTTGCTTAACACAAATGTACATATGAAGGTAAATCTTAAACTATCAATTAAGTGTAATGAATCTTCTCCTTTCAAGTGTATAGCTGTAGGGTCTCATTTGGAAAATGGAGAGCCTACATAAATCTCAGTTGTTTTTTTCCCTCTATTTTCAGAAATATCGATTACACTTATGTTAGTGCTAACCCTGCTCTGTCACACAAACATGTATGTGGTTTTCTTTGTGCAGGTGAAGATGGAACTCATTCAGCATTTCAAAGTAGATTGGTGGCTTGGTTATTGTTTAATCGTCCTTTCCAGCTGTCACCCTTGAAAATGGAATCTGAGAAAGGAATCACTTCAGAGTTCAAAGCAATCGAACTCAATATTCCTATTCATATGTCTCTGTTACATCGTCTCAGTCATTATTGAACATCTAATGGTATTTTAACAAGTGCTTTTAAAAGCAAACTATTACTATTCATTGTAGCATATTCTTCGTTTTAATGAATATTGCTACATTTTCTGCATGAATTTCTAGCCACATTTTACCAGAGGAGAAAATTACAGCATCATTTTCTCCCATTGATACTGTTTCAGCTGGCTAAAGCTAAATTGGATAAAGTCCAATTCTCCATTTGAATGTGATACTCATTCCAAGTAAACAGCAGAGGCTGGAACAGTTTCACAGGAGAAGGGATCAGTAAAGGCCAGCTTTGGGTAGGAGACATGACACAAGACCGTGACATAAGAGCCACATAAGAACACTTTCTGTGACTTATTTGTTAGTCCTCACTCAAGAACTGCTTTTTCCAGGCATCTAGCTTTCATCTGGATAACCAGTATCATGTGCAAATAGATTCCAGCTTCATTGCCAGAGCCCTGGTGTGTTTATCCTGATAAATGGCACCAACAAAAGGGTGTTGTTAAAAATGGAAGACTTCTTCAGAGCAGATGTGCTGGCTTAACTCATTAAATCTCTGTTTCTTCCTTCTTATTCATCTTTATCTTTCAGGTATAAGAATTTTGTTAGCTCTCTTGCTTTGTCCACTGGCCTCTAGCAGCCTTTTCAGTCAGGGTTGCGAGGAAATTCTCTTTTGGAACTCACTTCTTTGCTTTTAACCACTGTCTGCTTTATTATTCATATAGAAAGTTAGAAGTGGATTACTCTGTTATTATTATTATTATTTTGAAAAATAGATTCGGATTTGTAGGCTCTGTTCTTTGAACAGTCATGCATGGCCATCCTTCATACATAAGCTGCATTATATAAAATAGGCAAAATACATAGTTTTTGTTCTCCCTTGTTAAATGTCCAAGGATTGTAAAAAAGAAACAGATAGCACCTTCCTGAAAAATTTATGATGTACTGGTGAGAGACAATGGACATTAAAGATTGGGTGGAAATTGCATTCTTATTGCTCTCACTGTTTGAATAGAGTAGTGAGAAATCCTGTATTAATCTTCCTTGGAATTTTTCTCATCCTGATATTACTCATGTTTACAAAATTGTAGTTTCCTTAAGGCCGGGACTTGCTCTAAATCAAATCTAATCTCTGTATCCCCTAATTTTTAGGATGTGATCATTCTTTAACTATCAGGCAGTGCTTCATATTAACAATCCCTAATTAATACTTTGTACCCCAAGCTCTTTGATATCACCGTATCAACTTTTTTGTAAGTACTATTACTCTTCATTTCTACCTGATTTCCCTAATCACCCCTTACTCTTCTATTTAACCATGCTAAATAAGCGTGCCAACCAAACTGAAATAATAATAGTAATAATAGTAATTAATAATAAGCTACCAAACCTCCTGAAAGGTGATCGTCACTCCCTTTCAGTATTTGATTTCCATTTTCTTCCCTGTCCATCCCTTACTTCAGTATGGTTACTGTAAGAAGCTTCTTCTAACTGCAATAAGAAATGCTTATTATCGGCAGGATGTAATGAAATTTTTAAGAGCCTATGGTCTGTCCTGGTGTTAGGGCAGCATCACAGCTAGAGCTCTTTCAAGTTTAAATGCCTCCCAGCAGGAGCTGGGTAGTTCCTGCCTCAGTAACAGCTGTTCCTGGGTCTCTGTCTTAAAATTGAGACTCCTGTCAAATCTTGCTTCTTGACCTTTCTTTTATTTATCTCAGCTATGGTTGTGGTTCCACTGCACAAAATTCATATCACATTCCCACTTAACTAAACTATGGGTTTTACCCCTAATTTTTAGGTGTTAAAAGTTGTTTCCTTTCTATAATTTAGTAATTTTTGCACATGGAGTGGAAAGGGAAATTGGAAGTTGTATCACTTGGAATTCTTTCAGTAAGAGAGAAAACAACTCAAACTAGCTTAGGAAAAGAGGAAATAGATTAGATTGTGTAAGTGAAAACTTCAAGGGTATGATCATCCAAATGACATCACTAGGATTCATTGTTTAACAGATCTTCTCCTGGTTAGCTCCATTCCTACACCCTGATTAATCTCTGCCCTTCCTTTCAGCTTCAAAATCACATTATCACATTAGTCCCACAGAAGAGAGAAAGAGTCTGTGTCCCGGACAGGTCAACAGAAAATCCTTACATTGAGTCTGTTAGTATATTTTTTAGTCTGACTTATGTCATGTTTCCTCGATCTCCAAACCAGTCATTGTGGCAGAAGAATAAAATCCACTCCTTGGCTTAGCCTGAGTTTTTTCTTCTGTCTCTGGAATGTGGGAGTAGAGTTGACATCATCAGAAGCAAATGCGCCGAGGAGGTGCTCAGAATGTTGGGTCAATAAAGAAACATTGCAGTTTCATTAGCACAACGTGGGGCAGTAGACACTGGGCACCCAGAAGAGCAAGTGTGCACCAGAGAGCTCACCTCCAATCTCCCGCCTAATGCACACACACCTCTCAGAAGATCTTCCTCAGTCATCCAGTGCTTGAACTCTCAGTGCCAAGAAATTCCCTATGATATGAGACATACTTTCCAACTCTGGGATTCATCTAGCTGTTACAAAGTTCTTCATTCTGTTAAACTCAAACCTGAGTCTCTTAACTTCATGACAACCTAATGCAGGGTGAACTTACTTCCATTTACCCGTGGCAATTACTTACACATTTGAAGAAAGTCCTCTCTTCTCTGGAATAAGTATCCCCAGGCCATCAACCCATCTGTATGCTGACATGACTGACATCTGAAGGTACTTTGATTTCTCATCCCTTTAAAGTGGTTGGTGAAGAAGGGGCCACAATACCTCATGTATTACTGATCAGCAATGCAATTACTATCCTTAATGTTTATTCTAGATACCTCTCGGTTTAAAAGGTTTGTATTCACTTTTATTCAGCAGTCATATCACCTTGTTGCGTGCTGAATCTGCTAAAATCTTTAAATATATTTCATAAAATTTTGACTGGAAATCTATACTTATGTGTTGTTTTTATTTTTTTTAAATATATTTATTTTTGAGAGACAGAGGGAGACAGAGCACGAGCAGGGGAAAGGCAGAGAGAGAGGGAGACACAGAATCTGAAGCAGGCTCCAGGTTCTGGGCTCTCAGCACAGAGCCTGACACAGGGCTCAAACCCACAAACTGTGAGATTGTGACCTGATCTGAAGTTGGACACTCAACTGACTGAGCCACGCAGATGCCACACTTATGTGGCATTTTTAAAATATTGAATTCAGGGGGTGCCTGGGTGGCTCAGTCAGTTAAGCATCTGACTTCAGCTCAGATCATGATCTCGCAGTTTGTGAGTTCGAGCCCCGCGTCAAGCTCTGTGCTGACAGCTCAGAGCCTGGAGCCTGTCTTCAAATTCTGTGTCTCCCTCTCTCTCTGACCTGCCCCGACTCATGCTCTGTCTCTCTCTCAAAAATAAATAAATAAACAAACAAAGAAACATTAAAAAATACTGAATTCAGGACTTTATTCCATTTCCCTTCATTAGATTTAATAATTTATAGATATTATTTAACCAGAGAATGAGCTGTCCCTCCCAGCTTTGTATCAGGTCTATTTGATGTACATGCCTTCCATATCTTCATAAATAAAATTTGAATAGTTTAGTGGTTGGCTTAGCAAATTTTGTTCTTAGGCATGTGGTCTTCTGGTAATCTCCCATTTGCCCCCCAAATAGCTCACAAAACAGGTCTTCATCCATGCTTTATGGAATGTTGCCAAGATCTATTGTTTCAGAAATTTCTCTGCATCATTTCAAAAAAGTCAGTTCAAAATTTGTCTCACTGGTTTTCTGGAGCCTCAGTTAAGATATCTGCTTCATACCTTAAGAATTAAGTGAGCCTGGAAAACAGAACTCAAAGTGACTGAACGGTACCTGAGTACCTTCATATCTTAGAGAAAATCATGAGTTCTACAGAAAGAATGTTTCCATATTCAAACATTCTCTCTCACATTGCCATTTGCCACTTACTCAAACCATTTTCTCCCAGTTTTATGTTACCTTCTCTAGTTCTTCGTTATGTGACTATTCTTCCATCACTTGTGCATACACACATTCAATTGGGTAGCTGGCAGGGAGCTTCTCCAGTCCAGTGAGAAATACATATGTATTTGAAGACAGGTGACCTAAGGTTGAACCTTGGTTACCATGTTCTAGCTCTGAGACCTGCATGAAGATGTTTGCACTCCCTTACCTGCAGTTCCCTAAGTCCAAAGAATGAGGGCTTTAATAAGTGCCTCATTCTACTGAGTAACAAAGAGCACTTTGTTCAGCGACTTCTCTTTAGTGGCTTTACTGACCCAGCAGAGCCGGTGCCATAAGAGCTAGTTCTTTGTTCTTTTCATCCCTATTTGTGAAGTCTCCAGTGCTGGGTCCATCAGGGCACTAAAGAGTCATACTGGTTTCTTTGTCTGTCTACCTCATTTCCTCCTCACAGGGATTTTTTTGCAATGTGTATATATTCAGAAATAAGTGTTTTTAACATAGTATTTAAGTATATTCCTTCCATTTGTATGGTATATCTTTGCTTTCCTAATATTGAGGGTACCCTTCCACTTATTTTCTCACTTGAAAACTTATGGTTCTAACAGATGGTTAGAGGAGGTAGGGGTGGGGAGATGGGTGAACTAGGTGTAAGGAATTAAGAGTACACTTATAATGAGCACCGAGTACTCTATGGAAGTGTTGAATCACTGTATTGTACACCTGAAATGAATAGAACACTGTATATTAACGCCACTGGAATTAAAATTAAAACATCAAAGGAAAGAAAGAGAAAACCTGCGGTTCTCTCTCTAGCTTCTTTATTCATGTAATTACAACATTATATTATACTTCTCTCTTCAGTTGCTGTTATTTATTTTGCATTCCCTTAATTTTGATTGATGGCACAGAAGCTTATTTTCTTCTTACTGTCATTTCTTTCTTTGTGTGAATATAGCAGAGCATTTCTTCTCAGCCTTATCTAAACTGTTTGATTAGCTGCTAATGTGCAAAATCATTAATGGGGGATTCAAATTGCTAACATAAAGAAGTGATGAATTCCGGCCCATGGGCCACAGTTCAGTCTTTTTGGCTGTGTGCTTTTTCAGAGAAGCAAACAAAAATCAGCAGTGCTCCAGGCACTGTGTGAAATTTGCAGGGTATTATTATATCCTGTAAAAAGTTAAATGTGGCTGAAATAAAGATCTCTCTGCAGCATATAATGTGGGGTAGCTGCTTTAGAACACTAAATAAGCAGTTTGCTATAGCAACGGTATATCCAGTTCTGTAATCTGACATCCATTTGTGAACTGATCAAGGGTTACCGTTCTTTGAATTACAGGAATTTATAAACTACTTTATTTGGCAGATTTAGTGTGCGTGTGTATGTGTGTGTGTTTGTGACTTTCCCATTTAAGAAAAAATTTCAACCTCTTCTGTTACTTGCCCGGTGTAACTACCATGCACTAACTGTGTGTTAGTTGCACAAAGCTGCAGCTGTCCCAAATGAAAGGATTAGGACTGGTCAGCCAATCAGCTGAGTGACTGTCTTTTGATATGCAGCTATAGGCATGCTGAGGTCTGTTATGCTCCAGTTTTATCAGGATATACAGTAGCATTGTTGCCACTAGACAATGCCACTATTACTATCAGTAGTGGGTGAGAACACTATCTGTATATCAAGTGTACAGCCCTTGGTAAGAATTATGAGGACTTGATAACTCTCCATTTTAGGTAAGTCACAAGTGGGGGTAAAGTAGATAAGTAATACACTAGAAAGTTCCATGCCCAATCCAATAAACTGCAAGAATACATGAAAATTTTAGGAAATACAAAAGGGAAAAGGAAATCTAAATACAACCAGTGGATTTTTAGCAATATAAATAAATATCCTGGTTATGATGCTGTATTATAGTTGTGCAAAATGCTACCTTTGAAGAGAGAAGTACATGTGAATCTACAGTTCAATTCAAAATTTCATTTCAAAAAAGAGGAAACAGATTTTAACTTCTTACAGTCAGGAAAAGCATAATTCTCACATTTTTAGACTGCCGTTGTGCTGTTATAAAACACTGAAATGTTCCTGGATAATGAGGAATGACTTAAGCCTTAAAACAGATCATAAATGAAGAGACTATTGTATTGTACATGAATGTGAACCTTATAGCATACTCTGAGTCTCAGACATGCTGACCTTCTGCTATTCAATATCATAGACAAGTTGGAAGCAAAAGAAAAGAACATTGATAGTTGAATCCATTGACATTGTTTTCTACAAGAATAGTTATGATGTTTTTAGTATAGAAATTCATATTGAAAATAGAGTTTCAGATATAGAATAACTCTTTGGTGTTTCCTAGTATTAAAGAATTACATCACGTTTGCCCTTTACCAGTCTCCCATGTCTTAATAACACCTTGTACATTCTTACATTGGTTCTAATAAAATTTCACATTTCAATTTAATAAGGATCCCATGAATATCTTATAAAATCGACTTTGTTAGTGATGTTACTTCTATTTCATGAACTCAGGCATTTTTTTTTCTAGGTACTGCTATGTGGTTTTAACTACACATAATAGAATATGTAAACAGTATTACTTAAGTTGTAGTTTGACAAAGCTGAATCAATATTTTGTTTTCAATTGAATGCATCATTAATAAGAACTACTTCAGGGACTTACTGTTATCTTTCATGGAAAATATTCCCAAAGGACTCTAACAGTCAAGAAGCTCAAATAATCATGTGATGTATTTTTTAATGGCAAGAGAATGTAATTTTGAACTTTTTATTCTTCTACTGGGACTCTACATAAGTTCCACAAAAATATCAACCAATCAAATGTCAACCTAATCAATAGGTGTGTGACAGATCTGAGCACTCTTTTGCAATTTCCAAATTGCAAATGTATCTCCATAAATATTTAATATTATTCAAGTTCTTCTTTTGTTTATATAGGTGAACTATAATATATTAATAGTTTTTTTCACAGCTTTGTCTGACTCTATAAAGGAAATTTTGTTACAGAAATTCTGTTACAGCTTTGACTCTATAAATAATTTCTGTTACAGAAATATTCATTGATCATCCACTGATTTTGGCAAAATATGTATATATTGTGTATAGTTTTATGTAGCTACACATATGTATGACTCAATTATGTGCTAATTTAATTCTTCTTTAAAATATTAATTGGTCTCTTTGTGTTTTGTAGATTTACCTTTCTGTTACATAAGCTTATATTACAAGATTTTATCTTTGTCATTTATCTCAAATAATTACCCAAATAGGAATTGAAATAAATATAGTATCTGTGATATTGTCAATTTAGGGAAAGATATTACTAGCAATTGACATAGAAATATAAATGAAAAAAATGTATATAAACATAGATGTTCATAATATTTTATAACCTGGGAGATACAGAGTTAAAAAGCAGAAATTCTCATATTTGTTTTAGTTTTATATTATTATTTAGTTGTCCATTTTGTACTTATAGAAAAGTTGTTTTTTATGGAACAAGTTTTATGTATCCAGAATCAATTAATGCTTTATGTTTTTTAAATACTTTGAACATTATATACTATATTCTTATAATATGTATTGCATGTTGTGGCACCTGGATGGCTGAGTTGGTTAAGCATCCGACTTCAGCTCAGGTCATGATCTCATAGTTGGTGAGTTCAAGCCCTGCGTCAGGCTCTGTGCTGACAGCTCAGAGCCTGGAGCCTGCTTCTGATTCTGTGTCTTCTTCTCTCTTTGCCCCTCCCCTGCTCACACTCTGCGTCTCTCAAAAATGAATAAACGTTAAAATATTTTTAATATGTATTTGCATGTTGTTCCTATGGCAAATATAGTAGCAAACATATTTTAAATCATACCCTTCCTGCTGTCATTTACACTTTCCTTATTACAATGTGAGCTAAAATAAGTTATGCTTCCTTCTGTAGTTTCAAAGAAAATAGCTATTGAATTAAAATATTTTGAGGAGCTTTGAAAAAAATAATTAAGAGTTTTTGGTAGTATTTCTTAAACTCTCATGTGACTATGAATCACCTGGGGACCTTGTGAAAGTACAGACTTCAGATTTAGTGGGTCTGAGTCCTTGCATTTCCAGGCAGTTCCCATGTCGTTGCTCCATTGACCCCTCTGAGCATCACAGTTCTACAGATGAATGGTACAAATGTAATTACATTTGTAATTATGTATGTAATTACCATTATATATATTGGTATATATTTGTAATCAAAGGTACAGAAATGTAAAGGATAAAGAATGAAATCAAAATCTAAGCTCTTCTCTTGATTCTCTATTTAGAATCTCAAGTGAATAGTCTGCATTTCTCAATGACCTTCTCATTGGTTTATTTTCCATTCTAATGCTTTTTTTTTTTTTTTAAGCTCTTTTGACAGCATGTTTGTTTACCAGCAAAGAGGACTCGGGCCAATTGAAGAAGACACTATTCTTGTCATAGATCCAAATAATGCTGCAGTACTCCAGTCCAGTGGAAAAAATCTGTGAGTTAAATTACTTGTTTTTTTTTAACTTTTTTTTAATTTTTATTTATTTTGAGAAGAATTTATTTATTTTGGGGGAAGGGCAGAGAGGGAGGGAGGCAGAGGATCCCAAGTGAGCTCCTTGCTGAGAGCAGACAGCCTAATGCGGGGCTCAATCCCACGAACTGTGAGATCATGACCTGAGCAGAAATCAAGAAGCAGACGCTTAACCAACTGAGCCACCCGGACTCAACATAAGTCTCCCCTACTTATGTTGTCATTAAAACTTGTGCTACATATATTTGTATCAAAATATGTTACTGGCTCTGGTCTTGGAAAGGGTGTACTGTACAGCAGTGGCGAAAAAGCAGAGCTTAGAAAAAGCAGGAGACTAATTGCGCCATCCCATCTTTCATTTTCTAAATAAGGGCTCTAAACTTAAATTAGAATCACCTGGGAAGCTACAGAAACATTAGACTGGGATTTAGTCTGGAACTGGGCCCAGGCATCAAAATAGTACTTTTAAAGCTCCCTAGGTGATTCTAATAGGTACTTAAACTTCATAGAACCATTGACACATAGCTAATGAAGTGAGCTGCTAGTCATTTTAGATCTGAAGAGTAAAAATTTTTTTTCAGCATAAAAGTTACATAACTGAACTCATCAAGTAATCAACATTAAGGCTTCTTTCTTCCCATCTCAAAGTGAAGACTCAACAAATGTCATTTTTAGCTTTCCTTAGCATGCATAGGTAATTTGACCTTGAAAGCTGCTTATTATTTAGTCTTATTCCTGGATGACATTTGGCAACGAAAAATAAACTGGCTGATATTCATGGTCATTGAAGGGGCACCTGCTTACAGAGTGTCCTCAACCATTTTAACCTGGCAGCTTCAGGAACTATACCCTGCTCTGTCTGCTTAGGCACAGGAAAAGCCAGGGAGCCAACCCTGAGTGTGGCTGCTTATGGAGATGGTAATACTTTTTTATAGGATTCTAAGATGGTGGAGCCAGGGGCTAAATCCTGTTTGAACGTGTCTCTTCGGTGCTTTACTCAGGAATCAGAAGCATTCTTTTTCCAGAAAGGAAATCAGAAAAAGGCAGAGCCAACTGTTGCCAAATGAGCCTGGCCAGCTATGGGGAGTCTGCATTGAAAGCATATCATAACCCTCACATTCAGTCAACAAAACACAGATCTAGTGCAGTCAATTAGTTGAGATCAGGGTGTTCCAATCGTGGCACGTGAAAAAAGAAATCTGTAGTGTTAACACCTTGGTTAAGGCTGGAAGCTGACAAACAGCTTGTGGATTGTCAGATGTCATGTGAGCCTCTATCTATATTAGTTTACGGTTCTCCCACCCAGATCATCCCAACTGATTTGTTAAATAGATTAACCTTCTCTAATGATTATCCCGCACACCACTTCACTTTGTTTAGATAAGCAGAGCCCGTCGGCTGGAAGGTGATCTCTTTGGGTTTTACTGTGTTTAGGAAACGCTCTTAAAGCTTTTGAGTCATATCATTAATATTTTTTATTAATATGGCATTACATTACCTTGAAGTATATTGAAGCTATTCAAACTATATAAATCCATTTATATTTTTCTAGACAGTTTGCTAGTCTCTGCCCATTGCTAAAATGTTAATATTTATCTTTGAACTCATTTTTAAATTGATGTTATTTGTGTTATTCAGTATACCATATTTTGTAGTAAATATTTGTAATTGATTGTAGGCTTCATGTGTAGATTTTTGAAAGATTAAATAAATGCCATTTAAGATATGTCACAAATAGGTTCCTATGATAACAGGCATTTTCATTTAACTTATGTTGATCTTTAGGCATGTAGGTACCCATTTATCAATTTATAAATTTATATTACCTTTACAGATTAATTAGCAAGAAATTCCTCTCATGTGGACTTTGGGAGTAATTGTATAATTAAGACAATTATTTTTATTTTGCAGGTTTTATTTGCCTCATGGCTTGAGCATAGATAAAGATGGAAATTATTGGGTCACAGACGTGGCTCTGCATCAGGTAATCTTCCATTTGGCCATTATTCAAATAGAAGTTCATGGAGTTACACTTTTGAAATGCTCTAGAGCTGTCTAGGTGTTTTTCTGTCACCCAGGAAGTTGATAAGAAAATGCAACTGCCACATCTGAAAGTTTTCTTTTAGAACTCAGTGCTAGGAAAAGCTAATGTGTATATAACCAAGTCCTCCTTCTGTGTGGGGCTGGCGGGACACCTAAGGGACAGACTAACAACTGTATAGGCCATCCCACCCTCCTTCTTGGCTTTTCCACATCTGCTTGTCTTTCCTGTGTCCCCAAGTCTTAGTTCTAATTTATCACTTATGTTTTATGGTTCATTTTCCTTAAACTACTTTAATCTATAAATCCAGGCAGGGTCTTTAGTATATCCATGTTTATGTATAAAACATGACATTTTTGTTGTTTTTAAAGGAAATTCTATTTCTATCACAGAATAGCCATAAAGTCTTCCTCTCAGAAGATAAGCTCTACTATCCATTTTACGAATAAGTGGCAAAGAGGTATGAAAACTAGAAAAAAAAAACTAGAACTCAGAAGACATAACTACAAGAGTTTTCAAACATCATCTCAGTAAATGTTTATCTCTCATGTATTATTGGTAGAGCATTGTACTATTATTATATTAGCCAAGGAGAGGCCAAAAAGGATGTTTGAAGTGGATGGAACAAGACATCCAAGTACTAGTCTCCATTTACCACTAATTACCCTTGAGCAGATTACTTAATCTCTAAGGGCCTCCCTTATCAAATAAAGGAATCAGACCAAATGATTTGTAGAGTCCCATCCAGTTCTACAAAGTATCTTCTAAATGAATCTCTGAGAGCTTACACTCTAATTACCTGTGAAAGTGGTCTAGGTCAGGCAGGAGTGTGCCAGTAATAACCAAGTAATTCAAAGTGGGTAAGGCTTTTGTTCCTTGTTAAAAAGGTGTTCAAACTGGATCCAAACAGTAAAGGTGGTCCTCTGTTAATCCTGGGAAGGAGCATGCAACCAGGCAGTGACAAGAATCACTTTTGTCAACCCACTGATGTGGCTGTGGATCCAGACACTGGAACCATCTATGTATCAGACGGTTACTGCAACAGTCGGATTGTGCAATTTTCACCAACTGGAACATTCATCACACAGTGGGGAGAAGGTACTCAATAAGACTCTTGATCTCTAATTGTTATTGTTAGACAGTAATTGTTAGACAGTAACAGTAGGGACTAGAGATTGGCCACCCCTCACATTCTCTAGAATTTAATTGTCCCCTGCAGTGGGAAAACCATGGCCTTTGTATGCACCCAGTTGGCAGCTTTCTTACACACACACACATACATACACGCACACACCATGCCTACACACACAAAGTCTTGTGAGCGGAAAAAGGAATGCTTCAAACTTTGTCCAAATTGGGAGAAAATGTGTAATGTGTTTGTGGGTAAGAGATATTATGGAATAAACTTACTACCTCATTTTTCCCCTGGTTCCAGATATTTAATGATTTACTACCATGAATTTGGAAAATTAGAAAACTTTAACATCAGATTTGGGTGATTTTACAAATTGTATATCTCAGATTTTTTTTTTGTTCTTTAGAATCTTCTGGGAACAATCCTAAACCAGGCCAGTTCAGGGTTCCTCACAGCTTGGCTCTTGTGCCTCATTTGGGCCAATTATGTGTGGCAGACAGGGAAAATGGTCGAATCCAGTGTTTTAAAACTGACACCAAAGAATTTGTGCGAGAGATTAAGCATGCGTCGTTTGGAAGAAATGTATTTGCAATTTCATATATACCAGGTATTTCATCTTTATTGGTTGTATTTTGTCATCCTGTCCTCTATCCTTAAAAATTATTTCTTATCTTAATATACTCTTAGTATAAATTTTTCTTATTAAGGGATTGAAGATGCCTTATATATCAGATCTTACACTATTTTAGTGTAAAGATGCCTTGTATATCATTTTCAACTCAGGTGACCCTTTTCTTTATTTAGCAATAAGAAAGAACTAAAATTTAATTGTATGTAATGGATTCAAAAATTGTTTCCAAACACTGATTTTCATTTTTCCTTAATGATGATCATTTGCTCTAGTTATTATATGATTCATATTATGTCTTCACACATCATCAACAGATGGTGTATATCTGCAAAATCAGTATCCAAAATGCTTCTGCTCCACATTTTTTAAAAAAGCAGGGACCAAGTTTTTTTTCAAAGATAAATATGTAAATGAAGTGAGGCTTGTATTTAAATGCCAGGAGGAGTGACCAATAAAATCCAGAATTTCGTTTCTTATTTTCAAAATAGATTTTCTTGATGTGTAGAAAATCAGAAAAATAATAGGAACTTATGACATAAGATCCAGTTAATTCATATTACAAAATACCTTGCATAAGATTTCTTTAAATCATGAATACTGAACAACTGAAAATATATTTCTAAAATGTATATATAACTTTTTAAATATATTTCATAAATATACATGTACCTGTATTTAAGTAGCATTGACTGTTTGTAGTCATCACTATTATATTTACATTTCTTGTTCTATTAAAGTTGCATATGCCTGCTGTCTTCCCAGGCTGCCCCCAATTTATTTAGGAAATAGAATAAATGGATTCAAGTACCTAGATGAGAAGCAAATTTGGCTTCCACAAGGAATAAGTAATAAAATGATAAAAGACTCATTAATGTCAGTGAAAAAGAAAGTCTCATGTTGCTTTTTACTTCATATTTAAAGAATAAATTTGGCAAGACCATTCACTTAAAAAGAGGGTGATCAAGTTCATAGTGAATAAAAATAAATCAAATATGAAGAGAAAAACATTAAGAGAAAAGATGAGAGAAAATCTGGTTAAAAACAATCTAAGCAAAGACAAAGTGTATTATAATTGGAATTTTCTCTACAATATTGCACAATAGTAATTGATTCTGATAGTATTGATTTTTTTCTTAGTACTATATGCTAAGGAACCTTTTCCTGAAATCCTTAAAAAATGATGAAAGGATCTTCAACAGCCGTTAGGTGTGATGTGTATTTTATTGTGTTTTAATTCTTTAAAACATAATAGTCAATCATCTGAAGTGTTTATTTAACCCAAACATCACAGTTTCCATTATTTTTTATAAGTACTAGTATAGTAAGAAATATAATTTTGCTACAAAAAGTATTAATGAAATTAATATTAAAAAGAAGGTCGAGGGGCACTTGGGTGGCTCATTTGGTTAAGTGTCCAAGTCTGAGCATGACCGAGTCAGCTCAGGTCATGATCTCATGGTTTGTGAGATTGAGCCCTGTGATAGGCTCTCTGCTGAAAGCATGAAGCCTGCTTGGGATTCTCTCTCTCCCCCTCTCTCTGCCCCTCCCCTGTTCACGCTCTCTCTCTCTCTCTCTCAAAATAAATAAACATTTAAAAATAAATAAATAAATAATGAAAAGATGGTCTAATTTTTTAATTAGGAAAAAGTAGGTCTTTGATAATCTAAAATATGCATCTCACATTTTCAAACTGCAGTTGTTTAAAATCAGATTATTCTGTTTCTACCATAACATCACGTATTAGCCTTTGTGTATTTTTCTCTGATACTCCTCGTAGGGATAGCAGCTATTACTTATTTTTTAAAAGATCTAACATCCCACAATAATTGACGTAAAGATTATCACTAGGAAGTCTGTGATATCTATGTCTCTATATCTATAATCTATTCCTAAGCCTCTGTTTCTATATCTATATCATTATCTATGTGTGTATTCCTGATTTTTACTGGCTTCCTAAATGGAGAGGCCTTACAATTCCTGGTTTTCCTATTATAAGGAGATTGGTCCCTTAACTTAACCTGTTTGCTCCTGTTCTTATTACTTAAGAAGATAAATTTGCTTAGTGTATTATTTTCTTCTTTTGTTTTCAATTATAAGTACCAGGCTGACCCTATGTTAATAGTTTGTATAATGTACATGCATATGTTTGAAGGCCAGTTTTCTCCATATGTTAAAGAAAGCTTAACTGGATGTATTGTCACAGGTTTGCTCTTTGCGGTGAACGGGAAGCCTTACTTTGGGGACCAAGAACCTGTGCAGGGATTTGTGATGAACTTTTCCAGTGGGGAAATTACAGATGTCTTCAAGCCAGTGCGCAAGGTATTCATATACATTGCCTAGATATCAGTTTTCATGAGAATAAACTAAAATAGGAATCTTGAATTCAATTTGTACTTGAATAATTTTCAAAAACTTTAAGGAGATGTGATAATCTTCTTAGCTAAGTTGATAGGGGTTTCCTATTACTATGTTTTATTTAGAATAAATATCCTTGTCTGTTCTTAGATCAATTTCTTCATATCAAAGTAACACTGTATGCTTTCTAAGGTTCTTAGTATACTTCACACGTCATAGCAGGCTGAAATTCACTGTAATTAGAATACCAAAAAATAATAATAATAATAAGTCTTTTCCTGGTTTCATCCAAGTAGGGAAGATGCCACAGTATATCAAATTGTACTTTTGTAGTTCTCTTAGATCCAACAGAAATCTTGTTTGCTTTTTGTATGCTGTTACTGCATTGAGCAACAAGACTTGAAAACAGCACTTCCTGGAATTCATTCAAGTCCTAAAGGCTTGGTTTAGGGTAAAAGACTAAAGGCTAGTTTTGACTTCACAAATGGCTTGCCACTGTTCATTCTAATAGTTTTTAGAAACACACTGTCTGGTTCAGTATGCCCATAGTGCAATGTACTTTCTCTTCAATATGACTGCCCGAATGATCAGAATATTCACATACGCTGCCTGAATGTGTTTGTGGCACATTAGTTTTAGAAAATTCAGCCTGCTCACTATCGACAATAGCCAAATTAAGGAACGAGCCTAAATGGCCATTGACTGAGAAATGGATAAAGACAATGTAGCATGTGTGTGTGTGTGTGTGTGTGTGTGTGTGTGTGTGTATACATATATACATATATATATGTATATACACACAATGGAATGTTACTTGTCAATCAAAAAGAACGAAATCTTGCCATTTGCAACAACGTGGATGGAACTAGAGTGTATTATGCTAAGTGAAATTAGTCAGAGAAAGATAAATATCATATTATTTTATTCATATGTGGAATTTAAGAAACAAAAGAGATGAACATAGGGGAAGGGAAGGAAAAATGAGGTGAAAACAGACAGGGAGACAAACCGTAAGAGACTTAATACAAAGAACAAACAAGATTGCTGGAGGGGTGTTTGGTAAGGGGATGGGCTAAATGGGTGATGGGCATTAAAGAGGGCACATGGAATGAGCACTGGGTTTCATATATAAGTGATGAATCATTATTACACCATATGTTAACTAACTTGGATTTAAATTTTTATAAAGAGTAAAAAAAAATTCAGCCTGCCAAAATGCTGCAAATAAGAGTTCTTTTTCAAAACATGTAAATATTTATGGGCTTTACTTGGATCAAAATGCAATTGTCATGAAACACGGGACAAACTGTGTCTCCATACTCATAACTCTTACAGTATTCTTTAAAATACAAAATTTGCTAGATTAAAAAAAAGCTTTAAAATGCCTCAATATTTGAGAAATATGTCTGTTAGAATACTGACAGCTAGTCTGGGATTTATCAAAATTCATCCTAGAGATATTTATTAAGTCCCTACTCTGTGTCAGGCACCATGCTAGATACTATGGATATGGTGGTGAACAGAACAGGACATGGCCTACATAGCCCCTTCCTTAAATGGAGTTTTAGCCAAAGTTACAGGATCTGAGCTGAACCAAACTGAATCTGATCTAAAGATTGTAGTACAAATTCCTTTTTTTCTCTAAGTTTCTACTGATACATAACAAAAAGGACTTTTCACCGTATTTTACCTGAAAAGCTATATGGAATCAAACATCCAATCATAGTACCCTTCAGAAAGAAATTCATTACATTGATAATATCTATTTTACTTCAGTAGTATTTCAGATTCTTAGTGATTATCTGATCTTTTTTGTTTTGCGCCTTTGAGTTAACTTCCTCGTATCTATTGATAAAGTAAGAGACTTAACTTTCTTTCAGGTCTTCACTTTGTATTAGTACAGTGTTTGCCTTGATTGGTCTTTTAATGCTAATATGATAATATACTGTGTCAACCAGGGACATTAACTTTTAATTCAGATATACATCTAGAAAGCAAAACTATGGGCTAATAACCAAGAAGCTAAATTCTAAATGAGCCTTATTCTCATAAAAATATGAACAGCCATGAATGAAAATCTCAGGAAGCATTATGCCTAAACATCAGCTTTCATCAGACATTCAACAATGAATAAGTCACAAGATGTAAGTCAGTACAGCAAACTTAAAAAGAGAGTCTAACTCCAAGGTGAAATTTGCTTTTTCTTTCAACAAACAGGACTTAGGCCAAAACATAGAAATTTGTTCTGTGTTAACTCTGTAAACTAATATCAGTTTATGAATCTCTCAGAATTCCCATTTAATCACATCATCACCAACATTAAATTTGGGTGAAGGAAACCATCTGGTACACTGACTCCTATGTATGAAGAGATTCTTCCCTCAAATCAAAAGTCAGGTTTTGCCTACTGTGTCAGTACCTCTTTGTGCCTGTCGACCACTTATTTCCTCATGTACTTGAGCTCTCTCCTCTGTTACATTCTTTAGAAAAGTTTATGCCTGTATGTATGAGCTCCAATTTATGTGTATGCAGGAAGGCTGAGAAAGTAGGGCAATAAAGATCATGGTTCTATTAAATGGCATAAAAAAGTTATGAGGGCAAAAGATACATGTTACTTTTCACTTTTTTACCCCCATAATCACAAGAAAGGCTATGGTCCCTAACATCTGCTTGCACACACACTCTTCAGGGTGGCATTTTTTTGTCTTCTTTCTGAATTAAAGGCAGCTCATGTGGAAGAGAATGGATCACTGCCACTCCATACCAAAAAGAAAAGAAAAGAAAAAAACAGTAAGCCTAGATTTATGTTGTTTCTCTAACCTTAACAATGGAGATTAAAATTACAATATTTGATAGGATTTGAACTCAAAATTTCACACAAGTGAAATGACTTATCCAAAGCTGCAGAGTAAGTAGCACACCTGGATCCTAAACGTAAGTCTTTGACCCTAAAGTGTGTTTTAACCTTTTAATCCCCGGAGACACACATCCATATACCAAGGGATTATATTAAACCACAACATAGATTGGTACAACTTCTTCTAAAGAGCTATTTTACTTCATATTAAGTAACTTTAAACATTGTTTGGTGTTAAGGCAAACATAATTGTACAGAGAACACAAATCTTTATGCATTTTTAAGACAGAATGTAAGATTTTGAGAGCAGGTTGGTTGCCCTGGGCTCTGTCTCCAGATGCCCCAGGAGGATGCTGTCATACTTACTCTTGTCAGTGTTACTTTGCTAGGGAGGGGTACCTCAAGAGAAGAAAGAAGAAACATCGTAAGAGTTTACAAAGCCTAGAGTGGAAGGCATCTAAATCCATTCAACTCTGAAATCCTAAAGCTTACAACATGATTTTCTGTTTCACGTAACACAAAACAGAATAGTTCATTAAAGAAATTACAGTTGAGTGCTTCTGACTGCAGTAGGAATAGAGGTCCTGATGTCCTATCCACTATTCTCCCCTCAGCCCCTCCAATGGCCACAGAGTATCCCCAACAGAACTCTTGGCTCCCTGGATCAGCTTGAGAACCACAGATAGAAGTTTATTGTTACTGTAGCCTTGAATTCATGACATACTGTGCTTTATTTAAAGCAAAATCCTTCGCCAATGACGAGTTCACACATTTCCCCCTTACCTTGATTCCCCCACCTAGTTATACTATTTTTCCCATCAGAAAATATAAAGAACTTACAACCATATGCTTTGCAAAGCAGTTTCTAAGAACATATTTTGGTACAGAAGAGGAACTGCCTAGAATTTGCAAGTCTGTTGCCACCTATTAGCTGAACCCAAAATAAAGATGAATATTTAATGACTGGCTTGTGAGATTTCAACAAGGCAACATTTTGATTTCTGGCTTTCTGTTATTCTCATGTGCATTTGTCACAGCTCATTTGATAGTATGAAGGAATGAGCCTCCTTGGCATGGCTGTCTCATGTTTCTTTCTAGTGTGACAAATTGTTGATTCACAAAGTACAGTACTGTCTCCACAGGATGAATTCTGCCCTGCCTAAAGTGAGCTAAGAACAGTAGTTTGCCTCATTAGTGCCCTTTGTACTCAGTAAACCGAAGCGGGCAGATGCTGCCTGATAAGACCACAGTCGGGATAATGCTTCTGTTCATACGCACTGGGCATATTTCCGAGAACTGTATACTCAGACAGGCTTACTGGCCTCAAAGGTGAAAAAAATCATCCATGTCCTACCAGCTGATGGACATGTAGCACCTTTGAAAGCTTCAGTAGCTATACTGAAATGGCAGCAGCACAAAGGCTGCTTTTCCAGGAACTAGTTGAGTGACCTTGAGAAAGTCACAGCGCGTGCTCCCCTGTCTCTTGTGTCCTCATGACTGAGATGGAATTGATTTGAAATGGAAATATGTCATGAAGAAAAACGTATTAAAGCACTGAATATTGAAGTATATTAAAAAAACAGGAAGTACTTGGAGGAAAAACTCTATTTGTTTCCTTTTGCTGACTGAAAATAGTACAAACTCTGGGCTTCAGAGTAAGCAAACCTCACATTGCTGCATATCACCTTGGATGCATTCAGCAATAGTCTGAATGCCCTGAAACTTTGAAATGACTCCTCTTATCAGTAATGTATAAATAGCTTTCCAGGTAGCATATGATAGATAGCTTGATGGGAATAATAACAAAAATTAATACTCAGTTTTTTTTTACTTGTATAAATTAAAACAGGAAAATGTGATAGTGATTAAAAGAAAACATGGAGGCAAAAATAAATATAAATAAATAGGTAGCTAATGCAATATCACGTAAACAAAGCTGTAAAAAATTAATCTTATAAATGTTCACTTTTAAAAGACTTGAAAGTCAGTGGTGAGGGTCCCTTGGCATTTTCCAAGGCACAGAACTACGTGTGGCAGAGTCAGTGCCCGGTGAATGAGTGAATGCTGCTTCTTGGCCTAGGGTTGTTTTGACGGAGTTATAGTTTGCTTGGTTTGATTCATAGGCTTCTTGTTTTGTTGTGTGCCTTGCTTTGTTTTTCTGCCTTGTCATGAAGAATTCAAGTGTGGGCTCACCACCCTCATTTTTACTCTGGCAGCACTTTGACATGCCTCATGATATTGCTGCATCAGAAGATGGGACTGTGTATGTTGGAGACGCTCACACCAACACCGTGTGGAAGTTCATCCTAACTGAAAGTATGGTTTTTACAGTATTATTGTCCATATTTTCCCTCAATTGTATTGCTTCAAAGCATGTGAAAAAATATTTGCATTCCCTTCTCTTTTTATTGATAGGAGTAGGAAATCAAAGCATAATCAACAATTGTTAAAAGACCTGTTTGGTTTCATTTCAGGGATTAAATTAATTTTTAAAAAGTAGAGAAGTAGAGAGAAACACCTTTTTTTTTTTTTTCCTGGAAGTTATCCCCTTGTTTCCACAGATACTCCACAGGAAATTCTTGATGCCTGGAGTAATGTCTGTTACATTGAAAGCCAATGTTAATTCCAAGTTAGTTCCAGAGGGAGAGGATGGCTTTGGCAAAGCAGAGGGGCTGACTGGCTTCCACACTGGTATCACTTCCCATGTGGCTCTTCAGCTCTCAGTAGCTGCCGAGCACCTAGGAGCGCCAGCATCTGTGTCAGACACATAGCATCCCTAAGCAGGAAGCACTGCAATTTCCCCTTTTAGACTGCAGCTTGTTCAGAATACTGAATTATTGTTTCACGTAACTCAAAATTATGTCTGGGGACAGCAAAGTTTCCCTATTAGGATCAAGGCAGCTAGTTTTGGGTATTTTCTAAGGGCAATTTAGACATTATTTCTAATTCTTGAAAAGTATACTAACCTAGCCTCTGATATCATAATAAAAAACAAGTCTCAGTTAAACTGGGTCCAGGGGCACCTGTGTGGCTCAGTCGGTTGAGCATCTGATTCTTGATTTCAGATCAGGTCATAATCCCAGGGTCGTGGGATCGAGCCCCGCATCAAGCTACGTGCTGAGTGTGAAGCCTGCTTAAGATTCTCTGTCTCCCTCTGTATCTCTCACCGGCTCGCACACTCTCACTCAAAAAAAAAAAAAAAAAAAAAAAAAGTCAGGGTCCAAAGGCCCAAACAATAGGAGAAGATGGAGTTAAGGAAAAGAATTAAAGAGTTGAAGACAGTAAATCTGAGGTGTCAGGAACTGCAACTGGCAATTTTAGATAGATAATAAGATCATTTGGAATTAATGAAGATAAATACTAATTATAACAAGGAAAAGTGAAAATTACAACAAAGAAAAAAAGTAAGTTATAACAAAGGAGTAAAATCAAGAGTCTAAAAACTTTAATCATCGAGCATATAGATCTTGGAACCCAAGTAAATTTGGTAACTGCTGTCTTCAGCATTGACCTTTGAGTAGTTTTTGCTGTTTTGTAATAAGTACCCAGTTAGGGTTGAGTGCACAGAGGTGTCTGTGGCCTATTCCACTCCAGCAGCAACCTTACATTCCCCTCCCCAAGCACCTGCCTCCTCAAAGAGGAACCAGAAGGTGTGGGCAGACAGGAAAGTAAATAGAGAGATGGATAATTCCCAATTCCAAGACTAAATCCAGGCTTTTCAGAATAGAAAAAAATGAATAAATACCTTTCAAGATAGAAAAAAACCTCAGAAATCTAAACAGTATCTTCATTTTGCAGATAAGAATATGATACTTGAACTCATTAAGATTCTGGTCTGAGGGTCTTTATATCACCCTAGGGGTCAGTACTCAACAGAGATGCATGTCCAAGTCACGTGGTGAGGGCTTTCAAAACACATGTGGTCAGATCCTACTCAAGATCTATAGAAAGAAGAAGGTAATAATATGTGTATTTTGGAAAGGCTTCCCAAGTGGTTTTGGTTGAGAAGCGCTGCAATAAGCATTCAGCTTTGAAGGAGAAAAACCCTCTCTGGAGTCCAGAATGCAACTGAATAATAAATCTTGAAAATAGTACTTTGGGAATAGTAAGACTGCCTTTGGAGCTAAACAAATGTCTCCTGTCTTTGCATTCTACTATTTAACTAGTGAAATCTACTTACGTAGCTAGAATACTGGTCATCAAACATGGCAGAATTAGTAATCAGTCTATGTCCACATAAAAACAGAACCACTTGAGGTTTCAGAAATACAATATTATGAACTCCACAAGGAAAATCTCATTTTAAATATGAAGGGCTTAGAAACATTTCAACTTTCCCTAGGAGACTGTATCCAGGATTCATGGGCCTGGCCCCGAATTAGTGGTTTGCTTAAAACACATATTTTCTACTAAGTGAAATTAATGTCAAAATTAAATTTTCAAAAAAATATTTTTGGAGATTCTGATTTTCTTTCTTCTTTGCTGTGCTATATTACAGAAATGGAACATCGATCAGTTAAAAAGGCTGGCATTGAGGTCCCGGAAATCAAAGGTTGGTCATATTCCTCTTATGACTGAAACCCAAGACTATTTGTGCCGAATTCTTTTATGGCCCTTGATTGCACTTTAAAAATTATCAGACTAAAAATATAATCCGGTAAACCATCCATAAGTTTTACTATGTACTGAGCCTTTAAACCTGCATGTTGACACTGTTTTCTTTGTTAAATGGAGTGGTAGTAATGAGTTCAAATTCACTGATTTCAAGTGATAGAAAGTGATTCTGAACAAGCGGGCCAGAGACATTCAGAGAGGAAAAAAGTAAGTCACTTTTAGAAGTACATTAACCTCAGACAAGCAGAAAAATACCATGCAGTATCCTGGAAAAGACCTTCCTTAATGGGCTGTAGTGTAAATGAGTGAAAAAAGTATCTGGTGAGTTACTATTATAGGTGCCTGACAAGCTGAGCAGCTCCCTAAGCTCCAATCTTAGCACCATTCACCCCCAAAATCTACTGAGGGCCATCTGTGTATAAGGGACTACAATGGGTTTAAGGGAAATGTAACTGTGCCTGACTTCAAGAAAGTTAGAACCTATAAGGAGGGAGAGAGAGGGAGGGAGCGAGCGAGCACTATACATATATACAAATAAGTATAGTTTTGGTATATACTATCAGGAATGGGAATTGGAATTTAGCTACTGGTAAGCAACCACTGGTTTAATTAGAAATCCCAGTCAAATAATGCTCTCCCTTTGCTAGGATCAGTTTATATTTGTCCATGTTATACTATCTGTAGGTTTTCACATGGTCATGTAAAATTAAGAACTCACTAAAGGGTGTTCCTAATGTTTAAGTAGCAAAGTGATTCCGTTATTAGTTGCTTTACAAATGATTCACCTAGATGTTCAGACTTAGCCCTAGGCTTGTCTTCCTTTCTCATGAAAGCAGGCGGAAAAAGATGCAAAGAAGCACGAACCAAGAGGGAGTGTAGGGATTTGATATAGGCAGATAAGAGAATATAGCCAGCTCAAGGCTGAAAGGGGTAAAATAATATTGTAAAATGAATAAACAGCAAATGTTTGCCATTTGTAGAAATTCAACCCAAGTGACTCTGCTCAGTGGCATTCATACCACTGAAGAGTTCCTGATGCTTTATTTTTCTATGCTTGTTACATATAGAATTATTGGTGAGTTGGAATAAATATATTATTATTAATAATAGCTATCATTTATGGAGCACAAACAAGGAGGTATACAAACATTACTAAGTTAATTCCTTACACTGTGTGTAATTAGTATCATCCCCATTTTCCATGAGGAAATGGAAGATCAGAATTACTACTAAGTGGTAGAGCTGGGGTTTAAACCACAGTGTATTTGCCACTAAAGCCTGTGCTCTTAACCACTATCCCTGTACTACTGAGGAGAGATGAATACCACCAAAATCATTTACCGTACATTCTTCCAAGAGCTAAAGGCTGGGGGTGGTTGTAGTTTACTCTGAAATCTCTGGGATTTCAAAGTGGACTCAGGCCACTTTTGTTTAAATAAATCCCACCAAAAAAAAAAAAAAACATCCTAGATTGTAGTGTTTGGATTGTTGACAACAGCCCAACCACACTGATCTCCTCTTGCCAGGTCAATGAAGGATGAACAGTGCTGTCCCCAGGCCATTTTCTCTTTCCTCAGTGCACAACACTGACTGCGTTTGGTCAGAAAACCTCCCAGCCTTGTGGCAGAACACAGGAGTGCAACTAGTAAATGTCATTGAAATATCTTATCATGACAGTCTCATTTTAATAGTGAGGAATTAAACACCTAAACTCAAAACACCCAAATTCAAATGAAGTCGTTCTAATCCTCTTTGGATCCATGACTCTCATTAAACCTTTCTTTTTTTAAAGATTATTTTCTTATTACACAAAGGAGTATAAATCATGCTGAATCTCCAAAAGTTTGTCTTTTATCAAAATCTGAAAGCTTAATTTAAACCATCCCTTACAAAAGAGAGGGAGAAACATCATCCCAGAATTAGCTGCCGTGTAAATTTCCAAATCTGAGTAACCTCTGATGACCTTCATCCCCACTGTGAATGGTCATATAACTGATGAGTAATAACAGTATTTCAGAACCAGTGTTGTGTTCACAGGGAGTTGCAGAGATAAGAGAACATGTGATGATAAGAAACTCAGGAAAAGGCGTTTTCAGATAAAGTTGCTAGGGATAAAACAGACATCAAAATCATAGCCTTTACCCCTCGCTCCCCAAAATAAAAGATGATGACAGCGAATCAGTCTTAATAACATAAAAAGAAACCCTCTAGTGCAGCTAGTGTCTTAGGCCTTATGGAGAACAACACGTTATAGGGGAAACACATTACATTTAAAAAAATAATAATAAAAAGATGCCAGCTAAAACCTTCAGCCTTCAGTTCTGTCTGTAATAAACTGGGTAATAACTACTGGACTGCTGTATTAAGAATGCCTCTCCTTTACTGTCTGAGTTATTCCAAGTGGCCTCCAAGCTTCTCCCTTTCTCTTAAGGGGAAAGAAACATGTGCATGCTTGTATGCGTGAGCTCACACAAGAATGTACCTAGCCTCCCTTTCTAAACTCAGTGCTTTAAAGAAGGGAAAAACTTCCTATATATCAACTTTCCATAATTATATTTATTTCCAAATACGTATAGGGATGCCAGAAGAGCTTGTTTGAAGACATTTTTGTTTAAAATGGAATACATCTGGCATCTTACATGATAGAAAAATGTCATATGAGGCAGCCCTTCTCTTCCAGAAGCCCCAGGTTCTGGATAGTCTTAGAGCTTCTTCACTGTTCCTTCATCAGAGATGTTCCAAATTAAAGAATTTAATTTTTAATTAAAGAATTTAGGATAAAGAATAAAAGTGGCAGAATTTGAAGTTCCTAGAATCTTATATCATAACTATTTTTTAGACTTTTTACTCCACTTGTAAAAGTTCCAGAGAAAGAACAACAATATTGCATATTTTTTTTTGGACTGGGAAATTTAAATTTATCCACCCTCTTTAAGATATAGAGTATCTTTTAAAATCTAAACATACTTCAGCAGGTTCCAAAGTTAGAATGTTTGTGTATTTTTAGTAGATGCACTCAGATTACCAGAGGGGGTGTGGAAATCAAGAATTTATAAAGTGTAGTGTGTGTACCTTAGTGAGGTCATTACCTCATTCTCAGCATACTCTCAGTTAATGCTAAACGGATTCTGTTAGTCTGTCTCCTACTTCACAGTTCTTGTTTCCTTTTACTGGAGCCCAATCCTAGCTCTGCCTTTATATAAAGGGAACTAGATATGAGCTGGTACAGCCATTGTCTTTGGTCCCAGTACACCCACTAAATGACATAAAATGCTGTGTAATTAGTCCAGTTATAGTCACCTTCAAATAGAAACAACTCCTTCTTTCAAGGCAACAAATTCTTGACTACCAATCTATATCTTTGGTCTGTTTTTTAATCCTGTCTTCTATTTATTGTTATTTTCCTGCTTAAATATAGAAGGCATTTAAGTAAAACAGAACAATTTGCCTATCATTTCTATAATCATGAAGAAAAAGATATAACAGTTAGTGATCAGGAAGAGTAAGAATCACACTTGTCTTCCTCTTGGAAACTGAGATCTAGACAGATTACATGTGAGCCATTTAGATCGATGAACCAATCCCTTTCCTTCTCTCCTGCTGAAGGTTCAAAGAGCCACACCAGTGGACAAAAGAAGAGAAATAATGGTTTTCCCTTACCCATAGTACAGAGAAGGAAATGAAGACTATGAGGCCATCTGTAAAATGGTGATACTAATAGTCCCTACTCATAGGCTTGGTGTAATGATAAATGAGAACATTGCCTGAAACAGTACAAGTACTCAGTAGGTCTCAGTGAGATCATGAAGGAGGCTGGCTCAGAACAGTGAAGCAAAAAGCTGAGACCTGCCATTTGTGTGTATCATAAATGGTGTTTATAGTGTCTTAAGTTGAGAAATGCTTCCTTGGAGAAGTGTCCAGCAAGCTACTAAGTGTGTAAACACATATTAAACATTAACCAAAAATTTTCCTGATTGTGTTGAACCAGCTATTCCTGCCATTTTCTCAAATTTTCCATGAGGCCATATGATAACACTCTGCATCACACCAAGAAACTGAAGTTCCAGAAACCTTGTGAGCATTTTGACAAAGATGACAGTAACTCTAGACTTTGCACACTAGGGTTTTTGTACAAGTACACATATGTGCTTCTGGAGGGCAAGAATGTTGCAAGGCTCAACCTCATTTTCAAATCAGTAGTTGTTAAGATCCCTGAAGCAGTTTATATGGTTCAGCTGTATCAGTTCCCAAACAATACTTTAGTCCTGGTATCTACCCAGTACCAGTCCATGTCAGAGAATTGTTCTATAAGCTATTTTCATCAATACAAAATCACATGCAGTGCTTCTGTGTACACTTACAGCTTGCTAGGAACTATATAAAAGAAACTGAAAAGGACACAGTTCTTTTTCCAGTTTGAAATCCTAGAATTAATATGTGTAACTATGCATGTGATATACCAGTAACTCACTGAACATTAACAAGATTCATAAACTAAAGATACAAGTAAACACACTTACTAAGAACCTTCTCTATGAGAAACATTCATACTCAACAATTTTATGAAGATGTTTTTGTTTGTTTGTTTATCATCACGGTTCTACAGATGAGGTTACTGAGGCCCAGATTACTTAAGTAACTTGCCCAAAGTTACACAGCTAATTTGTATAGGAGAACTGGGATTTCAGCCCAGATTCGTTTGACTCTAGTATGTACACCAATTCTTTTCTCTGCACCATGCTGCCTATTAATTTTAACTTTGGAAAAAATGCAAAAGGAGGATATTTGTTTTGTGGAATTATGGGGAATAAAGGGCAGGATCTAACAAAAACCAATTTAGAGATACAAAACCATTGGGTGGAAATTACTAATCACAATAGCTGCTGCCAGCTTGGTAGATTCAGATATTGAAAGATGAACCCCACACGCACAGAACTCAACAAGTTCTTTATGAGCAGTTGTTGATTTGACTGGGTAGGGGTGGGTGGTTGGATTTTGGAATCTTTGAGTCAGTTGAATATTGTGAACTCTTTTTTCTCTGAAGAATCCGAGGCAGTTGTTGAAACCAAAATGGAGAACAAACCCGCCTCCACAGAGTTGCAGAAGATGCAAGAGAAACAGAAACTGATCAAAGAGCCGGGCTTGGGAGTGCCCATTGTTCTCATTACAACCCTGCTGGTTATTCCGGTGGTTGTCCTGCTGGCCATTGCCTTATTTATTCGGTGGAAAAAATCAAAGGCCTTTGGAGGCAAGTAAAATGAGCCCCTTGAACTTGGAACCTACCTTTGAAAGAGTTGCCCGAGTATCCCCAAAGTTTGGTTGTGATTTTTTTCAGTGTTTTTCCTAAGTGCTCTCTGCCTTTTTGGATGTTATTGTTTATGTTCCAAATATTGTCTATAGTTAGTATCACCATAGAAAAAGTATCCGAAGCCTCAGAAATTTAGATAGTTAGGTTAAAATATGACTTTTGATACTGCCTTTTAGCAATTGGCATAAGCCTAGTTAATATCTCCATATGAAACTGTGTAGATACATAGTCACTAGGGTCAGGAAGAAGGAGATCCTTGCTGTTAGAAACAGGCCCAGGTCTCAAAATACTTGGGTCCATTATTTGGGTGTTATGTTTTCCCCTCCTAGTCCTGGCTTTAGCTCCGAGCTACATGACCTTGGGCAAGTTACTTAGTCCCTCCAAGCCACAGTTTCCTCATCTATAAAGTAGGGATAAAATTCTCACACAGTTGTGTGACGATTATAGGAAATGATAAACATAAACCATTTATCACAGTCTCTGCCACCTAGTAAGTGCTCAATTAATACCAATGATTTTGAGAAACAGTCATTGGTAATAAAGTAATAAAAGTCATAAGAAGTCATAAAAGATACTTGTTTTAAACCTCAACTTTCTTAGGAAATCAACTATTCCTATACAATAGATCATTGGGTAGCTTTTAAATAGTGATAATTTGGGCCATCAGCCTTCCTTTACCAAACAAGGCAGGGTCCAGTGCTGGAATCAGTATTTTATCAGATCATTATCATAGTGTAGGAACAGAAGCTGTGTTCCTTTCAGGACATTCAGATAAACAAATAATCAACCCAGGATTCTCACCTCTCAGGAGCAGTCCCTTGGCTGGCTTCCCAGGTCCTAAGGCAAGCGTCTACAACTATGTCTGGGAAGGAGTCCATGGGCCAGAGTGGGAGGCAGCATTTGACCAAGAAATAGCATCTGATTCTATTCCAGGCCAAGGTGACCATGGCAGGGATTCAGTGCCCATGGCACAGCCCTGACACTGAGAAACATACAGAAACAAAAAACAGAGCATTCCACTTAATTAGTTGTGAAAGGGAATTTTTCTAGGACTTTGGTTTGCTTTTCATCTGCAATTGATAAAGCTCTCAAAAATACAGTTAACTCTTCAAAAAAGACCTTCTTCTGAGCCCCTGTTACGGGTATGGAACTGTGGTAAGCAGGATCAAAGATGAACACAGTGGTTTTCTTCATGGAGGTAGACGGAAGCTTCAGAAGAGCAAGAATCTTACATGTTTACTTGTTTACTTATGTATCCTCAGCACAAGTCACAGTTCCTGGCACTAGAGGTTCAATAAATAGTTGTTGGGGAAATGACTGAATAAATAAGTGGAACTCACAGAATAGATGACACATAAAAAAGAGAGGACTCTATATAAAGGTAACAATGGAGGGTGGTAAGTGCAGTGATAAGTACACAGAGTATCAGGAACATGAGCGGCCTGGGACCAGGCAGTAGGGATGGTGGTAATCAACCCACTCTGGAAGAGGGAGTAGCTGGGGGGTTAAGAAGGCTTGGTCCCTCCTGTTCGCTATTAAGCACATGCGACACGGCACTGTTACAGAATAATGAGTGTACAGGAGTGTGTTGGGAAGGCAGAGACCTAAGTAAGACCATATGAAACTACCATTCTTTAATCATGGTTTATTTACAAATATTGCAGTTTTATATGGTTCCATATAATACATTTAATTCTAAAAGTGGATCAGCCTCTCACCTTTTTTTCAGCATTTGTTCTGGATAGATCTTGTCCAATTAATGAGTTTTCATAACCCTCATAAAAGACCTTTCATTTATTCAACACATACTTAGCGCATGTTAGCTCCACATTAGACACTGTAGTAGGCACGGGATACAAAGCCAGCTAAGGGCTGTCCTGCATCCTTATAGAACTTATAATCTAATTGGTTGGCTTTCTAACAGTCTTAATCAGATTCTTTCCTTCTTGCCTATTTTTCTCCACACCCACTCTTCTACCTTTCCTCTGGCATCTGCTTGCTAGCTTTTTCCTTGAGGCTGCCTCTACTCCTGGTTAGAGACTTCATAGGAGAACCCCAAGCCTCACTTCTCTTAGGGGAATAGCCCTCAGGGGAAGCCAAGACAAAAAGGGCAGACAGATACAGAGCAAAGGGAAAAATAAGTCCATTGGGAGTTCTGCCTCCCCATAAAGAAAGTCCATCCTTCATGGAGATGGGAAGCCCCATGGGAGAATTTGGGTCACTTTTATGACTAAAACTATCCAGTGTTTCAGGTCCTTGCCTTCAATTAAGTCTTTTATACAAAGAAGAAATGATGCACATGAACCCAAGGCTTTCTCAAGCAGGACATGTACTGTGCTTAATAGAAAGACCAAAGCCTAAGACAAAACTCCTAAATTATAATAACCAAAGCTTCCCAAGTTATTACAAATTCTTGGTAATTTAATTTTGTCCTAATAAAAATAATTAATATTTATTGAGCATTTACTGTGTATCTACCAGGCACTGTTCTAAACACATCACATGCAGCATCCCATCTAAACCTTCAGATGGGTAGGAATTGTCATTGATCCCTCTTTTCTCCGATGAGAAAACATAGGCTCAGAGAAGTAATTTATTGAGACTGCAGAGCACCAAAGTCAAACCCAGCTCTGGCCCTCAGATACATCATAATAATATATTGCCTTCCCCCTCCCCCTTTAGAATTGCTTACAGACAAGACCCAGGCCTTGTTTTTAATCATTTATGAATCCCTGATTCTGTATTGAAAGTTGAGTCCATGGTTGAGGAGGGTGATTGGGACTCTCTTTGAAATGTGCCATCTTTTCCTAGCAGATTCTGAACACAAACTTGAGGCAAGTTCAGGAAGAGTGCTCGGAAGACTCAGAGGTATGCGTGTGACCTTTCAGAATAACTTCACATGTGGCTCAAAGTCAACAAGCTCATGCCCTTACAGAGCAGGGAGATATTTCCTATTTCCTCTCTGAAAAGTAAACTCCTCGTGTGCGGCAAAGCAATGTTAAATGCAGAATGCATACTAAACTGAAGTGTGTGGCTCTGGCAGCACATTTCCCAATTTCGTTTTTTTCTACCTTGCCTTTCTATATTATCTAACTCTCTTCCCCTGCCTTTTATCTGGCTTCATTTGTCTTCAGTAAATTTTCTATCACTCCTGTCAGCATGTCAGTGCTTGTCATAGTGAAGATGACCTTTTCATATAGTCATTGAAATGAAGAGCTCCTCGAGGGATGCCAGTTCCAGAGAGCCAGGAAAAAGCAGGAGCTGAGAAATGAAAATGAAATAATCCTACAGAAACACACAATCCTGGGGAGGTTTTTTCTTATTTATTTTAATAAATCTGTACAAGTAATATCTTTCTGACTCTGTAGGTTAAGTATCTCTTTCACTTCCTTTGTTGTTATTTCCCATCCCAACTTCTAATGTGTTTACCATTTAAGAATTTACAAGTACACCAAGAATCCTTTGTGCAAACTTTACCTCGGTTCTGTGTCACTGTGTGCTTTCTCCAGGAAAGGGAAGCGGAGGCTTAAACCTTGGAAATTTCTTTGCAAGCCGGAAAGGCTACAGCCGGAAAGGGTTTGACCGCCTTAGCACCGAGGGAAGTGACCTAGAGAAAGAGGAGGATGATGGAAGTGAATCAGAAGAGGAGTATTCAGCACCTCTGCCTGCGCCCTCACCTTCTTCCTCCTGAAGACCGGGCTTTGATTTAGGTTGATGGGATTTTCAAAGAATGCCCGATTCCTTTCCCTTTAGCACGTTTAGACTTTTGCGTATTTAATTGTAATCTGTACTAGTCTATGTGGGACTGTACACGTTTTATTTCCTTTGTTTTGATTTAGTTGGCTTCTGTTTCTAGTTGAGTTTCCTCAAAGTTCATAGCAGTGCCATTGTCTTGATATGAACATAGCTTAGAGGAAGGATCCTCTTCTTCCATCACACTACTAATTTAATGATGGAAGCTTTGCTCTTTTACATTTTTGAGACTTTTCTGTAGATGTAAATAACCCGATTCTCTGCTTGAACACAGTATTTTCCCAGTAGCACTTCCATTGCCTATGTCTGTCTTTGGTGCCTTTCCTGTTCAGCATTCTCAGCCTGTGGCAGTAAAGAGAAACTTTGTGCTACATGAGGACAAAGCTGCTAAATCTCCTTCTATTTTTTTAAAATCACTAACATTATATTGCAACGAGGGAAAGAAAAAAAGTCTCTATTTAAATTCGTTTTTTAATTTTCTTCTTCAGTTGGTGTGTTTTGGGGATGTCTTATTTTTAGATGGTTACACTGTTAGAACACTATTTTCAGAATCTGAATGTAATTTGTGTAATAAAGTGTTTTCAGAGCATTAGCTGTCAGAGTGTATTTTGCAATTTTTGCATATTTGCAGGGTTTTGTATACAACTTTTGTAATAATTACACAAACCACGTATACAGTGAAAACTACCCAGTGTCTTCAGCAGAAAGAAATGTGTTGTATTAAAATGAAGATGATATTTTGTTATGTAGCTGATATAAATTAAAAGCCAGCATCAGAATTTACATACATGTGTAAAACCAGGCTCTCTTTTAAAATACAAAGAGGGCTTTTGCCTGTCTATCAATCAGGAGGTAAATAATTTAATAAAAGATGATCTAGCTAAGAGGAAACCTGTGTCTCAAATTACATATGCAAATGGATCCATCAGTATAGGTTACTACTAATAGTTTTCTTTTTAAAGAATAATTTCACTACAATTCCATGTATTTATGGGAATATTCATCTCTTACAGTGACTATGAATTACTTTTATAACATCTTTTTCATAATTCATTAATGCAGTTTAATAAGAACATGATCACTTTCCTTTGTATAATAATCAGACTCTAGAACCCTTTCTTCAAAATGCCTATATTTGCAATCCAGGCATCTTAGTAGTGGCATATTAGAGATTTAATTGACTCATCATGAAAATACAGAGTGCTTTGCAAAAAAGTATATTAATTAGAATGTCTTCCAGCTATGTTATTTTTAAAAGTCTAACCTGGATTTTTTTCTTCTCATACTTACACCAAAGAGGATCTGCTTGAAAGATTTGTTACTTTCCATAGAGTCACCTTCTTATTACAGCTTAATTTGGGCATCCTCTCCAAATAGAAGCCTCACCTTTTTTTTTAATTCTTATGATCTTCCTTCTCAAATATGGAATATATTTTCCTCCCTTTGCCAACTCCTTTATGCACTCCTTTTCAGTGCATCAATGATAAACATGTAAATGTAGAATGACAATACTATTCTGAGGTATATGTTCCTGTTCATGATATTGTACATATTTTTATTTCAACATCAGAATTAGTCCAGTACCCCAAAGACACATGTTTTATAGGTTGACTTTGATACTGTTCAAGTTTGAGGAAATTAGTTGACTTGCACTACGGTTATCTTTTGTGGTTCAATATTTGATTATCAGCTCCATTAGCTACTTTTTAAAATGTTACCTACATCTAATCTTATTCCTCAACAGTTTACAATGACTCAATGGATGCAAAAAATAAATAAAAATAAAAATGATAAATGCTGAGGTGAGAAAGAAAAATGGAGAACAAAGATAAAAATGGAAAAATTAATACAAGAGTAATTCCTATTACACCTGCTCAGGCCGGGAAGTTCTCTCTAAGCTTTCTAGCAGCTCATCAAGTAAAACTTGATTAGTTACATAATTCATAAATCCATTAAACATTTACAATTCCTAATTATAAGGCCAGACACACTTGCTCCCAAGTATCTTCTGAAAGACAGCAGCAAGATGTGTGATTAAAGTCTTCAACAATATCCATAGAGTAGACAACTACATTTTGCAGGTTTGTTCTTACATATATCCCTCAATATAGCATGTGGCATTTCATGCCTGATATAAGCAAAGGCATTATAAAGAAGACACAAAAAAAGAAAATCTGCTGGGGCATTATAATCCTGTCCTAGTACACTACCCTGATTCTACTAACCTGGCTTAATTAAAGATGGTAGACTATGGTAGACAATGAATGAACTCCATTGCCTTCAAGCAATCTCTCTACTACTGTCCTTAGCTGAACTTCATTCATTGAGACACTTAGAGAATACACTGCCTGGGAAGTGCCTACAGAAGTGGATCCTATCCCTGGCTTCACAGTAGAATCCCCTGGGGAATTTAAGAAGAAAACAGGCACTCCTTCCAGAGATCCTAATATAGTTGACTTACAGTAGGACATTGGTATAGGTCATGTTTTTTAATTTCTCTAGGTAATTCTAATGTGCATCCACAGTTAAAAACCATTGTTTTTGAGAATTGGCTATTCTACTTTGCTGTAGATAGCTGTATTTTCACATCAATCATAGTTTACACTACAAGTAGATAGCTGTATTTTCACATAAATCATAGTTTACAGATGTTTGAAGAGAGAAAATGGGGTCTGAGGTATTTTGCTTTGACCTGTAGTACCAAGATCTGAATATCTTAATTGTTCAATGTTTTAAATTGGGTAATTAAAATAGGTATAATTGACTTATTAAAAAGGCAAAGAGAAACAGCTGGGCTTTGATTTTTTTTTTACATTAAATTATCCAGAGACTATTGTTTGGGGGAGGTAAAAGAACAGCTTTGTCCCTCACTTACTTGGCCCTGAATTATCATATGCATAAAATCTTTTGTTCTGAGCTTTCTTCTAAGTTTATTATAATTTTTTAATATCTTAATTTTTTAAATTTTATTTTGAGAGAGAGAGCATGCATGAGCAAGGGAGGAGCAGAGAGTAGGAGAGAGAATCCCAAGCAGGCTCTACATTGTCAGCATGGAGCCCTAGAAGGGACTCAAACTTAACGAACCATGAGATCATGACCTGGGCCAAAACCAAGAGCTGGATACTTAACCAACTGAGCCACACAGGTACTCCATCTTCTTAGCTTATTAAATCAGTACATTATTTTTCAAAATTTCCATGTTTCTTTAAACTCTCACTCAAATGTTATATAAATTGAATGTTTAAGTAGCTGGATGGTAAGGGAAGCCACAGACTTGGTTTTAGGGCTTATTGCTCAGACTGTCACCTACCTAGTAGCTCAAAGTTGATGTCAAAGTTCATGTAGCCTATAGCAATACTCCTCAGACTTCAGTAACTATAAGTATCAACTGGGGCTACTTATTGTAAGAGGACTAACTGTTGGTCCCATTCTCAGAGTTTCTGATTCACTACATTGAGTGGGGCCTAGATCTCTGCATTTTTAAAAAATGTTTATTTTGAGAAAGAAAGAAAGAGTATATGAGTGGGGGAGAGGTGGAGAAAGAGGGAGAGAGAGAATCCCAAGCAGGCTCCGCTCTATCAGCGGGGACCAGGAAGTGGGACTTGATCTCATGAACCATGACATGAAATCATGACCTGAGCCAAAATTAAAGCTTAACTTACTGAGCCACGCAGGCACCCCAAATCTCTGCAGTTTTAAGAAGCACCCCTGGTGATTTGGATCAAGGTGTTTTATGGACCATCTACAGGAAATACGGTGCTACAGAGATTAGCTAAACCTAATTATTAGGCACACAAAGCCGTTTTCTCAAATATGTGGTTCCATAGAGCGAAAGGCCCAAGCCAACTCTCCTTATCACAATCTCTCCAAGGAGAAGCCACATTCAGCTGCTCTCTCAAATGGCCATGCCCTTACTTCTAGACATTTTTGCAGATCCCTAAATAGACTTCCCCTATCAAACTCTTATCTCATTGGGTTATAATTAAATAAATAAATAATTTTTGGCTCATTGTCTCATAAAAGAGGATCTAGGGACACAAAAAAATAACATCAGATCTGTTTCTCTCTGGCTCTCCCTGAGTCTCTTATTCTTTCTCTCTCTTCCTCTCTCCCCTGCAGCTGTTTTCCTCTGAATTGGATTCATACTCTAGAATGTTCTTTCTATGTGATATGAAAGATATCTCTGGTCGGTGTCTGAAAATTTGAGAGAGCCTCCCCTACGTTCCCCATATATATCACTCCCCCAAAAGGATTCAGAAACACAGAAACACTAGTGTTTTCTTCAGAAATGACAATAGATTTACAAATATATATCCACCAGTCCTTACAGTCCACTCTTGAGGAGTGAGGAAAGTTTTCCTTAGACCTTCTATGGCCATGGTCATTTCTGAGCTAATCCTTAGCAAAGGGAATGGGATTATTTTTATACCACTCAGGCCTATACCATGAAGCTTGATGGGATGAACTTTCCCTAAGTCCCATGGCTCCAAAAGAGAAGTGGTAGACACTGAAACAAAATTTAGATAGGAAAGAGAGATAAAAGAAAATGGTTGCTAAGGAGGCAACCAACAATTCACTACAGGCTAGCTGTAATCTAAATTTAGAGAATAAAATTCATTTATCTACAGATACCTGCTAAGCTCCCAAAACCTCAAATAGCTCACAATGTTGAGGAGGGGGAAAGCATAAAATCATTGTATTAAACTCAATGTTTGAAGTAGAGCAACACACCTGACAAAGTTTGTAGTCAGGGATCATAGAAGGTATATGTTAGGGGCGCCTGAGTGGCTCAGTCAGTTATACGCCTACTTCAGCTCAGGTTGTGATCTAGTGGTTTGTGAATTCAAGCCCCGCGTTGGGCTCTATGCTGGCAGCTCAGAGCCAGGAGCCTGCTTGGATTCTGTGTACCCCTCTCTCTGCCCCTCCCCCACTCACACTCTCTCTTCCTGTCAAAAATAAAATAAACATTAAAAAATTTTTTTAAGTATATGTTAATACTCAAAAAGGCATTTAATAGAAAAAAATTAAATGAAAGTTGTTGGTAGGCAAAAATTCTGTATAGTTCTTCAATAACTAATTCGCTTTTTAATCACCCTAGGGCTTCTCTAAAAATCAAATATTGCATAGTTTGTTCAATATGCAGTTGATACTCTTCCAAAAAGAATATAATTGCAGAGTACCAACAAGTTATCTAATAAAAATTCCAAAAGCAAAAGTTCTGCGTGACAGTGGAAAGTATGTTCTGAAACAAAGGCTGCAAAATTGGCTGAGAAGAGCCTCAATTCCAGATCAATGTTTAAAAAACATTTTAGTGTCATTTTCACATTTGTATATGACAACATTTAAACTCTAAATCATGTTAGTCTTCTTAAAATATCTAGTGTATCCCTTTCATTATTTAGATAGAATAAATATGTGCATTCTAATTAAATAAATAATAGATCAATTAATGATTGATTGATAGACTGACAGTCATAGCAGGAAGGAGTGAAAGAGGGGCAGAGGGAGAGATGAAGGTGACATCCACATACATAGATTTCTCATCAAGAGTTCTTCAGGGTACTTATTACCAGTCCAGTGAATGGCTGACATCTGGTGGTAAAACAGTGAAAATTTGCACAGATTTCTACACTCCTAAAAGAGGGACTATTCAGTGAATGATGTCTGTGTCTACAAGAAGAACAACTTAAAATGCTACTAGTCATCCAGTTTTTATGTTTACAACATGCCATACATCCAGGTATTGGAAAAGATCTGGAACATCAGGTGTCACACAGATCCTGACAGTAGCCATGTCCTCTTTGCCAATGCAGGCACCAGAGAACAGAAAACCATGAAATTGTTTGGCTATTTTTTTTTAACGTGAGCACTTAAGGAGGCAAAAATAAACATATATAATGTCTTTCAAAATCGTTTTCTTATTTTTAAGAAATAAGAGAAAATTTAAATTTGGTTCATAAAAGTAAAAAAGTTGGGGGCTTGGTATTGATCCCTGGGGAAGAAGATACAGCCAGTGATTACGCCAAAGGCCATGACATCACTGGCAAGGAGATTATTGACCTAGACTTGATCTGAAAACTGGCAGATCTGTGCACAGGGCTATGGGACTTGCTCATCATCCACAGCTTCAGGGGCAGCACCAGCTCTGGGTTTCTGCCTCTGCTCATGGAACAGCTCTTGGTAGTCTATGGCAAGAAGTCCAAACTCAAAGTTGCCAGTCCCCCAGGTTTCCACGGCCATGGTGGAGTCCTACAATTCCTTCCTGATCACCCACCTGACCCTGGATCATTCTCACTGTGCCTTCAGGGTCAGTGAGGAAGCCATCTATGACATATGTCAACACAACCTGGATACCAAATGGCCCATATACACCAATCTCAATCATCTGCTTGGGCAGATTGTGTCCACCATCACTACCTCTCAGCAATTTGACAGTACCCTGAATGGGAATTTGACAGAATTCCCAACCAAGCTGGTCCTCTACCCCCATATCCACTTTCCACTGGCTACCAACCCCCAGGCATCTCAGCTAAGAAGGTCTATGATGAGCAGCTGCCTGTGGCCAAGATCATGAATGCCTGCAAGCCAGCCAATCAGATGGCCAAATATGACCCTTGCCGCAGCAAGTACATGGTCTGCAGCATGTACTTGGGACATGGTCCCAAAAGACGTCAACACAGCCATCACCAGCATCAGGATGAAGTGCACCATCTGGTTTGTGGATGTTGCCCAACTAGATTTAAAGCGGGCATTGACTACCAGCCACCCACTTGTCATCCCCAGGGGAGACCTGGTCAAAGTGCAACAGACTATGTGCATACTGTGCAACACCACTGCCATGGCTGAGGTCTAGGCCTGCCGGAACAATAATTATGATCTCATGTAAGCAAAGTGAACATGGGAGAAGGCATGTAAGTAAGAAGGGGAGTTCTCTGAGGCCCTGGAGAACCTGGCAGCTCTCGAGAAAGATGAAGAAGAAGTAGGCATGGATTCTGTGGAAGAACAGACCAAAAAAGGGGAAGATACTAGAGGGCATCTGGCAGGTTATTTCTCTCAGGTGGCTTTTTCCTGCCACCAATCAGCATGGCTGGTTTCAAGGTGTTTACAATTAAAGTTTCTGCATTAAATGAGTAAAATCATAACTCTGTGAATACTAAAAATGATTGAATTTTCACTTTAAATGAGTGATTTTATGGTATGTTAATTTTACACACACACACACACACACACACACACACACACAATCATATTCAAACCCAGTAAACCACATGCGTCCTCAAAGCCTGAAACCTCCCAATCACAGGTGGGCCATGGACAAATGCCTCCATGTCTTCCAAAACTGAGTCATCACTTCTTCAAATAGTGAATCATTCCTACCCCTACCAAGAGCCTCACTAAGCAATTCCCTAGCTTCACGCTTGTGAAAATGCCCTATAGATGTCCTGCTTAGGCCACTGCTATATCCTTCTCCAAGGTGTCCTGCGACACGGCTTTCCTTGCTTAGGGAGAGGCCCAACAGATACAGGAATGTTTCTGTTGCATGTGGAAATCTGTGCCCCACAGCAGAATTTCTCTGCCTGGTGTCATCCTCTTGCTGTATGCCCCCATCCCACCATCAGGTAGAACTATTGCCTACTTTAGATCCCTCAGTTCAGGAAGCCTCGGTCTGTGAGGTTCAAAACATAAAAGACAGAGGGCCTTCCAGTAGGGAGAGATGTGAAGCTAGCTATGGAAAGAGCTGCATATGTGTGGGAGGAGAACAGAAAGCATTCAGCTTTCTGCTCCTTCAGTACCCATTCCGTCTTCCCTACTTACATATGACCAGTCCTTCATCACAGTTGGAATAAAACTCTTTACCACTGAAGCCAAACAGAGCTTTCTCCTCTGAGTGAACTGAACTGTCATATTGCTTCAGTAAAGCCCTGGATCCCAATGACCTTGGCAATCTAGGTATGTTAATAAAATTATATACTATGCTAAGACTTTTAGGTTCTATTATGTATTGGTAAGAATTCAAAGGAAGATTTAGAATTAAAGGCTAATAACTTCAAGTTTGTGAGGTAGGATAGGAGATATTCCTAAGACTTTCTGATTCTTTTTCTGGGGAAAAAAGTTCTCTCTCCAGTTTTCCAATTGAAAATTGAGGTAAAAATAGTAAAGTGATATTCTATATAAATTACAGTGGATCGCAAATTCCTCAGCAAAGACAAAGTACTATGTGATTGCAAAATAATATGTTACTGCAGAGACCAATGCTCTGTCTCATTCAGTTTGTACTGGCAGATGAGAATGAGATTTTTGAGAACTTGCAAGCTTTATTTGCAATCCCTTAAATGTAGTGTTAGCATCAGCTATATCCATCAAAAGGGGGAAGGAGGCCAAACGCTCTGCTGCCATCATTCATAAAGCTAGAAAACTTGCTTGAGCATCTGTTTGATCTGCCAGGTAATATAAATAATGCCACAGAGTATGAACAATCAGTCACCAGATGCTTTGGATTACTGCCTCAGCAATGATTAACAAGAAATGTGGCAGGTCAACTGCAAGTGCAGATCTCTGTAGCAAAGAGACACATATTGTCCAAAGGGACACATATTAATTAAAATTTTATTCTGGAGAGTTCTGAACTGTGCATAAATGAATGCTGAATTCTTATCCCCTGGATTCCAGACTCTTATCCAAATATCTACCCAACAGATCTACTTCAATGTGTAGTAAGCATTTCAAACTCAACACGTTCAAACTGAACTTCTCTATTCTTTCCCAAGTCTGTTCTTCCTAGTCTTCCTCATCTCAGTGGCAACTCGATCTTTACAGTTATGCAAGCCTAAAAAATTTGGGGTCATCATAGATTTCTCTTTTCCTCTAAACACCTACATTCAGTGTCAGCAAATCCTGTTTACTTTCAAAATACAACAGATACTAACCATTTCTCACTACCTCCATTACTACCAGTGCCATCATCATCTCTCACCTTAATTACTGCAACAGCTCATAACCAGTCTTCCATTGCCCTTTCTCTGTCCAGTCTTAATCCAGCTTCCAGAGTAATTATCTAAAAAATAATAATAATTCAGATATATCACTTTTCTCAAATACTTTCGGTGAGTTCCCATATTAAAGTAAAAACAAAGTCAATAAAAGGTCTGAAACAATTTATACTACCCCCTTGCCTCTATGATCTCCTGTTATACTCCCTACTACTCTGTTCCAGGTCTCCTGGGCCCCTTACTATTCCTCAAAACAACAGACACAGAAACATTGCAGCATCTTTGCGCTTGCTATTCCTTCTCTCTGGAATGCTCTTCCCCCAGGTAAACACATGACTGACTCCTTTTCTCACTTTATTCAAAACTTTGCCCATGTGTCACCTCCTTCTGTTAGTTGATTTCTCTGCTCTCTATTGTGTTCCCAACTTCATGCTTTTTTTATGTAGCTGTAATTTACTCATTTTCACTGCCATTTAGTATTCTATTGTATGAATATGCCACAATTAATTTATCCATTCTATTGATGGATACCTACGGTATTTCCAATGTTTTACTATTACAAAAAAAAAAAATCCTCCTATAAACATTCATGAACATAGCACCTGGTGCAAAATTGCTGTGTTATAGACTTGTGCATCTTCAGCTTTGCTATATAATGCTAAATTGTTTTTCTGAAATAGTTTATACACTCACCAACTATGTATAACTGTATTGTCTGCTCTACAGCCTTGCTGAGATTTTTAATTATTCCCAATATGGTAGTTTTTAAATCATCTTTAATAATGGTTTTGATCTGCATTTTTTTTTTCTGGCTATCAGTGAGACTGAGCATCTTTTAATATGTTGATCAACTGTATCAGGATTCGAATAGGGAACAAATGATAAGTTAGGATAATCAAAGGAACTAAGTACAAAGATGTGCATGGAGTGTAGATGAACCCAGACTGTCAGCAATAGAACTAACTGCTTCCACTCCTAGATCCAAAAGGATAAGAGGAGGGAAAGGTTACTAGAAACCTAGAGGAATAGAGTCTTATGAAGCAGGAAACTTTGGTTGAAAGAAACAGCCAGAGTGAGGAAGGGATCAAGGAGAACAAATATCTCAACTTCATTCTCCTCTCCTGATCTTCTGCCAGGAATCCTCACTGACTGAATCCAAGTGGATATCAATGAGGACGAGAAATTTGCTGAGGCCAGGATCTTGAACGAAGCACAGGGTGAAGAATGTAAAGTTGGTATATAGAGGCAAACAAAAGATATTGGCAGGGGCTATTCATTTTTACTTTTCTCTCCTATGAGTTCCTGTTCAAGACTTTTGCCCATTTTTATATTAGGTTATTATTTTTCATATTGATTTATATTAGTTCTTTATGTGGATAATTATTTCTAACGCAAATAAGATTAGTTTCTTTCTGATCTTTATGACTTTTCTTTCTTTTTCTTGCCTTAATATACTGAGTAGAGCCCCCAATAATTAATACCAGTGTTTCTTGTCTGGTTCATGATCTTAAACAGAATATTTGCAATGTTTTCTTCATTAAGTAAAAAGCTTACAATAGGCACTTTTTTCTTAACAACATATACTGAATCAGGATAAGGAAATGTTCTTCTGAGTTTGCCAAGAGGTTTTTATTATTGTTGTTGTTTTAAATTTCAAACGGACGTTAATATTCAGCAAATATTTTTTCTGCATCTACTAAATACAGGGTCTGCAAACTACTGTCCCCACAGGCCAAATCCAAACAATATATATATATTTTTTGTAAAGTTTTATTGGAAAACAGCCACACTCACTTGTTTAGGTACATATGGCTGCTTTCATACTACAATGGCAAAATGTTTAGTTCTATGGCCTGCAAATCTAAACTTTGCAGAAGTTTGTCAACTAGATGGTTATACAACTTTCCTTTTTACCTCTGATCATATGGGTTAGCTGGCTATTCTCAAAGCAAACACCCAAATCAATTCTCTGCCCTTTACTGCTCTATTCCCTCTGAGGCTTATTCTTACTTGCATCCCCAAGCTCCCTTGCCACTGGCTTTTCAGGAGGGCTGAGAAATGAGAGGCAGTACCAGGAGATGGGACGGTGGTAGCCCTCACTAGTCACAGTTCTGACTTGTTATGGTTCTGGCAGAGGATGCATTCCCCTATGGCTACAAATACTTACGGTTAAACCCTCTTCCATAATTCCATTTCTCACTAAGCACTTCCTCTCTTTGCCCTTTCAATCCTAGAAAGGTTATTTCTACTGTTTGATGGCTATTGTTAGTTACCAAAAGGATGTCCAACTCTCCCTTATGGGTTCCATTAATCCTTCTGTAAACTGTTCCTTAAATTTTCTTCAGTTATAACTATCTTTTGTGTTTCATCTCTTTCTTGCTATGTAAGAAATGCAGCTGTTAATTATACGAATTGCTTTTCTAAAATTAAACCAACCTTGAATTTTGGGGATCTACTCAATTGGTCATAATGGATACTGTTATAGGTCACTTCAGTTTGCTTTTTTTTTTCTTTTAGGTCTTTGTATTTGTATTTATGAGAGAATAACCTGTTAATTTCCTTTCTCATTCTGTCCTTTTCAGATTTTGATATCATGATTCTGCTACCCTCATGCCAACATTTAAGCAGTGTTCTATTTTTTCTAGACTGAATAATTTGTATAAGATAGTATGTATTCTGTACATTTTGTTATAAATTTTTGGAAAAATCATCTGGCTTACTATTTTAAAATCACTTTTGCAAGTTAATTTTTTTTTAGAATGTATCCATTTTACTAAGCCTTCAAATTTATTGGAACAAAGTTGTGATACCCTCTATCTTTTAAATATATGCCTCATATCTGGCTCTGACCCTTTTTTCCTAACTGTATTATTTACACAGTATTATTTACACAGAATTTTTATTATATTTACAAATTCCTTAAATTTATTTTTTTAGGATTGCTAACTCTTTCCTCAGTTCATGTCATTATATGTTTATTTTCTATTCCATTAATTTCTATTATCTTCATAATTTCAATTGTTCTATTTTCCTTAGGATTATTCACTTGTTCTTTTTATATCACATTATATTAGATGCTAAGCTCATTACTTTATAACCCTTATTCTTTTCCAAGATAAGCACGTGTCATAAATTTTCCTCTAAGAACAATTTGAACTGCATCCCACAAAATTGTTTGTTTTAATGAGACATAATTCACATACCATATGATTTACCCAGTTAAAGTGAATAATTCAATCGTTTTTGGTATGTTAATATGTAATACAGAAGTTACCATTTTAACCATTTAAAGTATACCATTCAGTGATATTACTTATATTCATAATGCTGTGCAACCACTATCTATTTCCAACATGTTCTCATTACTTAAAACAGAAATGCTAAAATCATAACCATTAGCTTTCCTTTCCTCCTCCACTATATCCTGGTATCTACTAATCTACTTTCTGTCTCTATAAATTTGCCTATTCTTATATTAACTGCAATCATATAATATTTGCCTTTTTTGTCTGACTTATTTCACTTAGCATAATGTCTTCAAGGGTCAATAATGTTGTAGCATTATTCAGAACTTCATCCCTTTTGATGGCTAAATAATATTCCACTGTATGTACATACCATTTTGTTTATCCATTCATCTGTTGATGAACACTTGGGTTGTTTCCGCCTTTTGGCTATTGTGAATAATGCTGCAATAAACATTGGTGTAGAAGTGTCTCTTCCAGTCCCAGCTTTCAAATACTTTGGGAATATACCTAGGAATGAAATTACTGGGTCATGTGGTAATTCTGTCTAGCTTTTTGAAAAACAACCAGACTGTTTCCCTCAGGGGCTGCACCATTTTACATTCCTATCAGCAATGTAGCAGTGTTCCAATTTGTCTACATTCCCATCAACACTTGCTATTTTCTATTAAAAAATTATTACAGTCATTCTAGGAGATGTAAAGTGACATCTCATTGTGGTTTAGATTTGCTTTTTCCTAGTGACTAATGGATGTTGAGTGAGCATCTTTTCCTGTGCTTTTTGGCCATTTGTATATCTTCAATTGGGAAGCACACAATCAAGTACTTTGTACATTTTTTAGTTGGGTTGTTGTCTTTTTGTGTGTTTAATTATAAGAGTTTTTAATATATATCTATTTTTTCTGGATTTTATGTGTTTTATCTACATTACATAAAAAGAAGCTATTACCTCTCAACCCATAGCATATTAACTACCTCAGGTAAAATTAGTGATTATTAAACATAATTTGTGATCAGTATGGCTTAACAGAGGTCTGACTCTAATTTCTATTCTGAAAGCATAGGCAGATTTCCCAGTAATTTGCTTCTAGCTATGACTAAGTCATATAAACCATCACTATGATCATTTTATCATTGTTTATGTACCATATAAAATTGAAAAATGAATTATATATAGATATATAGATACAGATATAGATATATAGATGTAGATGTAGGTAGAGATATATATGGATGAGATTCTAAATAAAAAGAGCAAAACCCAGTATAAAATACTGCTTAAAAGTCCAGAGACTATAGATTTTGTATTAGGATACAATAGAAAAATGTGATATTGGAAGAAGAGAACCATTCCATTTAGTATTTTTCTCTCCACCACTATATGAAAATGGTACAGGGGAAGGGTTACAATCAAACTCCTTCTTCTTTAGTTTGTCCTCCATTCTCCCTTCAATTCCTGAGACCATTCAGAACTAACAGAGGCTTCACTGTAAGGTAGGGGAGAGGAATGAAGTTGTCATTGGCTATCTGGTCTCCTCCGGCTACCCACCAGGCTAAGGAATTAGCTCTCCTGTGTGCTCCTCACAAGGACCTTCAAAGGTTGGATGATGTGATGGTCAGATAAGGCAAGGCCCCTGGGCCCAGGGCTACTTAACTTCTAAACAAGTTGTGAGTGGGTACACAGGGATGTAGCATTAATGGGCATGAGGAGGTAAGAAAGGGAGTGAGGAGAACATTGAGGGGTTAGAAGAAGCAAGAGAGACATTTGGCCTGGGCCTCAAGCTCAGGGCAAGCTACCAATTTAGATACATTTTAATTTAATGACACTGAATTGATCTTTGCCTGTTTAACATTAACTGTTAACACTGCACGAAGCTAGCATTTCCCATTTAATAATAAATGCATTTGTAGAACACAAAAGTTTAAAATAAGTTTATTTAAGTGCTTATTTTTGCTTTTAATTATTAGAGTTAGAAACTCCCAATGGAAGTGGCACAGTCCTTTGTAGAGCTCTAAACAAAAGTTACAACTTTCTATGCAGTCAAAAATAAGCAGAACAGAATACTTAATTTTTTTTTTCAAGACCCAACATAGGGATCCTATGAAGATGTCTGTGCAAAAGGCTACCAATGAGATTTTAAGACTGGGTGTAAGTAATGTATTCATTAAGGACTACAGGTTACTACTTCACTATCCTATTGGGAGGTAAGCTCTAGGAGGGTGGATATTTTTGTTTCTAATATAACCTCAATGCCAGAACAGTACCTGCAGCAGAGTAGGCATTTAATACATTTTGTTTTTAAGTAGGCTTCACGCCCAGCGTGAAGCCCAACACAGAGCTTGAACTTACAACCCTGAGATGAAGACCTAAGCTGAGATCAAGAGTCAGATGCTTAACCAACTGAGCCACCCAGGCACACCCTCTCCCACTTTTTTTAAAAAAATACATACCTTTTTTTATTGTATGAATGAATCCATTAACTAACCATGTAGTAAGTTTTCTTTTATAAATCTTAGTGAGTTGCTTTTTTCAAGATGGTCGTATAATAAAATTTTACACTTCAAATGTTGGTCATGATACTTAAAAATAACTTTTCAAACTGATATTATTCTCATTTAAAATATTTTTTCTTTTATTATAGTTCAGCATCTCCATTTCCTACTATATCATGTTTTTAGGTGTATACCACAAGGTGGCATACAATACCTCATGAAGATATTTCTGGACATCTGTCAAAAGCTTACTGTATACTTATAGAAAACCTCCCTTAAATCCAGGCAAGAGGGACTCCAACCCTAGACCCTTTGCTTGAGAGCTAGGCCCTGTCCCATTCTATCATATGTCCCTCTCTACAGGGTGAGAAGATCACAGAGCCCAGGGACATGTCCCTCCTCACCTGGAGAACCTCTTCCAAGGCCTTCCCAGTCCATCCCAGGACAGTGGATGAAGCCGGAAAGCACATTTCAAAGGTCTGGACTGTTGAAGTAGCACACCTGCAGGAGCTGGGGTGGGTAGCACACCTTGGGAGAAGACGGCACTGGGACAGAGAGAGCGGAGTCCAGCTTGCCCTGCTTTGCCACTCATCGGTGCAGGGCTCGAGGAGTCCAAGAATTCTGGGAACCTTAAGAAGGCATGTTTGCCAAGGTAGGAACAGTTAGTGTGATTTATAACTTCTGATTATTTAGGCATATGGTATGTGGACCTCCATTTTCACGGAGGGAGTCTGCAAACACTAGAGACCAGACTGTGCATGTATATAACTTGTTGATATTTTTTGTATTTGTTACTTATAATATGTACTTGGAATTAGACTACATTCGAATCCTGAGATTTCAGCAATAAAATCAGCAGCTTATATGAATAGCTTATATTGGCTATTTATCAGGAAGTAAAAACTTTTATCAAAATGGCCTATAATACAATTTGTAAACAAAGGTAAGCACGGCAGCTATTATAGGTAGCCACCACTTTGTATACTTATAGAAACAGTTTTCCTCCTTCCAGGAAAATAGTACTTAACTATCCTTTGGTATTAGGTGTGGCCATGTGGTTAGCTTTTTTTTTAAGTTTTGTTTTAGACTTTTCATAATAATCTTACTGTGATGCAATTCTCACACCATAAAATTCACTCTTTTAAAGTGTACAATTCAGTGGATTTTAGTATTTTCAGTTAGGTAACACCACTAACTTTAGGACTTTTGTACCATTGCCACAAAAAGAAACTTGTACCTGTTAGCAGTGTAGGACTAGGTTTGACCACTGTAATTGGAGTAGGAAGGTTGTACATGATATGCCAGCAAGTCTCTTCATAACTAGTGATGGATTCGCCATGTTCTCCCCCTGCCATGGTGGCTGGTAATCCACAGGTGAGGCTCCATCAGCTTATCTCTTGGGAGTGAGGATAAAAATGGAGCCAAGCTCTTAATGAACCAAGAATGTAGCTAAAAAATAGTTTCATTGTGTTAAGTCACAAGATTTTGGGGTGGTTCGTAGACACAGCATAGTGTAGCCCACCATGATCAATGCCCACAGGATAAAGATCAGTTTGATCACAAATTAGTTAGGAAAGGCAGAATTTTTTCAAAGTGTCTAGAAATTGTAATTATGACTTTTGGGGCACCTGGGTGGCTCAGTCAGTTGAGTGTCTGACTTGATCTCAGTTCCGGTCACGATCTCAGTTTGTGGGATCGAGCCCCACACAGGGCTCTATGCTGACAGCATGGAGCTTGCCTGGGATTCTCTCTCTCTCTCTCTCTCTATCATACGTTCTCGCACTCACACTGTCTCAAAATAAATAAAAAAATATATAATGACTCATTACTAATTACCTTCTTACAATGAAAAAGAGGCTGATCTTGAATGAGATTATCATTGGAGGAAAGTCATTTCAAGTGAAGGACACTTGATCAATTATATATATTTACCATCAAGGGTCCAATATGACACCATCACAAACTTTGTTCTGCTGATGGGAGCATGACATATCACTATTTGGGACAACTATGCTTTCTTAAGATTTCTTTCTGGACTCCTACCCAGAATTTACTTGGTGTATGGTATAAGGCCCCAGATTCATTTTTTTGCCCTTCAATCACTTACCCGTTAGACCATACTAAACATAATTTAGCCTTTCCTTTTTTAAAAATTTTTAATGTTTATTTTTGAAAGAGAGAAAGATAGCATGAGTGGGGGAGGGGTGGAGACAGAAGGAGACACAGAACCTAAAGCAGGCACCAGACTCTGAGCTGTCAGCACAGAGCCCAACATGGGGCTCAAACCCATGAACAGCAAGATCATGACCTCAGCTGAAGTTAGATTCTTAACCGACTTTGAGCCACCCAAGTGCCCCTCATCTTTCTTCTTAAATGAGTAATTACAATATCTCAGGTGTCTATTTCCAGTATCCTATCACCGTTCAGTTTGATACATAATGTATGGGATATTCTGTTGATCTTAAAATATGCTCTGTTCATTAATAATGTAGGTTCCCATTACTCATCACTGCAAAACTGTATCAACTAATTCCCATTCTTTTCTTCTCTCTCTAATCTTTAGTAGCTGTCAGATTAAACTTCCTAAGATGTATTTATTATTATTTTTAATGTTTATTTTTGAAAGAGATAGAGAGACAGAGTGTGAGCAGGGGAAGGGCAGAGAGAGAGAGCGAGACACAGAATCCAAACTGGGCTCCAGGCTTTGAGCCGTCAGCACAGAGCCTGACGCGGGGCTCAAACTCACAAACTGAGAGATCATGACCTAAGCCGAAGTTGGATGCTTAACCGACTGAGCCACCCGGGCAGGAGTCTCCCTAAAATGTATTTCTGATCATGATACTTCCTTATAAAAAAACCTTCAGTGGGGGGGAAGGGGTGCCTGACTGGCTCAGTCAGTGGAGCAGACAACTCTTCATCTAGGGGTCATGGGTTCCAGCCCCATGCTAGGTGTAGAACTTGCTGGCCCTAGCAAAGGGTGCCATAACAAAGTGCCATAAACTGGGCTGCATATAAAAAAGGTTATTTATTGCCTCACAGTCCTGGAGTCTACAAATCTAAAATGAAGGTGTTAACAGGGATGATTCCTTCTGAGGCCCGTGAGCAAGAAACTGTTCCATGCTTGTTCCTTAGTTCCTGGAGGTTTGCTGGTAATTTTTGGCATTCTTTGCCTTGTAGAAGGTATCTGCACGCATTCCCTGCCTTCCTCTTCACATGGCATTCCCCTTGAGTCTGTGTTCAAATTTCTCCCTTTTATAAGGACATCAGTCATATTGGATTAGGATCTCATTCTACTCTAGTATGACCTCATCTAAACTAAGGTTTACATCTGCAATAACCCTATTTCCAAATAAGATCACATTCTGAGGTACCAGAGTTTAGTACTTCACAATTCAATCCATAACTGTATTCAACACCCTACACAGTTTCATACTTCCCTTTTCAGTTTTATTTTCCCATAGATTACAACTGAATGTAAGTACCTGAGGTACTGTACACAATCAAAAGCCCTGCCTTTCTGTGAATCACTACATTTTTCTGACTCTGTTCATTTTTCTTCCTCTAATTCTTTTATAACCTCTCATCACATCCTGTGCATTGTTCAAAGTCAAGCTCAAATGATCCTTCTTTTGTAAGCATAATCCTAAGTTTTCTATCTAGAAGTTAACATCTCTCCTTTTTGACACCCTATGTATATTATCTGTACTTCTCTAATGGAGTTTAGCATGTAATTTGTAACTTGTGTTATATATGGCTTATATGGTCTATAATCTTTACCACACTGTAAGTCCCTTATGAAGATGAGACACACATCTAACTCATTCTTTAATTTTCCCACAAAATTCTTAAAAGTGCTTTACAACAAATATTTGTTGAATAAAGTTATAAATATCAGAATAGCAGAGCTTTTAGTTTAAAATCTTTCATACTAGTTATCATTATTATTTACTTCTTTAAGATTGAAAAAATCTTATTAAGGGTGCTTTTGGCTTTAATATACTACTATAGAAATGCACAAATGTTTTCAAAACAATATATTGATTCAGATACAAATTCTGAGCCTACAAGGTGAAATTATCAATAGCTTGTAAGAGCTCATTAAACAACTCTAAATTATTTACTCTACAGTATTATTTTTTAAAGTTCCTGTGACACAGAAAGAAGTTTCACTTCATTGTTATGGTTGAATAAATATTTATTAATCCCATTCTAGGTAGTTCAAAGTTACTTTTTAAAGGAAGAAAATATTCCAAAAAAATTTAAACTGAAAACATGGCACCAATACCAGAGAAAGATCTGAGAGTTCTGAGCTAGAACTTAATTTCCTTCCTAAGAAGTAATCATGCTTCGCCTATTCTCTTTTCAGAAGAAAAAGGGAATTCTATATATTATATGGTTTCTTTGCCTTTATATATGTATTGACATTCAAACATACATTTATATAAATTAATAGTTATAAAAGAAACCTTCAGGATTTATCATTGAGAGTGTGTCCAGACACTTCTGTATAACTTTTCTGAATGGAAAAGATATCAAGATTCAAGAAGTTATACATTCTAAACAAACACTTTAAATGAATTTAGTATTTACTAACTTAAGTACTCAAGGACATGGTTTGAAGAGTCCAACAGACTGAAAGTCTGCTTTTCAAGAGTACTATGATCTTCCATCAATGGAGAGATTTTAGCACTTCTATATTCTAATAGTTCACCATCTTTGCTTGATGTCAGTAATTCATTATCGACTATGCCAATAGTTGCATCTTCTACCAGAATATTGGCTTGGTATGCTCCAACTGGAATTTCAGGCAATCCGATGTAGTCATGATCTGCCACTACTGAACCTTGTAAGAGATAAAGACTCTCTGAAAGAAGAAACATCATAAAGTCACCTTTTAGAATTATAATTAAACATCATTTTAAAATTAAACAATGTTAAGTAAGGATGAAACCCCCAAGTAATAAAACCTAACTATAAGATTAACTTCTGGTGGGTTCTCCTATCTACTAAATAAATATACATGTCAAAGGATGAATAAAATGATATATACAGGGGCACCTGGGTAGCTTAGTCAGTTAAATTGCCTGGCTCTTGATTTCAGCTCAGGTCTTGATCTGATGGTTCATAGGATTGAGCCCCATATCAGGCTCCATGCTAACAACACGGAGCCTGCTTGGGATTCTCTCTCACCTTTTCAACTCTGTCCCTCCCCTACTCGTGCATGCATGCTCTCTCAAAATAAATACATAAACAATTAAAAAAATGACACACACAGTTCATATGCAGAGAGATCAGGAAAGACCAAAAATTTTAAAAGAGCCAAGTTTTCCTGTTCCCTTGACTGTCTTTGGCAGGTATGGGTGAAAGGATAGAAGGGGCTGAAGATTATGATAAAGATTAAAAGCAAAGTTTTAAAACTCTATTACTGATGTTGATGATATCCTTAAAAGCTCCTCTGAGTGATTAATGGGATCTTGAATGATATTTAACAAATCCTCACATTTGTAACTTTAGATAACCTAATCTTCATAGAATATGCATTAGAACAATAATATCAAATTGTTTATAATATGAAGTTATAAACGAATATGAATATGAAGTTACTGGAATCAGGTGTCTGTGAGAGTTACTAAAGTGAGGCTTGTATGATACAGGTAAGTAGGCCAAGCTTATATGTAGGTGGGCTTAAAACGCTTAGCTTACCTAAGTCCAATTTAATACCAAAAGTTCATGAATTTTTAAGGTACAGCTAAATTCATACTGAGATACTGACAAGGAATTTCCCTTGCCAGCATTTTATTCTATTTTGAGCAAAGTTATCATCATTATCAGGAAAAAAGTGCTTCATATGAATGTTAAACTGATGGCAAAGCAGTAGCATCTTTATTAAAAAAAAGATTAATGTATATAAAAGGATTCCTCCCTATCTGGTATTTTAATTCATTACAACAAAGAACTCTTCTGCCATAAATGATTAACTTCCTGGACTCCTGACTTTTCTTTCTGGATTTTTCTCCCAAAACATTCATGATTCTAAGATTTTAATGGCTTAAAGCATCCTCAAATTCTAAGTTCAAGAAATATCAAAAGGAAGATTAATTGCCCATTTAGATAAGAGATGAACAAAAATTTCTCAGATCATATAAATTTCCTAGTTAACCCTGGAATATGATCCTATTCTACCCATTCTCATGCTTAGTAATATGTGGAAAGCTCACTGAGCCTAATCCAATCCCATTAAGTTTACAATATTTAAGAACTTTCGAATTAAAAACTTCAAAGATCAAAGCCATGCTGTCTACCCACAGATGGTATAAGTGGAATTGGCTTGTATGGGCATTTAGTTTTGCCCATTTTATTCTTCATTAGGCATAGTATACTTGGTATTTTAGTTTTGAGAGGTTTTTCCAAGTTTTACCGCACCAATTCTTACTCATGAAAACTAGGAACTACAATTGAGAAGGAGGGTAAGAAGATACACATAAAGTATGGATAATTGAAGGTGGTAAGAAAATAATTTTTGTATGTTAGCATGGAATGAACTGTTGGACAAGAGGTACTCTGGAAGATAAAAACCAAATCATGCAACCCATGAGAAGAGCTACTGCCCAAGAGGAGCAAGAAAGAGCAAAACTGTGATCAATGCATCTGAAACACTTTTTGCATGTGCTGCTAAAGATTCAAAATCAAAGTTCACTCTTAGGCTATTAATACTGGAGAAGGCTAGATACTACGAGAACTTTAAAAGGTTACGTATGCTAAAAGCATTGCTGGTGAAATTTTTCAAACAAGCCATGGGAATTCCATAGTTTCAAGGCCTGCACAAGGCTACAAAGCTTCAGTGAAAGCAGATACCATAGCATTTAAGGTGATTTCCAAAGATGCTTGCCAACATCTTTGATGAAGGAAAGTTTCGGTCTCAAAAATTTGTTTTCAATGCAGATAAATCAGGTCTCTTTTAAAAAATATGTCCAGTAAACATGTATCAACAGGGAAAACATGGATTAATGTAAAGTTCTTGGAAGTTGCCACTTTGATGTCCTGGAAATGCACTCACAGACTTTCAGCTTAAACACCCCCTTGTTACACTGGACTTCGAAATAAATGAACTTTACCTACTTGACTTGTTTGTAAGAGGACAGCTTGTATATATAGGTCTTTATATAATATACATACTCTTCCTTTTAAATAAGTGATAAATTTTAAAGTACCTACTGTAATAAAACTGTAGAGAACAAGATCTATACCTGGCAAATTCCATTGCATATAAAAATGATAAAGCAACACAAATAAGTATAATTTGATACTACATAATTGTCACTATAATAGATAAGCAATACTAACAACAGAGAACTGAAGGACTCTCAGTGTAGAGATTATACAACTAAGAGCCCAAAGGAAGGTTCTTTGGATGAATTATATTAGTAATAAAGGTCAAGAGCTTGATAATAAAGAACTAAGGTTTCTTTTGTTTCATGAATGTAGACCATAACTGTGGTTGGGAGAATAATGGGCCCCTAAAAGATGTCTATGTACCAAAACTCCCTGGAACCTGTCATTATATTACCTTACATGACAAAGGAAAATTAGAGAAGTCATAGAATTAAGGTTATTAACCAGCTGACCTTAAAATAGGGAGATTATCCTGCACTATCCAGGTGGGCCCAAGGACAAGGTCCTTAAATGTGGAAGGGGGAGGAAGAGAGGAGGTTGCAGTGCCTGTGATGTGAGAAGGACTCTACCAGCCATTGCTGGCTTTGAAGACAGAGGCAGGAGACCACAACCCACACAAGGCAGGCAGTTCTTCAAAGGTGGGAAAGGCAAAGAAATAGGTTCTCTTCTAGAGTTTCCAGATAGGAACACCGCCCTGCCAACATCTGATTTTAGCCCAGTAAAACCTATCTTGGAATTCTAAGCTACTGAATTGTAAGATGTGCATTTTAAACCACTAAATTTATGGCAATTTGTTATGGCAGGAATATGAAACTTACAAAATAATGAAGACCATTTCATAAATAGTGAAGAGCAATCAGCAGACAGCTATCTCTCACAACTTCCACCCAAAACAAAATACTACTACTCAAAATCTATGTTGGATTGAATAACAAGTCAGTAATATTTTTCCTTTCAAAGGGGACATTATGATTACAAAGAGATAGTATGGAATGTTATAAACCTTCTTGTTAAAATAATTAGTCTTGAAAAGGTACTTGACATTGAACTACACAGAATGACATAGGCTTGCTTAAAATAGCAGTGAGAAATACTGTAGACCTAGTACTGAATGTGTTCCCTCTACATTATGTTCTAGATAAGAATGGATAAGAAGTTGGCAACAGAAGCTTATCTGCTTTGGATAGTGAGTCTTTAAAACAGCTATGAGATCTCATGGCTGGTAAGAGTAGCAATGACAAGTGCAGATGAACGAGTTCATAGTTTTTTGGCTATACCTCTTCCAAATTTATGTCAAATGAAAACAACAGGATTTAAATCATTCAAAAACATTGTTTGCTTCACATTCAGTTCAAGGACTCTTTAAAATCAGCTTTTGAGTTAAAGACTTTCAGGAAAATATGTGATACTGAAGAAAAAGATGGCAGAAATCACATTTATTTTGAATTTCTACAAAGAAAAGAAATACAAAATAAGGAACAAATAGTAATCAAGAAGCAGATTCCAGGATGGCCAGACCACACTTTCTTTGATTAACAAGAAAAAATAATTTTACCCATTTATCTCAGGTTTCTTATATGTACACTAGTACTAATATTGTAATTTCTTTTATATTACTGGAAGAAATATCTGCAGAGGATTCAAGCATGAGGCAAAAATAGGCTGCCTCTGTTTAGAAACTGTTCTACTCATTTGGATTCTGAAATATGCAGGAGTAGCAAAATGTTGGCCTCCTTTCTGAGAAAGTCTTTAGTAAGAGCAAACTGAAAAAAAAAAAGAAAAAGAAAAAAAGAAAAAAAAGAGCAAATTGTAAAATGTTGAAACAGATCCTGATATAGCAACATTTTAAATGTAAATTTTGTATTAATTAAGGAAAGCTTACGCATTAGAAGGGAGCAAGTCCTGAATGCTGAGATTAGGGAGAAAATCATGCTAGAGAAAAAAAGGACAACATGTACCTGTATAATCAGGTTTCTTTCCTACTTAATTTGCATAAGACAAATCATGAAGGGAGCTCAGGACTGAGAAGAGGTACAAGGAATGAAAGCTCTGATCTTCCAAGAAAGAGAATGAGTATTGTGAGCTTTCAGAATTAGAACAGTCCAAGCTAAGTTTACTAATAGAGCAATTAAGCTGTCACAAGCAGAAGGAAGGGTGCTAAGAGTTTTAAACATGAGAGTTGTAACCCAGATCGGAAGCAAAGCTGAACTATTCCTGAGCAGCCCCCAAGGGCATTTTTATCCTAAAAACGTAGGGTAAATATAAATAGGTTATTGTTGCTCTTGTAATATTCACTTAAGCCTAGTACTAAATTTACCTTCCTTTAATTTTTACTCATATTCAAATAATACTGCTTTATAGGAAAAGCAAAATTAACTGGCTGAGGTACCGATTCACTCTCTCTCAGTTATCCACCCAAGACAATCTCTAGGGAGCAGTTACAATAGGCTGGAATAAAACTTTACTGAGAAAGTGGGATTTAAAGTCATAGAAAAATGTCATTTATCTCTTAATCTCTGAACAAAGGGTTAAAGAAATCAGGGTATTCTCCTGACTGTTCAAAGCCACATTTGGGGGGCAAGTAGAACCTTGCTTTCAAAAGGCTGTCTCCTCTTCTGATAGCACCTTATAGCATTCTGACTACACCCCACTCTGCACCCTCCCTGCATCCATCATGACTTGACTATGGTGCAACATTACAAATTAATCACTTTTTTTTTTAAGTCCCCTAGTGTATTTATCTCACAGTAGAATTCTGGATAGTATGGTTGGTTTTGGCCTTATTTTTCTTAGTTGATATTTTCTCATGCTAAACGAGGCACAAAGTGACAAGTAAAATCTTGTGAAAGTGAAAATAGAAAAGGTTTCAATCTTCCTTCTGTGAAATAGGTGCAGCATCTCCTACGTGAACTGTGGGGCTAATGTCTGAAAACTAAACTAGAAATCAAAATAAAATCTCTTACAAGCCTGACAGTTTCAGAAGAGACATTCTAAGAAAACAGAAAACTTGGTATCTAAAACTATACCATGTTTTATATACATGAGAAGGGAAAAGAAACCCTAACTAAAAGAAGCCGTTTGGGGCAGGGTGGGGGGATTCCTATATTATTTTTAACTTTTCTCCTCATTCAAAGAGCACAAATGTAGATAAGTGACAGATGTTTACCTTGTTCATTGGATTCTCTTACATAGGGCTTAAGGTGGGACATTTTGATAGGTCTTTTAAGTCTAGTCCCAGTGCTGTCTCTCAGAACAGCACATCCGCTCTCAGTAATATAGTCTATGACACAAGGACCAACCCATTCAGACTGGAAACGACCATCCTTCCACCAATTCTTCCTTTGTCTTAAAACTTCATGACCCACTTTTAGATGAAATGGATTTAACTGCTTTGGTTTCTTTTTAACAATGATTTTGCTTTTATTTAGCTCCTCAAAATTGTTGTTCTCCACCTACAATAGCAAAATAAAAAAGAGAACAAAGGAATGAAAGCGCTGTAGTATCTTGAAGGTAAATGCAAGTAATAACAAAATGGTTATTTTACTGAGATACTACTACAAAGCAGGCATGAATCCCATTTGAATCATAAAATAATAGTTCAAAACCAGTATCATTACTACCCCAACTTTACAAAGAAGTTAAACTGAGATTGGTTAAGTCATTGGCCCAAATCAAACAACTAGAAAGCAACAAGACCAGGAATCTCAGCTCAGGTCTACTTGATTCCAAAATACAAGGTTCTCCCATTATTGTCTCTCAGAATTTTATAGCTAATAAGCATACTATTTTATCAAGACAAGCAGAATTTAACAGAAAAAAATTTGGCTTAGTATGTCATACGTATGTGTATGGATGTGTGTGTACATCCATGTGTATGTATGTGTATGCTGAAATTTTTTAAATTGCCTTAGGGATTTTTAGATTATAGAGTTTTCTATTAAATAGAATCACCTGTCCTCCTGATGCTGTTTTATTCTCCATTACTGATAATTTACCAGCTTCTTTAACTGCACCTAGAATTCTGGCAAACATACTTGTATCATCACCATCCAATTCATGAAGAATATCTGAAGTCTCAGGCATATAAGGATTTCGATTAAACACTTGAAAATATGGTGTATTTTTAGTAGGCTCCTATTTTAAAGAAAACAAACAACAATTTGTAATAAATTATGTAGCAAGAAACAGTCATAACTCAAAAGTAAGGAATTATAAAAAGTATAAAAAGACACATACCAAGTGAGTTACATTGAAGGCAAATGAAATGGCTGATAGGTGATCATCCCAGTTGTTTGGGTGGTCAGCACAGTGTTTAGAAAGAAACGCTTTGATTGTGCTAGGTGTACTTTCAGTTCGATTAACAGTTTGGGAGGCGTGAGAAATTACAATTTGCTTTGTGCCAAACAATCCAGATAGTTCAACATTGATCTGAAAAATATATAAAACCAGTTGACTTTAAAATTTGCATTTTAGGGGCACCTGGGTGGCTCAGTTGGTTAAGCATCAGGCTTTTCAGCTCAGGTCATGATCTCACGGTTTGTGGGTTCGAGCCCCGTGTCGGGCTCTGTGTTGACAGCTAGCTCAGAGCCTGGAGCCTGCTTCGGATTCTGTATCTCACTCTCTCTCTGACCCTCCCCTGCTTGCGCTCTCTCTCAAAAATAAATAAAAAACATTAAAAAAAATTAAAATTTGCATTTTATGCTGTTTCAGTGGAGTTCATGTTTATAGTGGTGTCTCTGGTACCTTGTATTCCTTGCAACATTTTCCTCATAGAATCCCTCTTAGGATTTCTTGTAGCGCTGGTTTGGTGGTGACGTATTCTCTCAATTTTTGTTTATTTGGGAACACCTTTATCTCTCCTTCTATTTTGAATGAAGGCTCGCTG
>CM053572.1:73088676-73164283 GCA_028646485.1 Cryptoprocta ferox
TTTGGGTCCAGTTCTGGGCTCTCTAATCTATTCCATTGGTCTATGTGTCTGTTTTTGTGCCAGTACCATACTGTCTTGGTGATGACAGCTTTGTAGTAGAGTCTAAAGTCTGGGATTGTGATGCCTCCCGTTTTGGTTTTCTTCTTCAGTATTACTTTAGCTATTCTGGGTTTTTTGTGGTTCCATATGAATCTTAGGATAGTTTGTTCTAGCTTTGAGAGGAATGCTGGTGCAATTTTAATTGGTATTGCATTGAATGTGTAGATTGCTTTGGGTAATAATGACATTTTAACGATGTTTATTCTTCTGACCCATGAGCATGGAATGCTTTTCCATTTCTTTGTGTCTTCTTCAATTTCTTTCATAAGTTTTCTATAGTTTTCATCATACAGGTCTTTTACATCTTTGGTTAGGTTTATTCCTAGGTATTTTATGGTTTTTCGTGCAACTGTGTTTATTCACTTTCAACTAAATATTAAATATATGAATTTTTCATTTTGTAACATTTGGGATAGCTGTATCCCAAAATCAAATAAATGTAACTTATTAGTTTCTAAAAAATATCGAAAATGAAAGGATCAGGTTTTAAGACTTACTATAAAACTATAGTTAGTAAGACAGTGAAGTATTGGCCTAAGGATAGACAAACAAGTCACTGCAACAGAACAGAGAGTCCAGAATTAGATCCACATATATACAGTCAATGTATAAAGGCATAAATAAATACAAAAGGGGAAGAGAAAGTCTTTTCAATAGATGATGCTGGAAATATCTGCTATATGTACAGGGGGGAAAAATGAAACTTAACTACTTATATCTTCTAGAAACTTAATTCCAGATAAGTCATAAACCTAAATATGAAAGGTAAGTTATAAAGTTTCTGTAAGAAAATATAGAAAGAGATCTTCAAAACCTTGGGATATGTAAAGATTGCTTAAACATGACACAAAAAGCACTATCTTAAAAGAAAAAAATTAAAACAAATTGCACTTTATCAAAATCAAAGCATGTTCAAGAGACTTCTTTAAGGAAAAGAAAAGTTAATCCATACACTGGGAGAAGATATTTTTAATATATATATCTAACAAAGGACTCATACTCAGCATATATAAAGAACTACAGATCAAAAAGAAAAGGATAAAAACCCAACTTAGAAAATGGAGGGAAATGGCACTTCAAAAAAGAAAATATCCAAAGGATTAATAAACAAGTAAAAACGTACTCAATACCATTATTCTTTAGGGCAAAACAAATTAAAGCTGCGACTTTTATAACTACATACTATCAAAAAGGGTAAAATTAAAAACACAGACAACACCAGTTGGAAGGACAGGTAACATCTGAAACTCTTACACATGGTCGGAATGTAAAGGCTACAGCCTTGACAGTTTCTTCTAACTAAATACTTGTCTACGCTAAGGACTTTACAATTCTACCTTTTTTAAAGTTTTTATTTATTTTTGAGAGAGAGAGAGAGAGAGAGAGAGAGAGAGCAAGCAGGGGAGGGGCAGAGAGATAGAATGGGGGACAGAGGATCTGAAGTGGGTTCTGCGCAGATAGCAGAGACCCTGATGTGGGGCCTGAGCTCACAAAACTTAAGATCATGACCTAAGCCGAAGGCAGAGGCTTAACCAACTGAGCCACCCAGGCGCCCTGACAATTCTACTTTTATGTTTATAATCCCAGTGATATGAACACTATCAAAAGATGTATACAAAAATGCTCATAAGACATTTTATGGTCATAATAGCCCCTAACTGGGAATAGTAAAGGCATCAAGAGACTTTACTCTGTATATACTCAGTCCTTGTCCTGTGGCCATTTCTTTTGTATTCAAGTTCCATGATGTTCTAAGTCTTAGTTCTTTTCAAACTGTGGTGAAACACCATCTCTGCCACCCCCCCCCCCACCACCACCAATCTGTCACATAAGATCTGTTGATGTCTTTACTTTCATGTCATCCTCACTACAGCTTTTCTCCTGCCAGATGATTCTGTGGCAAACTTTCACCCTTCATCAATTTTTAATTTAGGAAGACTTATGTAGTATCAAATAGGGAATACAGACTATGCTGGTCAAACTATCCATTTGCCTGTCTGTCACTCCAGCTCTGTATTAATCCTCCTAAACTCTTAAAATAAAATAAACCAACAAATAGGCAAAAATCATCTGTCCTGTCTTCAACTCCCAGGTATACTGACACAAGCTCTTCCGAGTCTAGAGGACAGAAAGACCTGCCCTTTCTCATTTTATTTTTAGAAGATTTTATTTTTAAGTAATCTCTACACCCAATGTGGGACTCAAATCCACAATCCCCAGATCAAGAGTCATATGTGCCATATGCAGAGCCACCCAGGTGCCCCTGCCCTTTCTCATTTTAAATTAAATCACTAGGGTCTATATTCTGCAAAATTTATGACCCCAAATTATTGTTTTCCATTAATGGCTTTTGGGACCAACAATTTTTTTTAAGTTTATTTTATTTTGAGAGAGAGAGTGAGCAAGCACAGGGGAGGGGCATAGAGAGAGAAAGAGAGAGAATTCCCAGCAGGCTCTGCATGGTCAGCACGGAGGCAGACAACAAGACTCAGGGCTCGATCCCACACACCATGAGATCATGACCTGAGCTGAAATCAAGAGTTAGATGCTTAACCGTCTGAGCCACCCAGGCGCCCCAGGACCAACAATGTTCTAAATCATCCAAAAGAAAAACCTGAAACATCCCATTTTAGCCAGCTGACACCATGGTAGCTAAAGATTTATAAAAAGAAGACAAAATTGTTTATTCTTTATTTTATCTATATTGCCTCCCAAATCTGAAGGACCTTAAAAAGAAAAAGGAAGAAGCCTTTTCAAGCCTGTAAAAAGCCCTCAGGAGTAAGAGATCAAACTCTCACACCTTAGAGAAAGTACAGATTCCCATAACACATAGGGATATGTATGGGTAATTGCACGTAACAGAAAAAAACCTGGCCATTGGACAACATGAATGTCTCCATAAACCGCAGTGATGTCCAGATTTTGCCCTTATACTTAAAAACCTCTCTCTTTTAAGTTCCCCCAATTGCCCCCTCCAATTCTTCTGGGTGTCTTAGTCCATTTGGGTTCTGTAACAATATGCCATAGACTGGGCAGCTTATTACTAAGAAACATTTATTTCTCACAGTTCTAAAAGCTGCAACGTCCAGGCAGAAGCTGGCAGATTCAGTGTCTGGTGAGGGCTTTCTTCCTGGTTCATAGATCACCTCTTTGCTCTGTCCTCACACAGGAGAAGGTGCTGGAGAGCGCTCTGACCTCTCTTTTAAAAGGGCACTAATCTCATTCATGAGGGTTCTACCTTCATGACCTAATTACTTCCCAAAGGTCCTACCTCTTTAAATACCATCACTTTGGTAGTAAGGATTTCAACACTGAGATTTGGGGGTGGGGGGCCCACACAAACATTCAGTATATAGCACTAGGGATACCAGAAAATCTTTTCTCTTATTACTCAAAATAAGATGAAGCCCTCAGTACATTCAAGTATCTATGCCTTAAGGATACTTGTGGCTTTCCTTTCCAGGATACATGAACAAAGATTTATCTTCCAAAAGTCTATTTACTGAAATTAACCTCTCCACTCTCAAACTCTTAACTTCTGAAGAACTGAAAATAGATAAAAATAGAATAATTCACTCTCCTCAGAGTAAGCCCATAGTACAAAAGGTCAAGGAGTAGAAAAAAATCAATAAACAAAATTTTGGAGACTGAGCTCTTTGAGATTTTGGGCTTGTTTGTTGCCTTTCTGTGATCATTCAGATAGAGTGGACTCTTCCAGTGGTGGAAAACATAAAAACCATAATATTTCTATATATTTTCTTATTTTGCAAATGTGTTACATATGGGTCAGCTGTCTTTTCTTAGTAAAGAAGAAAACACGTAATGTGGTATTTGCTTGACATAGTTACCTTGCAACTTACTTAGACTATCAATCATCCTCAGCATATTTTTATCTTCCAAATGAATTACTAGACAGAGTAGACACTATTAGACCTCCCCGGACATCTCCATTGCTTACTGACAAAGTCTATTCAACCAAGCCTCTACAACCTGGCACAAAATAAGTCTTACAGTTTCTCCTCTTGTCTGCTTTGCTCACATCCCAACCATTCTCCCTGTCTTAGTTTTATGTCACCATTTCCCCTTTGAATGGCCTATCCTTCCAATTCTAAGTCTTAACCATCTTTCAAAATCAAGCTCCAGCTCCTCAATGAAGCAAGCCTTCCATGGTTTCTGAATCTGAAGTGATTCCAACTTCTCCCGACCTTCTCTGTACCTCTGTAGAACTTCCTATGTTTTACCATTATAGTTGTTAGGCCTTTCATCCATATTCCTTTTTGGGTTTTTTTATGTTTATTTATTATTGAGACAGAGAAACAGAGCATGAGTAGGGGAGGGGCAGAGAGAGAGGGAGACACAGAATCTGAAGCAGGCTCCAGGCTCCAAGCCGTTGGCACAGAGCCCGACGCGGGGCTCGAATCCACCAAACGTGAGATCATGACCTGAGCCGAAGTCGGACACTCAACCAACTGAGCCACCCAGGTGCCCCCACATTACTTTTTATTTGTTCATTTACCAAGTACTTAAATCCTTATATGCAGTAGGTTATGGGGATACAAAGTTAAAATAAGATTTACGTAATCCCTAACTTCAAAAAGCTTGTAGAGTCATGACAAGAACAGACGAGTCAATCAGCAATTATATGGTATAGAATGATATTACAATAGAATCTGCAGAGAATACCATTAAAACACATGTGAAGAGACCCACATGTACTTGGAGAAAGAAGAAAAACATTCTGGATGAGCTGGAAGCTGGGACTTCATTCCACTGCCACTGTCTTAGATTCAGCTTACCTTTTATCTGACCTTGCTTTTCCTGTCTCTAGTTTTGTCCCTTTGCTCACTGCAGCCAGAGGTCATCCTACAAACTTTATCAAAATACCTAACATAAAATAATGGCCTTCTAAAATCTTAATGGCATCTAAACACTTCAGACAGTATACAAGATTTTTCAAGATACGGTCTACCAATATTTCCATGCTTATCTCTTAGCATTCCAAATTCAAACTCTAACCTCCAGTTACACAAATGACCATAGTTCTTCAGCCATTCCATATAATGTGCTCACACCTTCTCACCGACACTTTGGCCTGGATTAGACCTCATCCCCATCCCTATCTCTCCACCCTATTTATCTTTCAAAACCCTGACTAGATGCCATCTCCTAGAGTGCCTTATCTCACTACCTCATCTGGGATAACCTGAACTTCAAAGAATGAACAGGAGTTATAAGATCATATTTCTTCATTTATTTTGAGAGGCAAGGAAGGAGGGAGGGAGAGAGAGAGAGTGAGCATGCACCACCAAGCAGGAGCCCCAATGCAGCTCTCAATTCTCTCAAAACACAAGATCATGACCTGAGCTGAAACCAAAAGTTGGACACTTAACTGAGCCACCCAGGTGCCCCATGAGATCATACGTCTAATTTACAAAGTCCATCCTAAACCAATACGAAAGATAGACTGGGGTAGAGAGAGAGAGGAAAGCCAGCAGAGGTCAGTTAAAGGACTACTGGATAATAAAGCAAGAAATTATGAAATTCTGAGTCACTGCAGTGTCAGTGAAAATGTATAGATAAATTTTATAAGAACTGTTACTGACTGGATATATGGAGTGAATAAAAAGAAGAATCCAGAGAATCCAGATCACTTCTGAAGTTCTGGGCTTAGGGAGAAAGATGACAGTATTGAACATGTTATATTTGGCTCATGGATGAACTCAGCATGCAGACAGCAGATACAGTTAATGTCGTGAAAAGGATCTCATGGAAGATGTACCAGGGAAGAAAAGCAGTGGACATACCCTTACCCTTTAACAGTCAAATTAATGAGTTCACTCATCTATGAATTCTTCCTGATGGAGAAGGAGGAAAATATCTATGAATCTATTTCCCAACAGAATGAATTGTGCCCACCTTCTGGGACACTCACAGTTACACGTACCAACTTTTATAAAATATGCAACACTTTATTTAATTTACTGGTTTATAGGTCTCTCTCCCAAGTATATTATAAGTCCTTCAGGGACACAGGAATAGCCAGAGAAATAGAAAAACAGCAAGATTGGATTCTGGTCACAGAAGCCTACGGAATAAAGAGTTCTTAAGCACCAAGTAGAGGTAAGGTTAAGTGATATAGGAACTAATATATATCTGGTGGTTTTGGCAATAGTTACGGTGGAGCTATTGTAAAAAATTACATTGTAAAAAATACAATGACCCAAAAAGCTTGATGCTAAGGGAAGGGCTTCTAGAGACCACTGGAAACAGGGGGAGAGAAGTTATAAGACTGACAGAATGAACTTCCCAAGAGGGCAGTAGGCAATGGGACCAATTCACAAATGGAAGGATTAGTCTTGTGATCTCTTCCATTAAGACCAGAGGAAAGGAGGAAGGAAAGGAAGAATTTAGAGTTATGTTCATTATAATGTCCTTAAGGGATAGGCCATACTTATTTACCTTTATATCCCCATGGACACTTAGCTGTCTTGAAGATGATACTAAATATATTTTATAGAACCAATCTAATTGATTCATTAGCATAAAGAACTACCTGTAAATTTGTTTTAATTTTTTATATTTTCAAATGCACAGAGAGAAATCAAAAAATTGTGCTCCTTTCATAATTATAAAGCTTATAAACTTTCTTTTTCTTTCTTTCTTTTTTTTTTTTTTTACATTTTATTTATTTTTGAGAGACAGGGAGAGACAGAGCGTGAACAGGGGAGAGGCAGAGAGAGAAAGAGACACAGAATCCAAAGCAGGCTCCAGGCTCTGAGCTAGAGGTCAGCACAGAGCCTGATGCGGGGCTCGAACCCATGAATCGTGAAATCATGACCTGAGCCAAAGTCGGACGTTCAACCGACTGAGCCACCCAGGCGCCCCTAGCTTATAAACTTTCAAAAAGCATCCTTGTGGTTTAGAGATGAGAGAAGGGTAGTGACTAAGAAAAGAAAGAAGGGGGGGCTTCTGGAGTACTATTAATATTAGATCCATTTTATTATCTGGGTGGTGGGATATGGGTAGCCATTACATGAACTCTTCACTTTTATAATACTCATCAAGTGTTACTTTACAGTATGTACTTTTTTGAATGCACATTAAACTTCGATAAACAAATATATATATATATATATATATATATTAATGTTTACTTACTTTTGAGAGAGAGAGAAACAGAGTGTGAGCAAGGGAGGGTCAGAGAGAGAGGGAGGCACAGAATCCAAAGTAGGCTCCAGGTTCTGAGGTGTCAGCACAGACCCCGGCACAGAGCTCGAACCCACAACCATGAGATAATGACCTGAGCCGAAGTCAGATGGTAAACCAAATGAGCCATCTAGGCACCCCAACAAATATATTTTTAAAAGAATCCTTATTTCTTTAAAAGTCCTACTCAAGTAACATGGTAATTATTCTGCACTATTCTAAAGCATTATAAGACAAGATTATATTCAGTCAAGGCAGAGGTTCCTAAATTTTCTTTGTTCTCAGGATGATTTGGCATCCTGGTAATTTTTTCATGACACTCCTATGCCCAAAAATATATAAATATAGATCTAAACAGATACAGATATTACACTTGTTTATTAAATAATTAAGTTCAACAACTTAAATCTTTAAGCCCTAAAAACTTAGAAACCACTTGAAAAATACATATAAGCAGAATAAAATAATCTTATTTTCATTTCATTCTTAAATAACTACAATTACTTATAATGGCATGCATGTGCCTCCTGGTCAATGTACAAATTCTCAAAGCTTGGAATCAGATTAGACACTGCTGGCCTCATTTCCTCTTCCACATTGATTTTCATGCAGTATTTGCTTTATTACCACAGAAACCATCTAAAAAACCAGTTTTGCAAAGATATCAAGAAAGCAATGTAGTGTGACCAGATGTTGAAATTGTGAACTACCTCAGACTAGCAGTCCACAAGAGATCTGATTGATGCTGAGTACAGCTGTGCTTTCTTTGAAAGCTTAAAATATTCCATGGCATCCTGTGAATTAACTATGCGGTCCAGGAAAGCTTTGGCATACAATTTGAGAACCAGGAGTTAAAGAATTTAACAAGTAAATACAAACTAGATTTATTAAGCTAAATATCTGGATGTTAAGGAAAGGCTGTAAACAGAGAACACTGATATTTACTAATTATAGGTTCATCAGAGGTATAGACTAAAAGTTTTTGGCAACTGTTTAACTGGAACCAAAGAAACCTGGCAGATAGCAATGTTAATACTAAGTTGTATAAGTATATGACAGAAAGCACCTATTAGGTCAATCCCTTATTTCTGTTCTCTAAGCACTTTCTAAATAACGAAAACAAAAGCAAGAGCTAATTTCATAAAAGAATAAGATTTCTTATTTTATCTTTTAAAGTTAATTTTTACACTTTTAAAACATATACATATTTCTTGGTGATACATATTTCTAGGTTGCAGAACAAAAAGTTCATTGAAACAAGGCTAGTGTCAAAGACCAATTTTATTAACAGAAAGGTTACTATATTTCATATATCTATTCTTTGGCATCTTTCACACAAATATAATATAGGAAAGGATACTAAAAGTATATTTAATTTTCAATAAGTAAGGAAATATGAATACATATTTGAAAAATTAAATATACCACATCAGAAATGGCAAAATCAGATCTTTGACTATAGAACACAGATGGTTAGCACTAACAGGAAGGCCAGAGATTGTGATTCAATCTCCTCCCACTTTCTAGATAAGGAAAATGACTTCAGGTGGTTTAGATAGAAATTGGTAAATTACAATATTCAACAATGGAAATACATTATTCCTTTCTGAAATAGCATTAAAAAAATTCCCAGAGGCTTTTTAAAAAAAATTTTTTTAATGTTTTATTTATTTTTGAGAGAGAGAGAGAGAGAGACAGCTTGAGCAGAGAGGGGGAGACACAATCTGAAGACAGGTGACAGGTTCTGAGCTATCTATCAGCACAGAGCCTGACGTGGGGCTTGAAGCCACTAACCGCGAGATCATGACCTGAGCCGAAGCTGGACGCTCAACCAACTGAGCCACCCAGGCACCCCAGAGGCTTTTGACTTAGAATCTAGAATGCTGGAAAAAGAGCCATCCCCATCCTAATAATGAGAAAAAGCTGGTAAACTTCCTAAAATGTCAGTTCTCCTCAAACTGATGTACAAAATCAATGCAAGGTAATCAGAGACCCAGCAAGCTCTTTTGTAGAAACTGACAGGCTGATTCTAAAGTTAATACAGAAAAACAAAGGACTTAGAATAGTTCAAAAAACAAGGATATAGTTGAATTTCACATTACCTAGCTTAAAGATTTCCTTTAAACTATAGTCATCAAGACTGTGGTATCGGCAAAATGATAGCCAAAGATCTAAGGAACAGAATAATGTCCAGAAACAGCCACAAAGAAATGGTAAATTGATTTTTGACAAAGATGCCAACAAATTCAATAGAGAAAGGATAATATTTACAACAAATGATGCTGGAACAACTAAGCACCCCTATGAAAAAAGATGAACCTCAATTTATAACTTGTACCATGTGTAAAAAGCAATCATGATGGGTCATAGACCTAAATGTAAAACCTAAAACTATAGAACTGCTAGAAGTCAACAAAAAAGAAAATCTTGGTGAGCTTATGTTAGCAATGATTTCCAGAGAGCAAATAAAAAGAAAATTTTTAAAAAGATAATGTTAAGAAAATGAAAAGAGCAAGCTCAGCTGGGAGAAAATATTTGTGGACACAAATATAATAAAGAACTTAAATTCAGAGATTGTAAAGAACTCTCAAATCTCAATAAGGTAATGATCAATCCAACTAAAATATGGGCAAAAGACTGCACAGACATTTCATTAAAGATGACTTGCAAATAAACACGTGAAAACATGCTCAACATAATTAGACAATTAAAAAATACAAATAAAAACAGAGATACTACTACACATCCATCAAAATGGCAAAAAACAACAAAAAAGAAACAAAACCTGACAATACTAAGCTTTACAAAGGATACAGAACATTGCTGGTGAGAATACAAAATGGTATAAACATGTTTGAAAACAATTTTAACTAAAGAGAAATTATATGTTCAAACAAAAATGTGTATGTGACTCTTTCTAGAAGCTTTATTCCTAACAGCTGAAATCTGAAAACGAACCAAATGTTCATTTTGGGTAAACAAATGGTAGATCCATATGGTGGAATTGATAAGGAACACTGATAAGGAACAAACTAAAAACATACTTAATAAGAGGGATGAATCTCAAAAATCATTATGCTAAGTTAAAAAAGAGAGACACAAAAGCTACACACTATATGCGATTCTTTATATGATATCTGGAAAAGCCAAAACTATAGGAAGAGGGAACGTTATTTTTAATTAAAAGAGAATTTTTTTAAATAAGTGTAAAAGCAATTTTTAAAAATAATTGCAAACATTTATAGAGTGATTTAGTGTGATAATCCTCACAACATCCCATGAAGTAGGTACTAGTTGTATATCTATAGATAAAAGAGGTTCAGAGACATTATCCAATTTACTCAAAGTAACACAGTGAGTGCAGGCACTTGACATTTGAAGCTTGTTCTATGTTGCTTCATAGAACTGTTGGCTTTTTCCCCCTGCCACACTAATAACTGAATTACTGTTAACCTCCGATTTCATAATTCTTGGCGCAGGCCTCTGCTAGAAAAGTTATAAAATAATTTTGTAATTAATAATTCAGGTTATATATGAGAAAGCAGTATCAATTTTTAATGTTTACATCACTTCACACGGTTTGGGAGACAATGGACATTCAACTATTTGTAAATGAATAAAGAATTACTTGCCCTTCCTCATAGGAAAGATAGAACTGTATTAAAAAAAAAAGGGGGGGGAACACATGTTCCAAAGATAATTGTTATTTCACTTAGTAAAACATTACTTCACTTGCATATATATGGCACTCCAAGCAGAGTGTGTCTCAGAAGTCATGGTTTTTAGGAGTCAGAATTTCTAGTGTAAGAGTTACCTAAGTCTCAGTATCCACATATGAAAAAAGAAAATAATACTTATCCCTCCTTCTTCATGAATATCAGAATCAATGAGATTAAGGACTTGAAAAGTCCTTTGCAAATGGTAAAGCAATATGCAATTATTGTTAAAACATTTCAGTATTACTATCAGCCACATCAAGCTGTTCAAAGTAGTAAAGAACACTTTCCTTTCTCAAAAGCTTTATTTACAAGGAAAAAGATTTTAAAATCCTGTTCTCTTCACTTATGGTGATTGTTTTATGGCAATGTTTGTTGGTTGTAATGCTAACATCAAAACCCAGAAGATTCAAGAGTTGTATACATTATGAGTTTAGAGTCTAATGGGGTTCACAACCTTTAGTACTTAAGAAAAATCAGTTCATAAAAAGGAAAATCGTGTAAGCTACGTTTACGTTTGCTAATATTTGGCATTTATATACAAAAGAACAATTTAAAGAACCACAAGTTTTTTCTTGTCAAAGTACACACACCATGTGATCCCTAAAAACCATCTAATTGAGTAGTTAACTAGGAAAATGGCTTTAAACTATAATATTAGAACAAACATAAATATCCTCTTACACCCAAATACTGAATGAAGGTATCATTTACAGGGTAGAATTAAGTGGTTTAGGTTATAAAAATGAGGATTAGGACTTCTTTAAATATGCTCTTATTTTTAAGAATTTGTGTATTAAAATATGAAGGAAGGAGAAAAGGAGGTGAAGGTGGGTGATTACAACTTCCAATTTTGCAAGAGGAACTGTCAGGGTCAAATTTGGTTGAGCTTCAACACTATGTCCCTAATACAACGTCAAATAAAATCAATAAGTACCTGTCTAAATACTTATTACTTCTTTTAATAATTTTATCTTGTGTGCAGTTAAGTATCACTTTAAATAAAATTAGAGGACTCGAAAAAACCCATCCAGGCTAACAATTTAAGCCTCCAAAAAGTTGTTAATATGCCTGCGTTCCACCTTAAAAACTTAAAATCTGCAAGAGCTTAATGCACATGTGAACTTGTGATCATTATTTTTACTTCTGCGTTAATCTACTTTAATATCTCACAAAAAGAAGAGCATAATTTTCTGTAATGTCAAAGACTGGGAAATCTAAATACACCAGACACTTCTAAGTCAACCTGCAAATTCGTTTAACAAAAATGCCTTCATCTCCATATGCATACACACGAAGCCACATGTGGTAAGTGAATTTCCATTTTGAAAATTATTTCTCCACTTTGTTTCAGAAAGGCTCATTAAAGGAAAATCTACACAGATAAAGTGTATTTTGCCTTTAAAACTACGGGCCAAGAATGTCCCTTCAATTCGCGACTCTCCCCACCACAGGAGATTTTAATTTGGGGCGAAGGGGTAATATTTCAGATTAAATGACAACTATGATACAGTAAGCAGGGAGATTTCGTTAATGTCAACCAACCCCCACGGTCACTTCTGAACCTGCTCGGAGTCTCGGACTCTACTTTAACTATCAGAAAGCATTTCCGGGGAGTTAATCAATTCTTCAGGGCAAGGTCCAGCTAGACTTAGTGTAAGCAGAAATACGACCATCAAGCAAAACGCGGTTACACAGACTAGGCACCTCCCCACGCCTGACAACAGAACTCGCCCCTTTTCTACTCAGCTGGCGCGGGACGCCGTTAACGCCCAAGCAAGGCCCTCTCGCCCCAAGAGCGCCTGCGCAATCTCCAGAGTCAATTAAACCCTTCCTTAAACTAGGCGAGACAAATAGTTTTGAAATTACTGTCAGGTGATGCCTCACTTTAAAAATCATGAGACATAACAAAGCATACCGGAACGACCACTCACCGAAAGTGGTCCTAAACGCAAACGACAGGATTTAAGGCTCCTCTTGCGACTTATCTGGTGCTGCCGGAAGCGGAACTACCGGTGTCTTTAAGAGCGGTGTGCTTTTGAGGGCCGTGCGGGCCGTTTGGCACTTGCCGGAAATCGTTCCGCCCGGGGAGATTTCTTTGTGAGAACCGAGGCGGGCGGGGAGAGGCGCGACCAAGATAAGGGAGGTGCTGTAGTGCTTTGCAGTACCTCTGCGTGGCCCTTCATCTGCTACTGCAGAGAGAAGACCGACGTCCTAGCTAACAGCTGTGGTCTTTTGACGAACACCTCACTCTTGTCTCCGGGATTAAAGGGGATACCGAAGCCTGAGTGGGCTCGGCTATCTCCTGCAGCTCGCGTGGCTACTGCAGCGGTGGCAGGTGAGGACTCCGGGACCGGAGGAGAAGCGAGATGCCAAACCCGGTCACCCGAGGCCGCTACCGGGCAGTTGCTTTGTCTTCTGCGCTTTGCTGAGCCCAGACACGCGCTCTTCCCAGGGGCGTGTGCTCAAGCGAAAGGCAGCGTGGGCGAGGAAGGAGTGACACCACAACCATGAGGCGCTCTTCGCGTCTGGATTTCTTCTTCTCTTCCATTGCCTCCCTTTTGTATTTCTTGGGTTTGAGATACCCGAGATTTCAGCCCCGCCAGAAGGAAACTGCCGAACGCCTAAGCTGGTACTCCAGTTTATAGGCTCGCTCCACCAAAGTAGGCAGCCTCGAGTTTGGGGTCTGCTGTGGGTCAAGATGGCTTTTTTGTTTTTATTCCTCAGTCTTTGCCCCTTTTCTCGCTGCCTGCACCCCCACTATAAAAGAACAAAAAAAGGCCTTTGCGTTGCAGCTTCCAGAATAAAAACGGAGGCTGCAGGTCACTGCCTCACCTAATCAGTTCGAGTGTATTGCACCTCGTGTGCTTGGAGGGAGATGGAACGAGGGTGGCGACCATTGTATCTCATTTACTAGGTTATGGACGACTTCTGGGAGTTTGCGACCTTTGAGTTCCCGTGGGTGTTACTGGTCTTGCTCTAGTGTGTTGGAAGGCTTAGCTGGGGAAGTAGGAAGCATGGCTGGCTTTAGCACCTAGCTTTCTTGCCCTACACTGGGATAGAGTTTTGGTTTGCTGTTGAAAATTCTTCAATGACAAATACAGTTTTTGTTTCAGGCAGATTAAATATTAAAGATAGCCGCCACTGAATGAGTTCTTATGTGTGCCAAGTGCTTTACATATGTTCTCATATACTTCTCTCAATTCCATGAGGTGTGTTAGATTGTTAGTTTCATTTTCCAGAGGTAGTTACTGAGGCTTAGAGAGGTCACTTAACTCGTTCTAATAAACTTTTGCTACTAGTAAACGTTTGAACCTGTATTAGAAACCAGACTTTTCAGATTCCAAAATCTGTATTCTTAACTCTTATGCTACTGTTGTCTTACATTGTGCTTCATTGCTTCCAGTTACTTCACTACCATTTTAAGTGGTTGAAAGTATGCATTAAAAACAAATTCAGTGTGCCTGTGTATGTATCTGACAAAATGACCTCTGTCCTCCTGGAGCTTCCATGTTGTGATGCAGAAGTAAATAGTTCAGAAACCAAAATACCGACTGCACCATGGGTTTGTTTAAAGCAAGGGATTAAACTGATGTTCAGAAGGTTCAGAGTTGTATAGTAAAATCTTGCCGTTTTGGATTTTTAAACTCCTATGACTTTCGTGACAGTTGTTGTGAGCATATTACATGTAACAAGTGGTGGAACATTTATTGATCACCCACATAAGGGCTATACACCCTTTAAGTACTGGGAATACAGAGGTGAGGTCCTTGTTCTCCCACCCACACAGCTGCATGTAAATAGTATTAAGGAAATAATAATTTTCCTAAGTCGAAATTACACTGTGGTTATGTACGAGGATGTCCTTATTTTTACGAGATGCATACTAAAGTATATACAGGTGAAATATATTGATGTCTACAACTTACTTTCAAGTAATACAGCAAATATATGTGTATATGTGTGTATAAATTTAATATGGCAAAATGTTAGCAGTTGTTGAGTCTGGTAGGTATGTGGGTGTGTAGAGTGAACCATTCTTTCAACTTTTCTGAATATTTGAAATTTTCCATAATAAGAATTTGGGAGGAAAAACTCTAATGGAAACAGGTAATTGTAAAGATATATCCCAAATGCTGTGAACAATGGAGAATGGGAAAGCATGCTGATGTGTATTTACGGATTTGCAGAAGCATGATAATTGTCAGAAAAACGGCATTTATTGAGGACTTTGCAGTTGTTTATCAAAGGAGAAATGGGAACTTTCAAGGAGAATAGTGAATTATAAGTAGAAGGAAAGAAAGGCTCAGCAAAAAGATAGTACATCAATGTTTGAAGAAGGAAAAAAACAGTGTGCAGGTTTTGTGAAACTTGGTATGGGCTTGTTTGTGTAAATTTATAAATTATGCTTGCCTGCCTTTGCCAGCCTGCAGAAGCCTATTTAATAGCCTTTGTGTACCTGTAGTAATAGTGCCCTGGAACTGGAGTCACCATTTACAACAGTGTTTCCATTGGAAAATGCTTTTAGGATTTCAGGAAAATTGGTCATGTGTCTATTCAGGCTGAGCAATAGGAGCTGAGGGTCCTCAAGAAAGATGGACTTCTGAGTATTACATAGGGCTGATGGATGATCCAAGGTATCATTTTAAGGATTAAGTAGCTTAAATTTGTGAAGATGGGTGTTCATGATAGTTTGAAGCAGTGTGGTAAGACTGGAAAACCTGTAATGTCTCCAGCAGAAGCAGTGGCAAAGAGGAGTTTCTGTGGCTTCATTGCAAGGGCTGTAAATAGGTACATTCTAAACTAAATTGTTTGTCTTTCTTCTGTGCCAGTTAAGTTAGATCAGGAATCTCTGTCTTAATTATAAAAGTCAACAAAATAAATAAACCCTTCACATTTACTGTTTGCCCTGTGCTAATTGCTGCCTTGTCTGCATTGTCGTTTAGTTTTCAAAATAATTTATGAAATTTTTCACACTTTACAGATGGTGGCTAGAGAGTGTCAATAACATAGGTAAGGATACAGAACTGAATAAGTATCAGAAAAAGCTTTCTAACCCATTTGTCAAAGTCTAGAACAATGGTTCTCTCTGTTTAAAAAAAAAAAAAAAGTTTATTTGTTTTGAGAGAGCATGAGCAAGTGGGAGCCTGAGCATGGGAGGGGCAGAGAAAGAGAGAGGGAAAAAGAGAATCCCCAACTCTGGGTTGTGAGATGACCTGAGCTGAAATTTAGAATCGGGCGCTTAATCGACTAAACCACCGAGGTACCCTTAGAGCAATGGTTCTCAAAGTGTGATTACCAAACCATCAGCATCAGCATCACTATGGAATTTTAAAAATGCAGAGTATTGGCTCCCACTTTGAGACTTTTTAGTTTATTATTTTAACAAGCGCTCCTGGTAATTTTGATGTGTGCTGAAGTTTGAGAACCACTTCTTTGAGTGTGGATACTTTAGTAGCATGGTACTTTCCAATTTAGAAATCAGACTTGAGTAGCATTCGTCATTTGAACAAGTATTTCTACTTTAATTTTTTAATCACAAACTTTTAAATTTCATGACACTGCAATTTTATTTTGAAAATTGGATAAAGTGAAGCCTGGCTAGGTACACTAGGGTTTCAGTATTGAATAGGAAGCCACCAATTAAACTAGAATTACATCTTTAGAAATAAGAGTTTTAGAGTTACACTTTACAGTTTTATCTAACACGTACTCCAACTCTTAAGAATATTTGATCAAGTAATTTATTATATTACTAGTAATCAAATGAATTATTTGATATGTAGTTTCATCTTGGTAGGTAATTAGTTTCAGTGTGACCAAGGAACAAGTACCTATAAACAACTTCGGTCAAGATTGTTTTGAGATATCACTGCTATATGAGAGTTCTTTAACTGGTGTTGATAGGCATTTGTTTATGTGAAAAAGCTTTGGTGTCAGTCACATAAAATTTTTGCAGAATTTGTTACACTTGTATTTTTTTTTTTGAGGAGAGAATCCATAGATTTTATTGGTTTAGCCAAAGAATTTTTGACTTCTAAAATTTCAGGAGCTACTCTTATAATGAAATCTTTTCTTGTTTTATTGATATTTTTTAGTCTAAAATGCAGAAAGGTTTTATTCCCTTAAAAAAAAACTTGTTTGCAAGCTGAACTTTCAAGTTAAAGGCTTTTAAAAATGGATTTAATGAGTTTTCAAATTGATTAATAGTTTTCAATGGGTTTTAAACCTACATTGCATTTTATCTGTTTTTTTTTTATTCCATTCAGATATTACTGAACTGTGTTGCAAAGGTATTTAGCTTTTAATGGAATTTTGTTATAATTTGAATAATTTTCCCACTTATTAGATATTTTTGGACTTGAAGAATTTAGTGTGTATTTTGTATTGTTGTTACTTTGTTACTGTTACTTTTTGTTATTTTGAATCGGTTTGTTAAATTGCTATAATGTAGATTATTGAAAATCAGAGCCTAATTTTTTAATGTTATGGAAGAGAATGTCTTTTCATTTGAAAATATGCATCAAGTCGCTGGTAATGATTTTACAAGTATCATTTTACTTTTACATGAATCTTTTTGAAGTATAGTCTCCAAAATTATTTTTTTCATTGCATTTTAGGTAGAAAGATTGTTTCATCGACTCACTGAAGCAATAGCCTCACTCTTTGTCTTAAACTTCATCAACAATGAAGCAATGATATCTGAGAACAGAAGAACGTTTGCCAACTGTGATCACAATTTCAAGTGATTGTAAAAGCAAAAACAAGCTGCAACAGACCCATGTGTCAGCTAGTATAGAGAGAATGGTTTATTTAAAAACAATTTTAGTATAGTGCTTTGTATCTATATCAAATGAAATAAAAATGAGTGAAGCCCCCAGGTTCTTTGTTGGGCCTGAAGATACAGAAATAAACTCAGGAAATTATCGACATTTCTTCCACCATGCAGATGAAGATGAGGAGGAAGAGGATGAGTCTGTAAGTTGTTTGTTTGGTGAGAAGACCAGTACAGTATAGCCTTCTTACTCATCACTGTTAAAGTGAATTAATCCTGTCTAAATCGTGAAGACATTTTTGCACATAGTAATTTGTTGGAATCTTGTGCACTAAAAAAGCACGTTTCATTAGTAACATTATTGAATCTATGCTGCATCAAGAAATCCAATCAGGAGTCAGACTTCTAAGTTGTTTAATGAGGCTAATTTTAGTGTCTTTTACTGGTATGCCTAGCAAAACACAGGACTCAGTTGAAAACATGGTAGAGAATAGGGCTATAAACCAAAAGGCTTTCTTGTATGTAGAAGTACCTAAAAAATATATCAAGAGAAAGAAGTAAGTTGAAGGAAATAATTTTAAACGGAGGACTTCTTAGCTTTACTAAGTTTGTCATGTTGTCAATACATGTGGTTCTTGACCCAAAGATAGTCTTATTTATTAACTATTCAGAAGCCTATAACTGTGTGGCTAGAAGGAGAGGCTACCTCAAGTATCCATAGGGGTATGTAAATGTGTAAGTATTATTTTCTTTTCCATCTGATGAGGATGTATAGCCATACTGGATCTTCAGGAATAACACTCATTTATTATGTTCATTTTACCATAGTTACATTAACTCAACATTTGTCTTGTCTTGTTTTCCCTTTACACATAGACCTTGCTTTACTATGAAAACTGATTCAAGATACAAACGTAGGTCTTTTTTCCCCCTCATATTTCCAGTTCAAAAGAGAATTGCATTTTCAAACCAGTTTTACTTGGTAAAAGTAGTAAAAAAAAACAAAAAATAGTTACTAGATGATTCTTTAAATCTTTTTTCATAATTATTTAACACTTCTCACAGTGCAGTTATGCATATCTGAAATGCAAATCAGACTGTTTTCACTTTAAACCTTTCCCACTAACCCCCACCTCAGCCCAGAAGAGATAATTTTCAAGCTTCTCTTGCCAGCAGAACTTTTCTTCATCTGAAGTGTTGTCTTGAAGTCCAATAAATAAGACATGAAAGCAGACCTTCTTTGGCTGACTTAAACTAGAAAGTGCTATTGACTCAGCCTCAACTACTCCTTTCCCTTTTCACTAGAGTTCATCTGAACACGCTGTGAATGTCACTGACCATCAAGTCCACTTCTTCCAAATAAGGACTTCTGTCTGTTCCTTATATCCAGAACTGTATTTGTCTCATCCCTTCTACGTTTTATGTTTCAGCAATATCAAATTTTTGCTTTTCACGTATTATTCTGTGTTGTACCCTGCCTCTTTGCTGTTGGGTGTATTCCTTTATCTCTATGGAATGCCCTTTTCTGGGGAGGGCTACCTTGCGAATTGTTTTTCATACTTCAAAACCCCTGTTCCTATTTCATGTTCATTCTTCCCCTTCTTGTAAACTTGAGTACTTCTTCCTCAGTACCATTTCTATACCTTGACACATGTACTTGTATTCCATGTATCATAATGTATGTACTGCATTGTTACTGTAATCCCTGTTGGGTTCACAGCACTTGGAGGGTAGGTCGTTTCTGTATATCTAACTTCAGCACTTAGTATAATTCTTAGAATATTGGTACTAATTGAGCTCACATTTGTGATGTATAATTGTCACTTTTGAGTAGCTTCAATTTGGTACATTTGACCTATAGATTGATAAAATGATTTGTTCTAGGTCATTCTCCTATTTTTAAGATTAAAGGTATGAATTTCATTTTAGACATTAAATCTAACAAAGTAATTTAGATCTGTTTAAAAAGTAATTTTCATGTTTCCAACATTTTACCTAATAGGAAAATTCTGTAATTTTGTCTTAATAATGCAGGTTTATAATTTGTGCATTTTAAACTTGAAAGTTTCTAGTTCATCTTAGCTTATGAGTATATATTAATTCAATAGATCTGTAATAAACAGAATTTAACATAGTAGCCTTTTTTAAATCTGTAAAACAGTGGGAAATGTTAGGTTGAGTGCTTTATTTACTGAAGTACAGTTGACATTAGTTTCATATGTACAACATGGTGATTCAGCAATTATATACATTACAGAGTACTCACCATGATATGTAGTTACCATCTGTCACCATACAGAGTTTCTGTTTTGACTGTATTCCCTATGCTGTACTTTTCATCCCCTTAACTTCTTTATTTTATAACTGGAAGTCTGTACCTCTTAATCCCTTTCACCTATTTCACGCATTCCTCCACCTCCCCTCCTCTCTGAGAGCCACCAGTTTGTTCTCTGTATTTGAGTCTCTATGTTTTTTTGTTTATTTCTTTTGGTATTTAGATTCCACATGTAAGTGAAATCATAGGGTATTTGTCTTTCTGACTATCTCACTTTGCATAATATCCTGTAGGTTCATCCATGTTGTTGCGAATGGCAAGATTTTATTCTTTTTTTTAATGTTTATTTATTTTTGAGAGAGAGAGAAAGAGCACAAGGAGGGAAGGGACAGAGAGAGGGGGACAGAAGATCTGAAGCAGACTCTAGGCTGATACGAGTGAGCCCAATATGGGGCTCAAACTCACCAACCATGAGATCACAACCTGAGTTGAAGTCAGATGCTTAACCAGCTGAGCCTCCCAGGAACCCCTTCATTCTTTTTTTATGGCTGACTAGTATATATATCACATCTTTATTCGTTCATTTATTGATGGACCCTTAGGTTACTTCCATATCTTGGCTGTTGTAAATAATGATGCAGTAAACATATCTTTTTGAATTAGTGGTTTTATTTTCTTGGTAAATATCCGGAAGTAGGATTAATAGGTATCTATTTTTAATTTTTTGAGGAACCTCTATACTGTTTTCCACAGTGGCCGCACCAGTTTACATTCCCACCGACAGTGCAAGAGGATTCCTTTTTTCTCCACATCTTGCCACTGCTTGTTGTGTCTTGTCTTTTTTGATACTAGCCATTCTGACAGGTGTGAGGTGATGTCTCATTGTGGTTTTGATATGCATTTTCCTGATGATTAGTGTTGTTGACCCTCTTTTCATGAATCTTTTGACCATCTGTATGTCTGTTAAGATCCTCTGTCCATTTTTTAATTGGATTATTTGTTTTTTTTTGATGTTGAGTTGTATGAGTTCCTTGTATATTTTAGAAGTTGACCCCTTAATAGATATATCATTGGCAAATATCTCCTCCCATTCAGTAGGTTGCCTTTTTGTTTTCTTGATGATTTAGCTTGAGTACTTTTGTTGGCTAGGGAAATATTCATTAAGAACATCATGAGTTGGGTAGAGGCTTTTGATAAGGAAATAATTGAATAAGAGAACATAAAAGTGAATAATCAAGGTGAAAAGACAGCAAATCCTGGGAAGGTTAATGATTTACAGTCAAATTCAGTACCAATTTGACCTCTAGATTTTATGGGTTAGAAGAAGCAATGAATAAATCTAATTTTAGGTATAAAGAATACTTATTTAAATCTGATGTTATCCTATTTTATTTTTAGATTTATAAGAGAAAGTCTAGTAAAACACTTTTGAGCTCAGATTATATTGTCATCTGAAATATATAAAAGATGGAAAAGGGAGTACTAAAAAAAACTAAACACAACTTTATTTATTTGATAAATTCTTAATTATGTGAATTCAGAGACCTCAGAATGAATCGTGAGTGGTTTTGTAAACCTGAGAGCTACTGAAAAGTTATTTCTGTATCCACCTTTTTTAGTTTCAGGATGAACCATGGCCTTTGAGCTATAGCAAGGGTGCCAGAGATGAGCAACACCATTAATAGGAATATAAATATTCTTTATACTAAAGTATAAAGATAGGAGCTTCAAAGGGCATTGACACCTCTGTTAGCAGTTTGGCTTTCTCCAAAATTTTCTTCGAAGTTGTCATTGGTGACTAACTCCTATTCAAGCTCAATCTACAAAATTAGTTTAACATTGTATACTATTCAAGCTCAATCTACAAAATTAGTTTAACATTGTATACTATAGCTTTGTAGTCAGAACATCTTATTTTAGGCAAGAGAATTCTTTATCTCTCATAGGTCTTTTTGGTTGGATTAGATAAGTTTTGGCCTGTATTTTCCCCTTCTGTTGTAAGGAAGGTAAATAAGTGCAAGAGACAATCAAGAAAGGAGTATCTGTTTAAGTTTAAAATCATAATGAAAATAGTAACAATGTCTTAAAAGTGTATTGTTTTAGAATTTCTTTCAGACCTTTGTAGACAACTGTTATTTGTTATTTATTATAACAACAATGTAATTTTGAAAAAGGCCTTTTTTGGCTAATATGTCATTTGTGTTAATCACATCCCTTATCTTCTGAAAAAGATTTAAGAATGCTCTACTTTGGAGTTCGTATGGAGTCAACCTGATTGTTTTGTTTTCTTTCTGTTTTAGCCACCAGAAAGACAGATTGTGGTTGGAATATGTTCCATGGCAAAGAAATCCAAATCCAAACCAATGAAGGAAATTCTTGAACGGATCTCCTTATTTAAATATATCACAGTAGTAGTATTTGAAGAAGATGTTATTTTGAATGAACCAGTAGAAAACTGGCCTTTATGTGATTGTCTTATTTCTTTCCATTCTAAAGGTATTAAAGAATGGGGTGGGAATTCCCTTTATCCTCTTAAAATAGAACATAATACTGATTGTAGATTATTAGATAAAATAGAAAAATAAAACTAAATCGACCCACTCTCAGAAATCAGTGATGTTAACATTTTGATATATTTCTTTTCAGTCATTTTTCCTCTGTATATTTTTTAAAAACAAATTTACTATTATAGTGTATATGTAATTTTATATTTAATTTTTCATTAACTCTATCAAGGTTTATTTTCCCTCCATTACATTCCTCAGAGACCTGATTTTTTAATGATGTCAAAGTTTGTCATCAAGGGGATATACCATAACATATTTAGCCAATATCCTAACAGTTAGTCTCCGGTTTTTACTATTAAAAATAAGGTTGATTAATTTTTTGAAAGTCTATCTTTGTTATTCCAGGTTACTTACAATGAATTCTTGAATTATTGAATATTTTAAGCTCTATGCTTTTGTCATATAGAAAATGATCTATCTTTCCTCATACATATTCATATTTTATTTCTGAAGAACTTAACATTTGAATTTTTTATATAACTTGGTTTCTTTTATCAAACTGAAAATACATCAAACTGAAATCACATCAAACTGAAATATAATTAAACTTCAGTATTATTTGATGGTAAAGTATGCCTTCATAGTAAAACCTACTAGTCAAAATTATTAGTGAATATCTGAAATTTTATAACCTGAGAATCCGTGAATTAAATGTATCTCTTACTAAGAACTATAATTTAAAAGATATGTACTGAGTTATAAATGAATTAATATTAAATCAGTCTTGTTACCAAAATATGTAATCTCTATCAGTGTTAAAGTTTCACTTCAGTTAGGTATTCAAGAAATATCTCCTTCAGCAAGAAGGGGAGGGAGCATGTTTGAGACTTTTGTGCTCCTGTAGTCTATAGAGAAGCCAAGGCCCTGGTCTTCTTTACAAACTGAAGTCCTTTATTTCAGAGAATATGAAACTTAGCTTATCATTGAGGGTAAGATGTTCTTCCCTTACTACCACATGGTTCTTCGATGTAGTTATCTATTTGCCTGTAAAAACTAGGTGCTCTCCAAGGTGTTATCCCATATGCTGTCTCTTGGTAAGGAAAAATGTCCTCTTTAACTACAACAACAACAAAAGGAACTGAATAAGCTTTCCTGTATGCTGAGTTCTGTTCTGTTAGGAAACTTCAAATCATCGACCTTGAGGTATCTTTATGACAAGTAATGGATTCTTCTCGCAGTCTTTACAAAAGTAGCAGGGTTTGTAATTTGTGGCCAAGTGATTCTTGGTATAGAGTACTTTCATTACATTTTAAAAACTAAGAGAATTTTAGGAATAAGTCTTTTTTAACTGACCATAGTTTTTTGTTTAGTTTTTTTTTTTTAACTTCAGTATGTCTTAGTATTTTTCCAGCTGTTCTGATAATGCTACAAAACACAGTGTCTTCACAGGTATATTGTAGTACACTATAGTTAAATTGTAAAGATTTGCATACCTACTGATTTTTACTTCATTCCTTACATAACATATTCATTAAAATATTGTCATTTAAGGAATAATATTTATTGGGAGCTTACTATGTCAGGTACTGTGCCACGTGTTTTATATACACTCCTTGATGGACTTCCTCAAAAACCTCTACTAGGGAGGACTGGTATAATATCCATTTACAGCTGAGAATCAGGGGCCGAGAGATGTGAAATAAATTTGCCCAAGGTCACATAGCTAATGAAAGATGGAGCCAGGCCTTTGAACTATTTTTTTAACCTCCAGGGTATACTGCCATCCCATCTCTAAATAATAGGTATTGATGGGTGAAACTGGAGACTTTTAGTGTCAATACAAAGAGCGTAGTATAATCATTAAAATGCTTTTGATATTTTAGACCTCTTACTATCTGCCGTTTGATTTGTTTTCTTTGTGATTAGTAATTTTACCAAAGTCTAGAAATTTTAGAAAGTTAATTTCTGATAACTTAACATTGACCTAGTAACAACAAGTATGATTCTGCTCATATATTTTATATTTAGAGCATATCTTTGCAAGAGAATTAACTTTGTTTTTGCTTTTCTAAAGATAATAAATTCTATGAATTATCAACAATTTATATGTATAGATATCAAATTTAAAAATTGAGAAAAGCAGTTATATATATATATATTCATAATCACCAAGTGATTGTGATATATTTATATATAGGTTTCTGTTTGTATATGAGGTAATCTTAACTTTTTATCAGTGACTTTGAATAATCAGGTATTGACTAATGTGTCAGTGCTCTAAATTTGGCTATGTAACCACTAGCTTCTTGTGCCTTTTAAGTAGAAAAAAAGAAGACTTATTAATAATACAAGTTAAGGTTTATGTATTTATTTTTCCATGATTTATGTGGAAAGCAGTGATTAATGAAATTAACCTTTTATCCAAAGTGACATAAATTCAAATTGATAAAGTTACAGATGTCAACTAATCTTGAGATTGTACAGAATATGTTAATAATATGTGTTCTTAGGATTTCCACTGGACAAAGCAGTTGCCTATGCAAAACTCAGGAATCCATTTGTAATCAATGACTTGAATATGCAGTATCTCATACAAGATAGGTGAGTGATGGAGATGGCTGAATTAAGGGAAGGAAAATTAACATTTAGTATATACTGTAAGCTGATATGGCATCAGGTTTTTCATATACGTTAATTTGTGGTATCCTCTAAATAATACTTAGAAATAGGTATTTATACCCAATTTTGTAGATAAAGAATCTTGAAAATCAGGGAGATGAATTGATTTGCCCAAAGTCACAAGTAGTTCCACAAATAGTGGGACAAGGACTGAGTCCAGGTTTGTTTAATTTCTGGAGTCTACTGAACCTTTGCAATTGATGAGCAGTTTCTGTCATGTGACTGATGATGAAATTAGGGCTATACTCATTATAGCTAGATTATTTTTAATGGTAAAGTGCAACTGTTTTGAAAAATATCTATTTATCTTAGCATTCATTTTACAGGCCAAAAGCATGGATTTCTAAGAGAAACTGTAAAATTCAAATATATTTATATATATTGTTTGATTGATGTTTCACTCTGATGGCTACCATATAATTTCATCAACATTCGGTAATCTTTTGTGTGGACATTACAATATGAGATTATATGTATGAAAATGCTTTATAAAGTATAAGACCCTATAGTTTTTTGTTTCTGGTATTTTTCTCTTCTTCCATATAGTGACATTATTGATATCAAAAATTTAAAAACATATTTCCTGGATTTACATATTAATACATGCTTGTATATTATACATATATATGAAAATGCATATTTACTTTAAGAAATTTGGAAAATAAAAGCATCAAGAAAGGATTTAACCCTGCCACTCTATCATATTTTTTCATATAGAAAGCAATACATACATACACTCACACTTTACAAAATTAGGGTCATGTTTCTCTTATAATACAATGAACATTTTCCCATGCCATTAAATATTCTTTGAGTATAAAGATTTTTTTTTGAGTATGAAGTTTTTAATGGTTAGGTGATATTCTGTCATTGCAACTTGTATAGCAACTTTATTTAACCATTTCTTTTTATACATTTACATTCCCAGTTTTATTAAATATTAGTATCTTAATATGCCACATATAGTATTGTACAGACATTTTTGTTCTAGTATTGCATAGTATTTCCTTTGGATACATATTTTTCAATACTTTAAATGACATATTTGTTTATTTAAAAAATAAGACTTGATATCCATGCCTTTTTAGTAATACAATAGTAATAATGTACTTGTGAAATAGAATAAAACAATAAAGGATGTTTTCCTTTTTCTTCAGGAGAGAAGTATACAGTATTCTTCAGGCGGAAGGTATTTTACTTCCGCGTTACGCAATTTTGAACCGTGACCCAAATAATCCCAAAGGTAAGGCTAAGAGATTTTGAGCGAGCTATCTTTTGTCACTCAAAATACTTTTGAGCCACTTCCCTTCTATAATTAAGTAGAAGGAATTTGAAGAATTCATAGTATTTTGTTTTCTTTTTTAGAAAGAAATGAACCGAGTAAGCATTATGTTCGGTTGAAGTGTAGCACTATAAGCTAAAAGACCTGCTAATAATTTCAGAGTTATGTATCCTACTTTTCTTTGGTTTGCACTTGACATATATTTGGGAATCATAAAGAAGACTTTTTAAACTACATTCTTAATAAATTTGTATTGATTAGGTGTAAACAAGTGATTTATTTATGACTATTGAATTAAGGATTAGAAACTTCATGATAGGATGCTGTAATTAAATATCTGATGACTAGGAGTTTTGTAATATTACTACCTACTAATATCTTAAAAGCACCCTTTGCTTCATTTTCCTGGTTATCTAAAACATAGCATGTAAGTTGTATATAACAGTCTAAAAAACCAAGATAAATGTTTATCTGCATTAAGATTTAATATCCTGATAAGGGAATTTTAGGGAATTCTGATGATTTTATTGTACCTTAAAGCAACTTTTATTGAAAACAAGATACAGCATTTATTGTCTGTAATAGGGAACTTCTCTCATTTGTCTAGAGGTAAAAAATGAACTTCCTAATTAGATGGCTTGCTTACTTTATACAGGTTACTTTAGTAACCTAAATAATTTCATGTTTTGTAGTATCTGTGATACAAATGATCCCTTACATTTTTCAGAAGATGATAGCATTCTAAAATTATTTCTCAATCTTTCTTGTTGGTGTCATTTCCTATCTAACATTGAATTCTGTGGATTGATAAGGTGAAATGACAGGTTCATAAGATTTTAAAGAAAAACTATAGTTTTTAATGTCATACATCATAGATGTTGATACATGTTTGCGTAAATATTTATAACTAAAATAAAATCATATATTACCCAAGGTTACTTTTCCTTGTAATCTCCATTCTAGTAAAAACTTTAATAATAATATTATTTCCAGATAATATACAGTATGTAATTTATTCTGTTATGTTTGACTTTTAGAATGCAATCTGATTGAAGGCGAAGATCACGTAGAAGTAAATGGTGAAGTTTTTCAAAAGCCATTTGTAGAAAAGCCAGTCAGTGCAGAGGATCATAATGTTTACATTTACTACCCAACATCTGCTGGTGGTGGAAGTCAAAGACTTTTTCGAAAGGTATCCTAGGGAATACTGTTTTTCATACTTTGTGCAAATTTTACTAAAAGTAATCAAGTATTTAATAGAACTAAGACTAAATAAGAAGGTATCATTTAGGAATAAATGAAAACTGATACCTTCTTTGTTAGAAAAGCAAGGCATTATTTTAGTTAATGTTATGTATGCAAAATTTCTAGCTACGAAGTATGAAGAATATTCCTTGATTTCCTTTGTACCTTCCATTTATGTATCTGGCTTATGAGAAATTCAGGTAGAGATCAGCAGTCTCTAAGGAAAATGGCACCTTAGAGTCCCTGGCTGGCTCAGTTGATAGAGCATGAGACTCAGGGTCATGAATTTAAGCCCCTCATTGGGCATGGAGCCTACTTAAAAAAAAGAAGAAAAATAGCCCCCAAGATGGATGATTCATAGACAAAAGTAATACTACTAATTTTCGGATACATGACAGTATGCTCAAAATTGCACCTATAATAAAATAAATGCAAATCAGGTCTAAAAGATAATGACCTTGAATTACTTTCTGGATTGCCAAAGATCTAAAAGATTGAGGTAGTTGGAAAACAAGCACAAGCCCAAATGTTGTTGGCAGGAATGCAAATTATTATAACCTCTTAGCAATATAATTTAACAGTACATTAAGATGAAAAATGCATGTACATTTATAATCATGGAAATGCAAAGTAACTCAGTGGGATACTATTTTATATCTATTAGAGTGGCAAATATTAAGTCTAATAATGCCAATTATAATAGAGCAATGGGAACTCATATGTGTGCTAGAGAGACTCTAAATTGTTAAAACAGTTCATAAAAGATTTTGGCATTATCTTTGTATGTTGAATATTAGCACCTAGTAATTCTAACACCTACTAATTCTACTTGTAGTATATACCTTACAAACTCTCTTGCACATGAGACACATAAAAGAATGTTCAAAACTATGCTACTGAGTAAAGTTTAGAAAACAACCTAAATATCCATTAATGGAATGAATGAATTCTGTGTACTTACACAGTGGAAAATTCTACAGTAGACAAAGTGAACAGGGTTACATGGAACAACATGATTGAATATAAGCAACGTTATTCTTACCATTTGTTGTATTTTTATGCTGTTTAACTTAGATACAAGTTATAATTACTGTAGAAAATAATACAGTGTCATTTCTTAGTAAATGTTGTTAAATATTTGTGCACCAGAAAATTTTTTTGGAAATATCTAAGTTGGAAGTAGATGGTGAAAGATTGTATTACTAAAATGAGATGAACAATTTAGTTTTTATATTTATGGACATGTTTCGTTTTCAGATTGGCAGTAGAAGTAGTGTTTATTCCCCAGAAAGCAATGTACGAAAAACAGGCTCATATATATATGAAGAGTTTATGCCCACAGATGGTACTGATGTAAAGGTAGGATTGATTACAGAATATTTTCATTTTGTGTTTAGTTTACTGATGGCAACAGAAAAAGATTACCCTTTAATTAACTATATCTATCCTCTATTCTGGATCTCTTTTTTTTTTTTTTTTGGACTAGGGATTCTTCATCTGTTTTGTATTATGAATGCCTTTGACAGTCTGAAGCCTATGGACCCTTTGTTTAGAATAATGTTCTTAAATACTTAAAACAGGATTGCCAAGGAGACAAATTTTATTGAAATATAGTTATAAAAATAAAAACCAACTTGGTAATACAATAACATGTATGCTTCTTTAAACGGACATTAAATAATAAAATAGCGAGTAAAGGTCTAATAGCCACCAGTTTCTAAGCATTGATTAGCATAAACAGTGTTTTGAGATCTGCAACAGCTGTAGCGTAAGCTAAAAATACCCTGTCTTTTAGTGACAGGTAAGGTCTTACTTGCTTTACCTTCAGCCAGTCTCTGTCTAAGATATAAACCTGATCATGAACCTCTCCTTAAAAATTCTCTTGCGGATTTTGTTGACCATAGGATGGTAATCAGGTTCGTGAGTGTGACATGCTGAATATTTCACAGTCTGTCCTCTATGAACCTTATTTCTTACAGTATAAACTATACTAAATAACTTACTCTTATCTGAATACCTCATGCTCTTTTATGCCTCTGGCCTCTTAGAGCGCTTGGAGTGCTGTTCCCTCTCTTATCTGCCTTTCATTTTATCTGCTGTCCCTCACCATCACCCCCAATGTTTTAATCTTTCTTTTGGCCATTACTTCCTTTTATAATGTTTTTATAATTATTTGTACCTTTCCTTTGTTAAACTTAAAACAATTTGGAAAAGACCACATCATATACAACCTAGTGTTCCCTCATAATGCTCAGCATAATCATTCTCTATAAAGAAAAGAACTTCACTTTACCAGTTTTGCTATGTAATTAATTGTTTATATAACTTTTCCAAAGTATTGAAAATTTTGGCATATGAAAGAGAAAAAGGGTGAAATGAATAGTCTGCAGACTGAAGTATAATTTTATTGATTTTTTTTACTTTTAATTTGTTGTCTGCTGTTTTTCTTAATACATTTTAAATATTAATATAAAATTTTGTATGTATTTTAACTTTTATGAAAGGTTTATACAGTGGGTCCAGATTATGCTCATGCCGAAGCTCGAAAATCTCCAGCACTCGATGGCAAGGTGGAACGAGATAGTGAGGGAAAAGAAGTTAGATACCCTGTTATTCTCAATGCGCGAGAGAAATTAATTGCTTGGAAAGTCTGCCTTGCTTTTAAGGTAAAATGTTTTACAGGCCATACAGGCTCCTATAAAAGAAATTCTAATTGTCTTTTTTGAGTAAAAGAAATGTTATTTGGGCATTTAATGGGAGAAGTAAGATGAGAAAATAAAAATGATACATTTAAACAGTTTATGTACTTTTCAGGGAATTCTTGTAGTGCCTTTAATAACAACATAAATAAATGAAGAAGCCCTTTGTTTCTCTATATTTTATCTGTTAAATAAAAGGGAATTTTGTCAATTTATTCAGAAATTAAAATGATGGAGGAAAACTTAACTAAAACAGTAGCATTAGCCAGGGTTTAGAGATACTGTCTAACATGGTAAAAACAACTGGTTGCAAGTACTATTTACTCAGAATTGATAAATGATTGTTTTGATAAAACAATCATTTGATGATAAATGATAAAAAAGATCCTTAGTAGTCTTCTAGCCTTGACAGTACATCCTTTAGCCTATTTATTGCATATGATAAAATGTGTTTGTAAGAGCAATACAAATACATTTCTTGAAGAAAACGTTTTACTTCTAACGTTTGACTATTTCCCTCAGTCTATACCATTAGGCTTCCACTACCATATGGTAAAGATTTGAATGGAAGTAGTACAATATACAATCTAACAAAGGATAAACTTCACCTTTTTGAAGTCTTATCTTGAGTTATAATGTAAAGACTAGTATTTGTTACTGGTTATTAAATAATACTTTATGTCTTAATAATTTGAATTCACTTTTATCGATGGAATATTAGCCTATAAGTATATTTTAATAGCTTTATATGAATTTTTTTAACTTTGTAATACCAGGATTCCAAAAGCCATGACTTAAAATCATGTTTATGCTAATATGTCATGATTCAAATATAAAATGCAGAAATTAGAAAATTCCTGGAGCCTGAGTAGGAGACTTATAGCTTGCAATGGTTTTCTTCTCCCAAATAAAATGTATTTTATTTATTTCAAGTGCTCACAAGGGTATAGTTGTCAAGTTTTAAAAGATTCAGAGCGAAAGGCACCTACTTGGCTCAGTTGATAGAGCCTGCAACTCTGGATCTCAGGGTTGTGAGTTAAACCCCACAGTGGGTGCAGAGATTACTTAAAAATAAATCTTTCTTTAAAAAATTTGTAGGGATAATTGGACATTTCCTCTGAAACATATATTCAAAACTATTTTTCCTTTTGCTTTTTTTGGATTAAAGTGATACAGTTTTTACTATCACAAAATTTTATAAAATCTTTAAAATTTTTTACTTTTCTTTTTTAATCATATATTACTTAAAGAATTTCCTGATACAGATGCTATTTTTTGACCTCTCTAGTGACTAGAGCATTATTGTTCTCTATTTCTTGGTATGGAACTAAAATAATCATATAGTATGTTTTACATATTTTCAAAGTACTCAGGTTACAAATGAGTAATTTCATTACTTACTAGGAAGTAAACTAATATGGAGTGGTACATTTTTAGCCATTTATAAAATTTGATATGTTGTAACAAGACTAGAACACTGTGAATCCTAATTCAAATGTAACTTTAAAGCTTATAATTTATTTTAAATAGCAAACAGTTTGTGGTTTTGATTTGTTACGGGCCAATGGACAGTCCTATGTCTGTGATGTCAATGGCTTCAGTTTTGTGAAAAATTCCATGAAGTATTATGATGATTGTGCAAAAATACTTGGGTAAGAATTTTTTCTTTATATTTTTCTTCTATACCTTTGTTACAGCTAATGCATAGTAGCTCTTCAGAAACCAAATAATTGTAAACATCAAATGATCAGGATCTTCTAAGCACTCTAGAGTAAAAACCAATGTTCACAAAATGAATCTCCAAAGAACCATGACAAATCTTGAATTATACTTCAGGTTATCAAAGGCAGATTAATTTAGGATCCTTATAGATGAAGTCTTAAAGATACTTTAATTTTATAGATTTAGAAGTACTATACAGTGATTATTACAGTGATTATTAGTTAAAACAGGTAATTTGTTAGGTTACTTTTTGCCTCAAGGTTTTGATACATAATTATAATTGAAAAGGTTTCATTCTCTTAATTTAAGGTACAAAATGAACATTCATGAAATAAGTAACCAGAGTAAAATAGAAATATTTGGGATTCAAGGTTCTTTAGAATGATACTGCTTTCTACAAACATGTTAGTTAAAGATAATCCCATGAGATTATCAGTGAATCCAAAAGAAATTACTGCATGTAGAAATACCATTTTTATATTCTTTGACCTATTTTCTCATACTTTGATTTAGAAGATTCATAGGACATATTTTTAAACCACTTCAAAGTATATATGACAGAGCCATAAGAAAGGTACACTTTAAAATGTCTTGTCATGGAACACTTGGGTGGCTCAGTCAGTTGAGCATCTCTTGATTTCACCTCAGGTCAAGATCCCAGGTTGGTGGGATTGAGCCTCATGTGATGCTTAGCTTGGAGCCTGCTTAGGATATTCACTGTTTCTCTCCCTCTGCCCTTTTCACCTTCTCATGCATGCGCTCTCTCTCTTAAATAAATAAATAAATGTATTGTCCTAATTGGAGTCAGCTTTTATAGAATATTTTAAAGATTGGTGAACTTAACGCTTAAGGTAAAATTTAGGGAGTCTTACTAACTTTTAGCATGAATAAATGCTAAATTTAAACAAAACATAAAGTGTTTTATAATTACTTAACATGTTTCCATTTTTAACCCTGTTAGCAAAATATAATAGAAATATGTTGGAAAGGAGCCACAGTATTTAGAGTAACTTCAAAAGTGATCAATAAAACGTATAAGAAATGATCTGTAGCCATAAAGAAGAAACAGTCTTGGTTTTCAAATTGTATCTATAATCGCATATGATGCAGTTATAGTGATTTATTTGAATCCACTGAGATTTATATTTTAAAACTAAAATAATAATTCGAAATTTATGGTATCTCTTTAGTGTGTTCTGATACACCAGTTTAGAACTTCTGATCTAATTTTTCTTTATCAGGATTGATTCTTTGAGTTACTTTTTATGTGCTATAATCACAGAATCACTAGTTTGACTTTAACTTCAGTGATTGTGTATCGTTAGTCATTAAGTACTGAGATTTGTCTTAAAATAAATTAATTTTATTTTTTTATTTTTGTATCAAAGCAATATTGTAATGCGAGAGCTTGCTCCACAATTTCATATCCCCTGGTCAATCCCCTTAGAAGCTGAAGATATCCCGATTGTACCAACTACATCTGGAACTATGTAAGTTTGAATATTTTCATTTAGAAATTCCTTGGGTTTTGTATTTCAGTCTCTGCTATTAAAGTAACGATTAAATTTCTAAATGATCATTGGGCACTTGACTGTGTATGTTTTCATATAATTCACTTTGCAGGTGGAGAAATAGATTATATGCTTTTGCAAGGGTCCACCTAGACTAAAAATCTTTTATATTGTTGAAAATAAAATCCTAAAAAAAAATTAAATAAAATCCTGAAAAATGCTTGGATAATTATAGAACTAGGTAATTAAGTCATACAAATAAAGGAGGTACCAACAGGTATGTCACTTAAAAGTTCACAGTCAGTGGTTGTACAGCTGTTATACTCTTATTCTATAAGAAAATATATACAGTTATATCTTGAGGTAAATTAATTAGACTAATATTGCCAAAGTGTTTTATAATACTCTACTAGTGAAAATTACTGCTTGAGACTCACCTGCTACTCAGGTGGGTTGCCCAAATGCTTCATATTCACAGCTTCGTCATTTACATTAGCATGTTGAATATTCTGAGAAGGGCTGGTTGGGGTGGAGGAACAAAAATATTTAATCTTGTTTTTAAACCAGTATTCTCAAACTATTTAACATAAAAATGTTGAGGTAACTTATTAAAATCCTGCAGGGTTGTGTTATGTGGCCTGTAGTTGGCAAACACTAAATTATACCCTAGTATTCTTTCTAAGACAGTTTTATCTTGTAGTAATTTGAGTTTGAAATACTTGTTCATTCTTACAATGGCAAAATAAATATACCAGCTCTCAAGCAGATAAATATATCTGCTACAGACCAAGTATTTAATGAAGTTCCAGGATTGTCATGTGTTTACTTTTATTCCAAAGTTAGCATAGTCCTCTCTAGAGAGGAAGCTGAAATATAGCTTAATATTACTGCCCCTCCAGTTTCTTAAAATCTTTTTAAGATTGGATTTGATAAAATTGACTGGTTGTTATAAGTACTATCTTCATAGGAAAGTTCTTGAAATGTTAAAAGATGGCTCTAAAGAAATAATGAGATGTTGTGTTAGTCTGAATTGTATGACACAAATCCTTGTTAGAAAATTGAGAACTTTTATTTTATTTTAGGATGGAACTCAGATGTGTCATAGCTGTGATACGTCATGGGGATCGAACACCAAAACAAAAAATGAAAATGGAAGTGAGGCATCAAAAGTATGTTTAAAGGGGAATAATTTAAACTTAGGAGATAATTTAAGATTTCTGATAGGTGATTAGCTTTTTTTTTTATCAACATATCATATCAGAAAATTGTTTTCCCTTTTCTTGGCCATTGATTTAAACCACTGGATGCAGACGAAATCCATTTAAAGTAATTATATGTATCAGCATCTGCAAATTATTGTGGCAGTATCCATCAATTATCATCCATCTGACCCGGCTTTCATATACTGTTGTAAAAGTGTAAACATCCTAAGGTGTTCTGTTTAATCTTGGTTTATTATTTTCTTACATTGCTTTCTATGGGTCCTTAACCTCTCAACCTTCTAGAAGAAAATTAGTGTAATAAAAGTTTGTTATTTCTGAATATTATATTCAGTATTTGATTTGGAAATAATAAAATTTAAAAACTTGGGCCAATAAATGTGTTGAAACATTTTTTATATGTATATGTATGCAGTGACTTCAGAGAATATGATTTGTAGTATCATATATTCAGTTTCCATCATGAGAAAACTTTTAAAAATCTAGTGATTATTACTTTTCCGTGGTTAGGAAAATACTAAGTTTTGTAATTCAGCCTTCTATAGTAAAAGAGGACACATGGTATTTGAAATCCATAGACCCCCCCCCCCGAGTCCCATATCTTCATTTATAATCGATTTGTGTTAAGTATATGGTGGCAATATTAATTATTGTAAAGGACTAATTAGTGCTCTCTTTTTTTATAAGATTTTTTGATCTTTTTGAAAAGTGTGATGGATATAAATCTGGGAAACTAAAACTCAAAAAGCCAAAACAATTACAGGCAAGTGCATTTGACTTCTTGTTGGTTATAAATTGCTAATGGCAAAGTTCCATAAAAATTCAGTTCTTTATGATTTTATAGGAAGTGCTGGACATTGCCCGACAACTTCTTATGGAGCTGGGGCAGAATAATGATTCTGAAATTGAAGAAAACAAGTCAAAACTTGAACAACTTAAGACCGTATTAGAAATGTGAGAATCTTTTTGAAACCCTTAATTTTGATAATTTTGATAACTAAATTTGATAACTTCTTTCTTAACGTATGACTTTTTATGTTAAATTTCCTTCACAGTTTGATCTTTTTGCACTTTACTGCTGAAGCTGAAGAGAAATTAGCTAAAGTCTAATGAGATTTTTATTTGCACCAGTGAGAAAATAGATTGTTGTGTTGAAGGTTATTGTTTTAGTTTTACTTTTAATTTTGATGAGAAGCATTTAGATCTTTTATGAAGTACCACTTAAGATGAAAGCCACATGGCTAACTTGACCACAGACTAAATATTTAAGTAATAAATAAGTTTGAACCATGCTTTAAAAGTGAAACTGATTACACCAGTATTACTATTAGAAGCTTTACATTTGGCCACCTAGAATCTTATTTCCTTAATTTTTAAATGCCCATACATTTCTGTTTTATATATTTCTATACTTCATCATCTCTTCAAAATTGTCGAACTTTTGTAGACAAACTTTTTTGTGTTTTCCTTTTTAATGTGATTAGAATGACTTTGCATGGTACAGATTTTCTGCTACAGTATTTTAAAGAATTCAATAATTAATTACAAATAGAAGAGGGCATTAATATGTAGATTTAGTTTTTCTCTAGATGGATTTTAGTTTCTCTTTAAGAGATTTCTTTGAACATTTATTGAATATTGTTAATTTTGCATGGCATTTTGTTTTTCAGGTATGGCCATTTTTCTGGAATAAATCGTAAAGTCCAACTAACTTATCTGCCTCATGGTTGTCCTAAAACATCTAGTGAAGAGGAAGGTATATCACTATTGATGCCTCTAATTATATGTAGAGACTTATTCATTGTACTGCCTTTGGACCCTCTCCTCCGTAATAGTTAAGGGACTGACATGCTGAATAAAGGAAAAATAAAGTGGAGTTTTGTCAACTTTGCTTTCTATCCTTTAAATAAAGGGTGAATTTTATTTGTTATCTTTTAAGGAAAGGATAGATTTTATTTTGAAAACTGCTTAGGACTTCCCTTTTATTCTAGGGTTGTTTCAGAAAGCTTATTTATAACTAAATGTTACTTAATTGGCTCCTTTCTTCCTCTTTTGGTAGAAGAGGGCAGAATATTCAGAAAGAAAGCTCAAAAAGTACAAAAAGACTATTAGAAAAAATACGTAATAATCATGTTTCTAATATAGGTAATTTCTTCCACCAAGTATCTGAATAAAGCATTTAAATAAGGTCAGTCTCCTAAAAGCAGTCAGCATAATATTCCAAAAATTCATTTACCTTTTAAAATAAAAATGGGCAGAGGGGTGGATCAGTCAGTTAAGCATCTGACTTCAGCTCAGGTCATGATCTCACTGTTCATGGGTTCAGGCCCCTCATTGGTCTCTGCGCTGACAACTCAGCCTGGACCCCACTTTGGATTCTCTATCTCCCTTGCTCTCTCTGCCCCTTCCCTGTTTGTGCTCTCTCTCTCTCGCTCTCTCTCTCTCTCTCCCAAAAATAACTAAATAAACATTAAAATAATAATAATAAAAATAAAAATAAATGGGCAGAAATTGGAGAAGCCATTTCATGAAGAAATGTAGATGCCCAATAAAGCAATGATAATAATAGTAATAATTACTTTTTCCTATCACACTGGCAAAGTGTTTTCTTATTTTATTGTTTCATCAAATCAGTAATAAAGAATATTGATGAGAATATAGTATGAATGGAGTCAGTCTATTGATAGGAGTATAAATTGACATAGCCCTTTGAAAAATAATTTGGCAATATGAGAAGCTTCAAAAAATGTTCATTAATATGCTTTGATCTTATTTTTTAAGTTCATTTATTTATTTTGAGAGAAAGTGTGAGAGTGGAGGGGGAGGGAGAGAGAGAGAGAGAGAGAGAGAGAGAGAGAGAGAGAGAATCCCAAGCAGTCTCCACACGGACAGTGCTGAGCTCCAGGTGGAGCTCAAACTCATGAATCATGAGATCATGACCTGAGCCGAAATGAAGAGTCGGACGCTTAACCAACTGAGCCATACAGGCATCCCTCATATGCTATGATCTTAATTCTACTTATAAGAATCTATCTCTAGGAAGTGATCAGATATTCAGGGAAAGACTGATCTATGGGGATATTCACAGTGGCATTATTTATAGTGGCATAAATTGAAGTAGTGATTATCTTAAATGTGAACACAGGTTTGATTATATTGATCTTCATGTATTTTAAAAGTTGACAGTTGCTACTGTGTAACACTTTGTGATTAATAGCAATACAGATTAATTTCCTGTATTTAATGTTTGTGAACAAAAACATTCTATAAATGTGATTGAAAAAGTCTGTTAATTAATTGTCCATCCATAAATTAATATTGGCCTGCCTCATAAAGCACATACAACTACAACGTACTAGCCCCAGGGAAAAAGTTGATCTCTATCACTTTTCATGAATCACCATTAAGTTTTTTAGCACTTATATTCATTTTTAAATTACCTCTTTTCTGTAGCCCAGTGCAGATCTTGGGACACGATAAAGGACAGGTAAATTAGGTACAGAAATTCATTTGCTTGTGGAACCTCTCCTAATATCTGAGAAAAAAGATTACACAATTCCAAATTTTAAAATCTGCTCTTGGCTACATTTTATCGTATATCTCATAAGTTTAAATTATAATTAAGTTTTAGGCTCTCTCATCTCATATCTTCTGAAAAATTATGCAAATCATTGATTCCTCTGTACAAATGTATACATCTTCACTTCACTTTTATGCAAGCCTCTTGATATAAAGACAAAATCTCTTAATGTAGCATAGCTGGCACAACTAAATTAAATATATTGGGCAAATACTATTGCTGTCATATCACTATGAGAGCAGGGAAGGTAGAAACACCACTTACTTTCAGAAAACTGGGAAAGAGGAAGTGAGGAAGTCCTAAACTGAGGAAGAGATTATGAAATTAGACTAAGATTTTAACAGGTGGAGCAAAGGCTGTTTCTAACAGAAGCAAAAGCCTATAAAGATAGGTACGTTCAAAGGAACAAAATAATTCACATAAAAGCTATTTTCCGCTGCAGAGGAGAAAACAAAAAATTAATCTTGAAACCTGTCTCTTTAAAAGAAACAAACTTGACATTTATTTGCTTTTATTCATTAACATGTATCTTAGACAGCCGAAGAGAAGAACCATCCTTGCTTTTGGTTCTAAAATGGGGAGGAGAACTAACTCCAGCAGGCAGGGTCCAGGCGGAAGAACTTGGAAGAGCTTTCAGGTGTATGTATCCTGGAGGTCAAGGTAAATCTTGGAGTTTCTTTAATTTGGTTAAATTTTTGCATTGTATTTTCAAATCTTCACTTATTTTGAGATGTTACTAAATTTTTATAGAAATACACTGAGACAAAAATATAGCTTAAGTGATTTGAGTATTTATTTTCAGGAGATTATGCAGGATTTCCTGGTTGTGGTTTACTTAGATTACATAGTACCTACCGACATGACCTCAAAATATATGCCTCTGATGAAGGACGAGTCCAGATGACTGCAGCTGCTTTTGCAAAGGTATAAGTAAATGTTTTTCAGAATTACTAGAAATTTCATCTAATATCACATTTTAAGAGATTTTTGCTAAGGCAATATTTAAACATTTCAAATTTGAAATTTCCAGTTCAAGCCCTGAAATGGTGATGGGCTACCTTATTAATTAAGTTTGTTTATTGCAAATAGTTAGCTTATACCTTATGAAATTCAGCATGTAACAAAATAGTTATTATGCTACTTTCTATTAATTTGCATACTAATTTTTGAATTTGTGTTGGCTTTCTTTTATATGTTTAGGGGCTCTTAGCTCTAGAAGGAGAGCTTACACCCATTCTTGTTCAGATGGTAAAAAGTGCGAATATGAATGGTCTCTTGGATAGTGATAGTGACTCTTTGAGCAGTTGTCAGCAACGTGTGAAAGCAAGACTTCATGAAATACTTCAAAAAGATAGAGATTTTACTGCTGAAGATTATGAAAAGGTAGGTCTTAGCAAACTCTTTTATATTTTGAAATATGTGCACACAGAAAAGTATATAAAACAAAACCTTAGAACGTATTGTATTATAAAGGAAATACTCCTATAGTCCCCATCCAGATAGAGAAATAGAACATTGGGAAAACTCTGATCCCTTTATGCCCCTTCTCAATTGCAACTCCTTCCTAATCTCCTAGAAATAATTACAATCTGACTTAATATTGCTCTTTTTTGTAGTCTTCTCATATCAAGAATACTTGTTTGGATAAGTACTCATCCCTAACTACTATGGTCTCAGTTTTGACTGTTTTCTAAGCTTCATACAATAGAGTAGGTTTTCTTTTGTTTTTGGCTTCTTGTGTTCAATGTCACATTTGTGACATTTATCCATATTTTTGAGAATTTCCATAGTTAACTAATAATCACTTCTATGTAGTATTTTATTTCAGAGATTGAAAAACTTTTTCTGTAAAAGACCAGATAGTAAATTTTAGGCTTTGGGGGTCACATGTGGTGTCTTGTTGCATATTCTTTTTGTGGTTGTTGTTGTTTTGTTTGGTTTGGTTTTTTTTTTTTTTTTTAACTTTATAGTTTATTGTCAGGTTGGTTTCCATATAACACCCAGTGCTCTTCCCCACAAGTGACCTCCACCATGACCGTCATCCCCCTTTACCTTTCCCCCTTCCCGTTCTGCCCTCAGTTTGTTTTCAGTATTCAAGAGTCTCTCATGTTTTGTCTCCCTCCCTCTCCCTAACTCTTTTTCCTCCTTCCCCTCCCCATGGTCCTCTGTTGGGTTTCTCCTGTTAGACCTATGAGTGAAAACATATGGTATCTGTCCATCTCCGCCTGACTTATTTCACTTAGCATGACACCCTCGAGGTCCATCCACGTTGCTACAAATGGCCAGATTTCATTCTTTCTCATGGCCATGTAGTATTCCATTGTATAGATGAACCACATCTTCCTAATCCATTCAATTGATGGACATTTAGGCTCTTTCCATGATTTGGCTATTGTTGAAAGTGCCACTATGAACATTGGGGTACATGTGCCCCTATGCATATTCTTTTTAATTTTTAACCACCTTTTAAAAATGTAAATGCCAGGGTGCCTGGGTAGCTCAGTCAGTAAAGTGACCAACTCTTAATTTGGACTCAGGTCATGATCTCACGGTTTATGAGTTTAAGCCCCACGTTGGGCTCTGCACTGACAGTGCGTAGCCTGCTTGGGATTCTCTGTCTCTGTTTCTCTCTCTCTCTCTCTCTCTCTCTGCCCCTCATGTGCATGTGCTCTCTATCAAAACTAAATTCATGAACTTAAATAAAAATGTGAATACCATTCTTTGCTCATGGGCTATGTCACAGGCCACATTTGGCCTGCAGGCTATAGTTTAATGACCCATGTTCTATTTTATGAATATACTGTAATTTATATATACTGTATATCATTGTTATAGTTTTGGGCTGTTGTGATTAATACTTCTATGAGTGTCCTTGTATGTCTCCTAGTGCATATTAACATACATTCTCTTGGGTACATTCTATGATTGGAATTGTTGTGACCCACAGTATGCTTATGTTTCAATATTGGTAGATAATGTCAAACTGTTTTCCAGTCATGGAACCAATTTACATTCCCACTAGAAGTCCATGAAAGTAATCATTTTTCTACACAGTCTCTATTCTTGGTATTCTCAGACTGTTAAGTTTTGGCCATTCTGAAGATGGATGTGTAACAGTAGTTCAGTGTGGCTTTAATATTTTTTGACCATTTAGATATCCTCTTTCATGAAGTCTTCTATTCACATTTCTTGTCCTTTTTTTTCTACTTTTTGTCTGTATTTTTCTTACTGAGTGGTAGAGGTTCTTTGGATATGTGTTCTAATTACTACCACCTATTCTGAGTCTTTATGATGTCTTTCAATAAGCAGAGGTTCTTATTTTTCATGAATTCCAAGCTGAATTTTTTCGTGTATGGTCAGTGCATTTTTTTTGACGTTGTCTAACTTCTTTCTTCTTTTTTATAATTATTGAAGTATAATTGACACACAGTTTTGTTTCAGGTGTACAGCACAGTGATTAGGCAGACAGATCTATATATTCTATGCTTTGCTCACCACAAGAGTAGTTACCATCTGTCAACACACACCGCTTTACAGTACTACTGACCATATTCCCTGCGCTGTACTGTCTGTCCCCATGACTTCAATAACTGGATGCCTCTGTCTCCCACTCCCCTTTGTGGTCAGTGCATTTTAATGTTTCTTTTTCTAACTAGAGATCATAAAATATTCTTACGTATGATCTATAAGCTTTACTGTTTTGCCCTTCACATTTATCTGTAATCCAGCTAAAATTGACTTGTGTGCGTGCTATGAGGTAGGGATGTCAAAATTGATTTTTGCCAACTGTATGTACATCCAGATATATCAGCACCACATACTGAAAGACTGTCCTTTATAGTATCACTTTGTAGTATCATCTTTACAATCTATCTGTGTGGTCTCTTTCTACACTATATTCTTTACTTGATCCAATGCCACTGAATAAGATCTCCCAAGTCCTACATGGTTCCTTCTTCAATTTTTTCAGGCTTTTTTTGCATTTCCATATAAATTTTAAAATATACTATCAAAAAATCCTCTTGAGATACTGATTTAGATGCATCAAATCTATAGTTTCTGAAAACTTATCTTAATATATTTTTGTGCCATTGTAAATAGTACCTCTAAAATTTTTATTTTCTGATTGTCGCTATGTAGAAATAGCTTTTTAATATTGACTTTATATGCATCAACCTTATTGAACTCATTTATTAGTTTAATAATATTTCTGTAGATTTTTTGATCCTTTTAAAACATACAGGTTTGTTTCTTCCTTTCCGATCCTTATTTGTTTTATTCTTTTTCTTGTTTTACTTCAATAACTAGCACCATCAAAACAATGTTCACTAGAGGTGGCACTTCTTGTCCATGTTCTCAAAGACAGTCTTTAACACTTGTTCATTAGGTATGTTTTCTGTAGATTTTTTAATAGCTATTCTTTTTAAAAATAAATTTCTCTTTCCCAATTTTGCTAAAAGTTTTTATCATTAAAAGTTACTGAATTTCAAAATAAACACATTTATATATATATAGATGAGTGGTGTTAGTGGTGGTGTTAATGTATCTCACTGGTTTGGGTTTACTATTTTTGGTTAGAAGTTTTACATCTATGTTCAGGAGTCCGATTAACCTTTACATTTTAATTCTTATGTCTTTGCTTTCAATATCAGGATCATGCTAGTGTCATAAAATTAGTTAGGGAGTCCTATTTGTGGAGAATAATTTGTATACATATCTTTAATGAAATTTTTGGTAAAATTTACTAGTAAATCCTGTGGGCATTTTTCTTGTGGGTAATCAAATAATTATTATAATCATGGAGTCCAGAGTAATTAGCTGTTATATGTTGTGTCAGTATTAAGTTACATTCATGTAGGAGTTTATCATATCCTCTTTAAATTCTTTGTTATGTCTACAGGATTTTGTAGAGATGTTGCTTCTTAGTTCATGACATTGTATGGACTTTTTTCTCTTGATCAGTTTAACCATGGTTAATCTACTTTATTAGTCCCTTCAAAGAAATAACTGACATTTTGGTCCTCTGAATTACGCACTTGTTTTCCATTTAATTTTTGTTTATATTTTATTCCTTCTACTTTTGTAAACTTGTATCACTAGCTGTGTGCTTATTAACTCATGAATGTTCAGTCTTTTCTAAAATAAGGATTTTAGGCCATAAATTTCCCTTTATGACTATATGCATAAATTTTGAGGTTTATGCAGTTCAGGACATTTTCTAATTTCCATTGTGATTTCTTCTTTGGTCATAGATTATTCAGAGCTGTGTATTTTTAGAATTTCCAAATGTATGTTAAGTTCAACTTTTTTTTGTTTCGAACTTTCTATCATTTTAATAAAAACTAAAATTCTTCCTGACTCTTTTTGTTTTTTCTTTCTTCACTGTAGTGTCTTAAAATTTCCCATTCAATTTGTGGATTTTCCTTGTCTTTGTAGCTCTCTTAATTTTTGCTTTACATGTTTGATGCCATGTTTAGATTACAAATTTAGAATCAGTATATTTCAATCAGTACATTTTGCCTCAAAGTTTTGAGATGAAGATAGCACAACAGTTTTTCCCCTCTTACTTGGTTTTGCATTGTATATATTTTTCTTTCTTTGTACTTTAAATCTTTTTGAAATATATTTTTAGGTGTATCAAACTGTGCATAAAGCTGGGTTTTTTAAATTTTATGAAAATCTTTGTTTAGGGCAGTTTTATTTACATTATAAATTACTGATAAATTTATATATGAATCTATTATAGTTTCTCCCACTCTTGACATACTCTTGGTTTGGTCTTAGGCAAGTTGCCTAACCTCTGTTAAGTACCTCATCTGGAAGACGATGGTGATGATAATAGAGTCTTAGGGTTATTATATGTAAATATATGTCGAATGGCTAGAACCATATTAAGTCAGCAATTTGTCACTGTAAGTTAGAATAAAATCACATTGTAAGTTAGAGTACTTGGCGCTAAATTTCCTCTGTGGATAATCTAATGATAGCTTATGTTTGCTATTTTTTTAACATGAAATTCTGAGATTTTTACTTCCTTCCTGATGTTATTACTGTATTTTGGGGGTGATCTTCATGTATGGTATTAAATTGTTCTCCAGTTACTGGAAAGTTTTGTATATTGTTCTCTTGGACAATTAGACATAACTAAATGTGAAATATATACTTTACTCATTTGTAGCTTACTCCATCTGGGAGCATTTCTCTTATCAAATCAATGCATTTAATTAAAAATCCTGTGAAGACCTGTGACAAAGTTTATTCCTTGATACAAAGTTTGACTTCTCAGATCAGACATCGAATGGAAGATCCCAAATCATCAGGTAAATACTATGTGCATTGGAACATAAATAAAAATTATTAACCAATTACTATAAACATCTTAAGATCCATCAATCTTAAAAAATTAAGGCTTTCATACTGTATCTAGGTGTGAATTAACATACATCCACCAAAAGAATAATAACTAGGTTATAGTTTCTTTTATCCATGATAGCATGGCAAAGATAATAAAATATTATTATCTGATTAATTATGTAGCATTGTCATATAGTTAAGCAGCAAATAGCTAGCATAATAAGCAAAGAATTAGAAGAAGATCTGGACTCTCACTCTTGAGATTAGCTTGTTTATAACTTGGGCCACTTTGAAATCTAGAATTCTTGGTGGTAAAAGTAAATCCTTTGAACTAATTAATTTCTAAGGCTTGTTTCAGTGTAAGACTGTATATTCTGTTAGTTTTGTGAATCTAATGAGAAAATTATATAGTATTTAAATTCTGAATTGAAATGTATTAGCCTAAGAGTTTTGTTATCATTGCTGTTCTTTTTCATCTGACTATTGAAGTGTGTAACATAAGGAAAGGTCTTTTATAAACCCAAGCCCAAGTCCTAAGGCATGTATTTATATTTTTTATTTAAGTTTATAAAATATTTGGTTACTAATAGTATATTCCTATGGTAACATTTCCTACCTTCTTAATAGTTTTACCTCTGATATTTAAAGAAGTTTCTAATTGTCACTTTTTAATATATACCCTTAATCTGAATCTAAGTTTAATATGCTAAATTTGTTATGTTTTAGATATTCAGCTTTACCATAGTGAAACATTAGAGCTTATGCTACGTAGATGGTCCAAGTTGGAAAAAGACTTTAAAACAAAGAATGGAAGATATGACATTAGTAAAATCCCTGACATATATGACTGTATAAAATATGATGTCCAGCATAATGGCTCCTTGAAATTAGAAAATACAATGGAATTATATAGGCTTTCAAAAGCATTAGCAGATATTGTTATCCCTCAGGTAAGTAATTCCTAGGAATCAGTTTTCTTACAGTGTTGTGTAGATTCTTTTAAAATGTCTATCACTGGATAAAAGATAGTTGGTTTTCATCTCTCTATAAAATCCATAATTTTTTAAAGGAAAGTAATTGTGAATTTTATATTTTAAACGTTTTGGTATAGTAAGTCATTACCTGATTTTCTAATAGTTTGATGGTAGTGTCTTTTTAAATTTAACAATTGATACTCTTAACAATAATATACTAACAAGACAACTGAAAAATGAATAAATCACCTCAGTATTTGCTGGATACTCATTATGTACCTATCAAGTCTGTGCTATGGAAATATGTTGGGGATGGGAGAAAAATGTAGCTATGACTCTGTAAATTTTGCAGACCTTTTTACTTCATGTGCAAGTATTTTGAAGTTATTATGTAGAGGTCAAGGTATAAGTTGTTAATGGAGGGGTGTGGATTGGATCATGGGTCTATTCATGTATAAGAGAATAAAAATAAAGTTGTAACCAGAATTCAAATAGTTGAAATGTAATTAAGGCAGACAGATTGATAATAAAGAGGTAAGTGACAAGACAAATTGAGATACAGGATATGTTAGCAGATACCCATTTGGGACCTGTTTTCAACTCAGTTACTAATGATTATGTGCATACTGTAAAGAGGAGATTGGAGTAGATCAGACATTCCAACTTGAGCCAAACTTAAAAAGCAGGAAAAAATGGAATACATGAAGAGTATGAGGATTCTGAGCAAAAGTTGCTTCACTTAAAGATACATGTAGAAATGGTTAAAATAGGATCAGTGTCCTTAATATTACAGAAAGTTCAGGAAAAGCTGCGGACATCAAAAAACCGGAATTCAGACAGTACACAACTTACTGATAATTACTTGTGTTTGTGTTAAAGATTAGCTTATTCTTTCAGCCTCAGAACACTATTTGTTTGATCAGTTGTATAATATAGACCATCTTTGGTATATTATATGACTCAATGGTTGGAAGTGTAAGTAAGATCCAGTTGTTTTTTTTTTCATTGTTTTGTATTGCTTTTGTGCATATTGAGTTCAGTGCATATTAGTTATTCTTACAGTGAAGATTATTTAAAAGTATGCTTTTTAACAGGTAAGCTGTTAATATAAGATTCTTAAATATTTAGAGTGGCTATATTCATTCTTCATACTAGGCCTAAAGTATATCTAAACTTACCACTTCAGTGGCTAAATACACAAATGATTTGTTAGAATAATCATGTCTGTTTTGTTACATGGCTTATTTTATCTCATGCCTCTTCTTTTTCAGTGAAGTATAATGAATGTTTTAGAATTGGGAATGGAAAGTTGATTTCTCAGAGTTGGGCTTAAAAAGATACTCAAGCGTTAAAAGGGTTTTAGATGTAATTTCTTCTATATGTTGTCTATATATTTTTCAGGTATATTGCTTATATCACTGAAGAAAATTCCTACCATCTTCTTGTAACTTAAATTTTTAAAATGACTTTTTAAAAATACTGTAATTAAAAGAATCAGTAAAATTGAGAATAGTTTGGGAAAGATTTGAGATGTCATTTGTATCTTTTAAAGTAATTTGTCTTCCCCAATGTTCTCAGTCTCTATTGCTTTGTCTTTTGATGCAGTTAGCGTAGAGCTCAGCAGTCTGAGAACTTACTTGAAGACATCTCCAGAATTTTTTTCTTGGATAAATTATTTATTTTTTAAATCTTGGGACTCTTCAGACAACATTTTGTCCAAGCTTATAGGAATCTCTTATTTTTGGTAAATTCATAATTGTATTTTGGTGAAGTTTTAACTTTAAAAGCTGAGTTTTTTTACATGCTTTGCTAGAGTTCTGTGATTATAATTTGAGGAAAGGACAACTTCGAGTTTACCTCCCTAACTTTTTGTGGCAAAAATTTGGGATTTCTTCTTTTCTCATGAAGTGTTGAATTCAGTCCAATAAATATTACTTTGCTTTGTTACTTTACCCTTTATAAATCCAGAACCATGGATGAAAAAAAAAAAACACAGGTATTTTCAATCACTGAACAAACTAAAAATCACAAATGTATTTGTAGTAATTATAATGATACTATAGTTTATAATGGAAAAAAATGAAAATTTTGCCTACTTCATTTTCAAGGAAATAAAGAGTATTTCAAGCTTAGAGACTTGATGATTCAGCCAAATGATGTAAAATTTTGATTTGTTTTGCATATACTAATTTAGTTTTGGAGAATATCACTGTGCAAGAAAAATGCATATATGCTCTGGTGTACATCAAAAGTGTTGCTATGCCTCTAAAAATACATTTCTACTCTTACATTGAATTGATTAATTTTTATATCTATGCAATGTGAATTATGTAATTCTAATAATTTCTAAGCTTAAATATAACAAACATAGTTTATTACTTTAATTATTTTAAACAGTAAACTAATTTTTAGTTGTTACAGAATTTTTGCTGTGATAAAATTAACTTTTCACTTTTTTGACCAGTCTCAATTTTCAGCAAATAGAGGACTTGGCTTAAAAATGATACTTTAAAATCATCATGAGGGTATGGCAGTAGATAAGAATATCTAAAGACTAAGTTTGGTATTAAGGTTTTCTTAACTGAGATCACATTTAAGAAAGTTTGAAGACCGTGTCTTTGATTACTTATGGATTGTGAAATGCAGAGGATTATTTATAATAGTATTTACCATAGAAAGTCAGTTGACACTCTCATTAAATATAACCACATAATAAGCTTTCAGATAGCCTCATCTGGTATTTTAATTAGTTCTTTTTATGGCAGAAATATTGTAATTACAAATGAGAACTAGGATATCTAACAGTTATTTGATCCCAGTTGGTGGTAGCAGATGAACAAAATATGTCAATGTGTTAAAGGGAAAGATTTCTTTATTACAAAATTACTATACCTTTGTGTAAAATTAGAATGTAGAAATAGCAAAAAAAGATCACTGTGATATTACCAATTAGAGAAAAACATTTTAATGTTTTAGAAAATCCTTAAAGGACTTTTCTCTTGAACTCATGAAGATAGTTTTTCTCATAAATTCATACATATACAAATGTATTCTTTAGAACCAGGAAAAGCAAAGCATACTGTTTTACAACCTAATTTTTGTCCCTTTGCTTAGAGCCAAGAACTTCTTTCCATTATTATTAAACCTATATGTACATCATTATTTCTAATAGCTAAATGGTATTAGAAATACCTAATCTAATCTTATTAATTAATTAATCTTATTAATTTATCTAATATTAATTTAACATTTTTTCTTATTTGGGGATATGGTGTCTTTTCATTTCTTTCACTCTCTTTACACATCTTTACATGCACTCAAGACTATTTCTGTAGCTCCAGAAATCTTTTACCAGTTTTCTTCCAGTTAAACAATGTATAAGAGTACCTATTTCCTCACACCTTGGTAACAACACACAAAAAAATTTCCCCTGATGATTGTTTTTAATTAAAAAAATTTTTGTAATGTTTATGTATTTCTGAGAGAGAGAGTGTGAACAGGGGACGGGCAGAGAGAGAGACACAGAATCCTAAGTAGGTTCCAGGTTCTGAGCTGTCAGCACAGAGCCCAGTGTGGGGCTTGAACCCACAACCACGAGATCATGACCTGAGTCAGAGTCGGATGCTTAACTGACTGAGCCACCCAGGCGCCGATTATTTTAAATGCCAGTATTTTCCTTTTGTTTACACATACACAATTATATATACATATGTACATATATATACGTGTGTGTGTATATATGTATATATATATTTTTTGCATACTGAATTCAGTCATCTATGTTGGCAAGATTATTGAACCATCCAAGGTTTAGTTTAAGATAAATGACACCAAGAAGTTCTATTGTCATTGGCCTTTCATCTGTAATCAGTCAACCTCCTCTTTATTTGGCAGTTTTCAGATCTGTTATCCAGAAAGAATTTTTGCTATCTGGGAAGCTCCTGATAGCAGGAAGTAGCCTTTATATTCAGATATCCTGAATGAACTTGGAGAGAGAGACTATGCCTCTTTCCTCCCTCCTTCTCTCTTTTCTCCTTTCTGTTTCTGTCCCTCCCACTCCCACTTTTCTGCTTTGTCCCATTTTCCATCTACACAGCTTTTTCTCTTCACACATCAGGTCATTTTTAAATCTACCTCTTTGAACTCTCATTTTTATTACAATTATTTTGATTATGTTTTCTTAACACTCCTTATCGTAATTCCTCATTGTAAATTTAACTCATAATTATTATAGACATCATTAAATTTGATGATTTTGTAACATTTTTTGCTCACCACTAGGTAAGTCTTTAAAAGTATTAAAAGTATTAGCCAAAGGCTGTTAAATAATTTTTTAGCATTCTTCATCTCCGACATTCAAATAAGCCAAATCTCATCATTTCATTTATATTTCTTGTCATAGGGTTATTATATTCTTTCATAGGGTTGTTCTGTGCTTTAGTGTTTGTGTCCTTCATCTTTCTTTTAGGGTTATTTCTTCATTTAAAACTTTATGATTGAGTTGAACTACTGTCCATAAAGATTACATTCATCCATTCATCCTCCCCTCTTCAGAAATCACTGGCTTTTTCAGTTCTACCGAAAAAATTTTCCCATTACACATAATAGTTGTAGAAATAGTATCCTGGCAGTTGCAAAAAAATGTAAACTAGGAAATATATAATATTCAAAAGAAGCTTAATAAAAATATTTTGTCTCTTACTAGAATGTTTTAATTTAGCAGTTCATTTGTTAGAGTGCTTTGTCATTATACCCTTTTTCTAATATCATGTATTTTCTGCTCAGGAATATGGTATAACTAAAGCTGAAAAACTGGAGATTGCCAAAGGCTACTGTACTCCTCTAGTTAGAAAAATTCGCTCAGACCTTCAGAGGACACAAGATGATGACACTGTAAATAAACTCCATCCTGTGTAAGAGACTGTACTGGTATTTAAATCTGTAGGCATCTGTTTACACCTACTTCAAATCTAATGTTCCTATGAAGAAATCAGGAATATGTCACTTAGCGCACTGTGGAAATGAGGATTACCTAGGTATTCCTTCCTAACAGTTAACTTCCAACCAAGGTTCTTTAAGGCTCCAAATTGAGGAAAAACTGAAGTGAACAGGGAAAGCTGATATGTGTCATCATTCACATGGGATCATCAGTGTATACCCCATTCAGCAGCATAAATGTCTATGAACTTCCTTAGGGCTATGATGTTTGTCATTGCTAATAGAGGAGCTAAAATGACCTGTTTGCAGTGCACTTGACTAATGTTAACTTTATTTTTGACTAATCTCAGAGCTCCCAGTTAGTTCTACTTAATCTTCATGTTAGAGGAATATCTACTAAGGTAACTCCTCCCTTGTGGTTGGAAGAGTTATAGATTGACTTATTGTGGTCTTTTATTTCTAGTAAGATTAAATTCCATTTTACAAAATAATTTCAGTACCTAATGAGTTTTGTCTATATGGTTATATTCTAACACTGTCTGCTACTAACTTCAGGTATTCCAGAGGTGTTCTGTCTCCTGAACGTCATGTCCGTACCAGGTTATATTTTACCAGTGAAAGTCATGTACATTCTTTACTATCTATTCTTCGCTATGGTGCCTTATGCAATGTAAGTACAGTAAGTTATTCCAATCTTTGAATTTGTAACCAAATCACTAACACCAGTCTTTACTGTGCAATTTCAATAATTGATCATTCACCATCATTTGTCAAGGGTCTACTGTGTATAAGCACTGTGTTAGATGTTGGGGATAAAGACATGTTCTCTTCCCTTTGGAGAAGATTAATTTAAGCAAACAGTAATACAAAGTATTTTAGGTGATGTTACAGGCTGGTGTTAATAAGATAAAGGGAAGCTGATGAATTTGAGTTATTTAGGTGTTAGAAAGAAATGGTGTTTGTTTGGACATTGTACCTCTCATCTACTGTTAATAATGAATCATACCAAAGTTTAGCTTAAAACAACCACAGTCATTTTTATCTCATTTAAAAGATTGACTCTGATATATTTAGGCAGTTTCACTTTGGGTCTCTCATGAGATTGCAATTAGACAGTGGCTAGAGCTTGAATCCTCTAAAGCTTTTCTCATGTCTGGTGCTTGATGCTGTATGTCAGCTAGGACTTCAGCTGGGGTTGTTGACCAGAATACTTATATCTGGCCTCATCATGTGACCTGCTTCCTCCAAACATGGTAGCTGAGTTCCCAGATTGAGTTTGATAATGGAACAAAGTACAAGTGTAAGACATTTTTATGACCTAACTTATGAAGTCACATAACATCACTTCTGCTGAGCTGTATTGATAGAAGCAGTCACAGAGGTTCATCCAGGTTCAAGGGGTAGGGAGATAGACCCACATTACTACATGAGTTAAGTGTCAGTGTCAAATTGTAAGATGAGAATATGTCTGTTGGCCACACAACTCATATTTCTCCCATATGCAAAATTCCCTTAACCTCTTATCCAATGGTACCCATCCTATCCTATTTAATCATAAACTTGACATCCCAGGTTTCTTCATCTAAGTCAAGTCCAGATGTACATGGGGCTCCTTGGACACAACTCCTTGAGTGCTCAAGAGCATTCAGTCTTAATTCAAAGACCTATGCACTGAAGAGACCAGTTATCTCTCCTTCAAATACCCATTATACAGTGGTGGGTTAGGCATAAGATAACTGCTGTAGATAAACTTCTCAAGAGAGGACAAACCAGAAGGTATACTGTAGTCATTGGTCATAGCAATTTTGAAATATACCTAGGTACATGTTGCCCATTCTTTAATTCGGTTCTTTCATACTGGAGTAATTTATAATATACTGTATTAAATGAATCATACCGAAACGTCTCTTAAAGATAATCCCTTTTCTACCTTGGGTTTCCTCTGTGGTTATTAAGGGATGGCACTCAGCAATCCTTACTTCTTAATACTGAGCATCTGAAAAACATACTCCTAAGATCCTGAGAAAGTCTTCTGTTTCTTTGGAAGATCTGAGGTCTTAACAAGTGTTTTTGCAACCACATCCTTTTCATGGCAGATTCCTGTGTATCCTTTCTTCCTGGAAGCCACCTATTATATTATTATAGCATTGTTTGGTCCCTAAAAAGGCTTGGAATGAGAAAGTTTTATTTTTTGCAAGTTTTGGCTTCTGTATAATTGACAATTTCCCTGCAGCTTAGCTCTCTCCTAGTTTATCATGGGCAGTGAGAAGAATCTTGGTGACATGTAGAGTACTTTTCCTAGATATCTCCATAGCTAGGTCATTAGATACTTTTTATTTTCCATTGTCTACAGGCTAGTGTTTTTATACTTTATGCCACTACATAGCAAGAGTTCTTTTTCTTATACCTTCCAGTAAACATTTTTTTTTGTACAATCCCTCACCAACAACCTTCCGATGGCCCATTAGGCTTTCACTAACACTCTCCTTGAGACCCTTCCAGTGCTCACAGTTATGAAGGGTGAGAAAGAAAAGAGTATTACATAATGGATTATATGATGGTGGAAAAATATCTCTATTTTTTAGTATAGTATTCAGTTTACAAAGCATGGTACTACATTAGGTACTTTGGAACTTAAGGTTAATAATTCACTGCTCCTTACCCTTAGAATTCAGTTGTGGGTTTGTCTCAAGAGTTTTTTAATTTTCACTTTCTAGAAAGTAATTACTGCCACTGTTAGAAAGGCTAGTGGTAACAAGAATGCCGGTAAGAGATTTTAAAATAATTTACCGAAGCACAAGTAATTTATCAAGACTAAAATATAGTGGAGTTATTTTGAAAGGTTGAGCATATACTTATTTACCTTATTTGTATGGTATCACTCAATATTAAATAACTACCATAATGAAAATAAAGTGACTTTCAAGTAAAGCAGTATGAGAAAATACTTACTATATACCTTTCGTTCAGGAATCAAAGGATGAACAGTGGCAACGGGCTATGGATTACTTAAATGTTGTCAATGAACTCAATTACATGACTCAGATTGTTATCATGCTTTATGAGGATCCTAACAAGGTAACGAGAGTTCTTGATTTACGTGTATTACTAGACATAAATAGCCTGAAGTTTTTCATTTTGAAAATGTTCTATAATATTTTTTAGGATCTTTCCTCAGAGGAACGCTTTCATGTTGAATTACATTTTAGTCCCGGAGCTAAAGGATGCGAAGAAGACAAAAATTTACCATCTGGGTATGGATATAGACCAGCTTCACGAGAGGTAATAAATATGAAATTCTCAGTGCTTGATTACTGTAGTTCTAAATTTTCATGAGGTTTTCTTTAAGAATTTCCTTTTATGTAATTCAATTCTTATCTCAACTACGAAGTAGCAAGATGGTATGAATATCTTTATGTATGATGTATGAATTGGGTAGACAACATTTCTTACCTTTTTTTTTTTTGAAATTGTATTTATTTATTTTAGAGAGAGTATGCGAACAGGGAGAAGGAGAGAGAGAATCCCAAGCAAGCTCCGTACTATCAGCATAGAATCTGACACAGGGCTTAATCTTAAGTACTGTGAGATCATGACCTGAGCCGAAATTAGGAGTCGGATGCTTAACAAACTGAGCCACCCAGGCACCCTGGGGGGGACAACATTTCGAAGCATACTAGAATTTTATGTTTTATTTAGATTTTTTGTATTTTTTGTATTTTTTTATGTTTATTTGGGGTTTTTTTTTGTTTTTTTGTTTTAAATTTTTTATTTATTTTTGAGAGAGAGACAGTGTGAGCAGGGGAGGGTCAGAGAGAGGGAGACACAGAATCTGAAGACAGGCTCCAGGCTCTGAACTAGCTATCAGCACAGAGCCCGACACGGGGCTCGAACCCACGAAGTGTGAGATCATGACCTGAGCTGAAGTCGGACACTAAACCGACTAAGCTACCCAGGCGCCCCGATGTTTGTTTTTGAGAGAGAGACAGAGACAGGGCTCTAGCGGGGTAGAGGCAGAGATAGAGGGAGACAAAGAATCTAAGCATGCTCCAGGCCTGTCAATACAGAACCCGATGCAGGGCTCAAACTCACAAGCCATGAGATCATGATCTGAGCCAGAGTCTGACCCTTAACAGACTGAGCCACCCCAGGGTCCCTAGATGTTTTGTATTTTTGAGACCATTATTTAGAATGCATAAGTATGGTTTTGATTTGGGTTGTGGTTGCTGTATTACTTGAGCACTGTTGCATGGTAAACATTGTGCTCATAAGCACCTGGCACAAATTATTGTATTTTAATCCTTACAGTAATCTTACAAAGTTAAATATATATTCAATTTAAAACTTTTTACTAAATTATAATTCATATTAATAAATCATAAGTGTATAGCTTAATGATGTATTGCAAAATGAACACAATTATAAAACAGCCAGCCAGGTTATAGATAGAATAATATCATCATTCCAGAAGATCCAGTTGTGCCCCTCCCAGTCACAGCCTCCCTATCTTCTCCCCAAAGATACCTATCAAGACCTTTAGCACCGTGTTTTAATTATGCCTATTTTTGAACTTTTTATAAATGAAAGCACAAAATACATGCTTTTTTGGGAGTGTGGGGTAGGTTTTCTTTCATTATATTTATGAGATTCATTCATTCTCTTGTTTCTGTTGTCATATAGGATTATATGGCAACAATAAATAGAAATAAATATAGTGCAATGTGTTCATCTCTTCCACTTTGATCATTTATTTGTTTCCAGTTCAAGTGATTAAAATGAGTGCTTTCGTGAACATTCTTGTACAAGTCTTTTGGTAAACATATGTACACATTTCTTTTGGATATTCATCAAGGAGTAAAATTGCTAGGTCATAGGGTATGCATATGTTCAACTTTAGAAAATACAGTCAAATAGTTTTTTTCTAAAGATACTGCCATATCCTTGTGAGCACTTGGTATCTTTTTTTTTTTTAATGTAGCTATTTTGAGGGATATGTGGTGATATCTTGTCATGGTTTAAATTTACATTATCCTCATGACCAGTCAGGATTGGCACCTGAAAATATGTTTACTGGACATTTGGATATGCTTTTATGAAGTGCTACTGGCTTAGACCAGTATGGTGTTGAATAGAAGTGTTGATAATAAACACTTCTACATTCTCAAGCTAAAGCAAAAAGTAATGTTGCAAAGAGATCTTTCTGGGATTTTGATTGAGATTACATAAATTCTCCAGGTCAATTTTGAGGGAAATAACACAGTACTAAATCCTCTAGTCCAAGGACTTGGTATATCTCTGGATTTATTTAGCTATTTTTATATCTTTTTGATAAAATTAAGTTTTTTGTGTGTTGTCTTTGTCAGATTAGTTCCTAGTTTTTTGTATTTTTATGCTATCATAAGTGTTTTATTTAAATTTCACTTTGTTATTGTCATATTGAATTTTAACTCATTTTTATGTGAATATTTTATAATTAGCCTCACTGCATGCTGTTATTCATTCTAATAATTTATCCTTAGAGTCATTTGGATTTCTTATACATAGATCATATCTATTAATTGTGACAAATATCCAGTACAGTGTTGAGTAGATTTAGTAATGGTAGACACACTAGTATTTCAATGATTTATTAACTATGATGATTGTGTCAAGATTTTAGATATCCCTTAACCAATTAAGGAAGTTCTTCTTCATTTTCTATACTCCTTAGTTTGATGAGGGTTTTTTACTACTTACTTGATTTCTTTTTTGCTAATTTTGTTTGTGAGATTCTTTGATATAATTGTATTTAGGTTTAGTCTGTTCATTGTTATTGCTTTAAAATACATGTTTTTGTGTATGACTATGCCCCAATTTATTCATTCTATTGTGGATAGATATTTGGTATAAATTTTTTAAATTTGTTTATCTTTTATCTGTGACTTTATCTTATTCATCTGTGTCCTGGCACATGGTATACACCCAATAAACATTTAGTAAGTCATCACATGATTATTTATGTATGCAGTCATCACATGTGTTGGGAATATTTGGAACCGAATTTAAATATACTGAAATTTATAAATTAATATGCTCTTTCAGTTTGTGCTCATGCTAATGACATTCCTATATAGTAAAACTGATCTCTGTTCTTCATTACTGTCATTTGTTATTTTTTCTTACTTATTTTGGCATTTGATGTAATATAATTAAGTACTTTGTTTTAGATGGCTTTATATTGTCATTTAACTGTTTAATTTCTCCATGGAGTATATGTATTTCTTAAAGTTGGGTACTCTGTCATCAGTCTCATAATACCCAGAATAGTACTAGGCTGCTGTATAAATTCAATTAATATGGATTAATTTGAATAAACAGTTTTGTATATGTACTTCAACTGATGTCACCAGCTGGTGGTTAAATTTGTTCATCAGGAGAGAATTTATCTGAATTTTATATGTTGTATTCTTTGCCTACAGAATGAAGGCAGGAGATCTTTTAAAATTGATAATGATGATGAACCACATACTTCTAAAAAAGATGAGGTTGACCGTGCTGTGATACTGTTCAAACCAATGGTATCAGAGCCAATTCATATACACAGGAAGTCTCCACTTCCAAGATCTAGGAAGATGGCTACAAATGAAGTAAGTATATGTGTCAGAGCATGTATACATAAAATAAACTAACTATATTTTAATAAACCAGAAAAGAAAATACAGCTTTAATTATGGAACTTGGGAACCTAACAGATTTTTGATTTTCATCTTTGCCTATTTTTCTAATAAATATTTTAAAAATATAGAGGCCATTAAAAAAGATTACTTTTAAGAATCTGGAGCTCTATATATAGTTTTTATAACCAGCTTGAATAGATATGGTAAAATAAGACCTTTCTAAGAGCTGATTTTTTTTTTTGTCCTGTCACTTTAGGTTATTCTAATAAAGAACTTCTTTAAAAGTCTGATTTAATAAGCAAAGAATAATTTTTGCCTGAAAGTAGAGAGGTTTTGCCAGAAATGCTTCAACAACAACTGATTCCAATGACACTGTAATAAAGATACTAAATTCTAAATTGTTAGCTTGATTGCAAAAATCAGTATAGGAATTTGAAAAATTGAAGAGATAGTTGAATGTTTACCTTTGTCTACAATTAAATGAAGCTAATTCTTAGGTTCTCTAATAGAATAACATTTAAATAACTACTAAAAGAAGATTTAAGAGGAAAGCTGAACAGTTGGATTGTAGCTAGTTAAGTAAATATTTAACACCTGTATATATTTTTATACTTTAAATACCTTTATTTTGGTATTCTCAGTAGGTTGATTGTCCCCATCACTGATAGAGATTAGTGCTTATAAATGTTTTCTAAATGCTTAAGTAACAGTATAGAGCAAGATTGTAAGATAGAAACAACCATAAACTTTTAATTAGAAAAATATTTTTTGTTGATAATTAAACATGCCAAGTCTTAAGAGTTAGGTATAACATTTATCTAGCAGCTGTTGAGTCAGAATATAAACAACAACAAGAAGAGCTATGCTCATTTCTGTAGCCCCAAATTATACAAACATAAGTGCTTTAGGATTCTCCAATTTCAAATATATGTGTGACCCAGTTGGACAACTATGTATAGGAAAAACATCCATCAGTGAAATAGATTGTTGTAATTCTATAATGAAAATTGTATACTAGTTAGGATTTCTATGACTGATATTTTAAGTTAATTATAAAAGAGGATGACTAACAACTGTAGAATTTGGGATTATGTTCTATTATAGCTTAATTTAAAAATGAGAAACCTGGGGTTATGTTCAGGTATCTTTAATTTCAAAAAATCAGGAAATGACATATTAATAGAACCTAAACTACCATTTGTGTGAGAGCAGTGATTTTGATGTTGTTGAACAAAGCAATCTGCAAATTAATCAGATAGTTCAAACTTTCACCATTGAACCTCCTGCACTCCAAAAAGGTGCTGCACTTATACAGCCAAATGTGTTGGGAGTCTTCAATTTGCAACACGTTTATGTTTATAAAATCTTCAACAAAATCACTGCCCTTTGTTAATTCTTAAGACGCAGAACACATTTATAAACCTTTTTCTCATAAGTACTTAAATAGTTGCTTTCAAGAGATTATTTCTATGCCATGCTAAACTTTTACTTTCATAAGGTAAATTATTCAAGTAAAACCTTGAAGACTTTTTCCAGCGTCCACCATCTCCTTGGATATCAGAAGTTTGTACTTCCAAAAGACACACAGAGAAAAAGACTATTCTCTTCATTTTGTGCAAGTAGATTTTACTCTGTCCTCACTGTCTGAAACCTGAACATGCAAATATGTAAATGAGAATGTTTGCTGCATGTTTTGCCTACTGAACTCTCTGAATAATCTTTGGAGGGGGTAAACAAATAAATAGCTTGAAAGTGCAAACAAGTGCAATTTGAATCCATCTTACCTCTATTTTTTTTGTATGTCTGGCAGGCAGGTTTTCTTTTCTACCTTACACACATTGAAATATCTTTTAACCCTTTGCATGATTCTTTAGTGCTTTGGGTTGAAAGGTTACTAAGTATAGCACAAAACGTCTTTAATATCTAAAATTAAGCAGGATACTTTCATATTTTAAAAGTTGCTAAGACAGAAAATTGTGAAATCTTTCCAGTTTTAAGAGACAAGGGACAAATATTAAGCAGTATATTTTGTATATTTAAGATAATGTAATTCTTAAAGTTCTTATCACATGCAATTAGATTTGTAAGCCATTCCTGTCAGTTTCTCAAATATTTGAAATATTTGGCTCCCAAATTACTGTTTAATAGTTTTTTAAAAATTGTTAAACAAATGCAAACAAACTGTATTTTTTTTTCTTTCTGATCATTTGGCTCTGTTGTATCTAACTTTGCATGCTCTGCTTTTTTTTTTTTTTTTTTTTTTTTTTTTTGCCCCTTTCTCACTTCCAGGAAGAGAGCCCCCTGAGTGTGTCTAGCCCAGAGGGTACTGGTACCTGGCTGCATTATACCAGTGGTGTGGGTACTGGGCGTCGAAGACGCAGATCAGGGGAACAAATCACTTCTTCCCCTGTCTCCCCCAAATCATTGGCTTTCACATCCAGTATTTTTGGCTCATGGCAACAGGTTTTTAAACTTTACTTCATTAAAATTTTCCTACCCGCATTCAGAGCAACAAACAGCTGTCTTTGAGGACATCTAATCCCTTATATTTAACATCAGAGTAAATCCTTCTGTATTCTAACTTTTAGTTAATTTTCAAATGCTTGTGATATCTGACGATATTTGAGGGAAAGAAACCACTTACATTGCATGTGTTTAGGATTTTTGCTGGGAGGGTTTTAAATATCCAGGATTTAAAAATTAGTAAGTTTTATACTCCTGGAACTTTTGGTGTTAATAAAAATATTTTTAAAAAGGAAAGAAATCTTTTTTTGACAGTTGTCCTTTAAAACATTTAGAAACAAAATTACATAATTTGATGGTAAGAAAATTCAATAACCATTTCCCCCATAATCGAAATATTAGACTCCATTTGGAATTTGCTGAGAATATGAACGTTTTTTAAAATCCAAAATTTATATGGTCCTGTATTAATTAGCAGGGCGCATGTAAATACCGATTGTTCTCTCCCTCACAATTCCATTATCTGGAAGTATCTCATCTAAGGGATGTACACAGTGTGGGGTTCGGTTGTATAATATTTTAATGCTCTCTTTATGAGAGGGTACAATGTATAGGTGCCCATCAGTAGTGTGGGCCAAAGTTAAATCGCTTCAGAAGGACTTTCTGTGATGACGTTTGGAAATTTAAAATACCAAGGTTTTTTTATTTATTTTGTTTTACTATGGAAGGTTTTACACTTCCATGCTGTTACACATGACTTTTCTGAGAATTTCAGCAATTTCCTTTTGGAAATACAATGCATTTGATTATAGGAAAAGGGATTATGGTATCCATTAAGGCTGTGAATATTTAAAGGTTACTCTGATAAAGCCCGTGCATGGATCAGTAATTGTATGGTGACCTCAACAGTCTCTGTCTGTCTTTTCTTTTGTTTGTGATTGTTTTTTCCCCCCTTCAAATACAGGAGCTGTTTAAAAGTGGGCATTTGGCTTCTTTTAAGAGAGTGTGAAATTATATCAATCTATTAAATTGTTTCTTTTCATCTGTCTTGTTTCATACATGATATTTCATTCTGAATGCCTGCTTCGCATCACTTCATTGCAAGGACTTCATATGAAATGGACTCCCTTCAGAAGGGGATCTTGCATGATCTTTCATGTTTTATGTATTTCTACTAATATTTATCATACAGCTTATTAACCTTTGTCTGTCTGGAACAGGCTGCAAATGAAGTATGGACTTTTCAATCGATTTTACTGTTTTACCTCATTTATTTTGCTTTCCTTGTGCAGGTTGTATCTGAAAATGCTAATTACCTGCGAACACCAAGAACTCTTGTGGAACAGAAGCAGAACCCTACTGTAGGTATGTGGTCTAAAGGAAACTGAATTCCAGACCTTCAACTCCCTATTTTGCACACATGTAAAACTCTTTAGTGATGAAAGCATGACCAAATGCTATGCTTTATTTTTATCTAACATATACTAATTCAAAAATGTTGAGTTGTACAACTCAAAAGTGTACAGTAAAGTTTCGATAAAATGAAGAAATAGTATTTAAATTTGATGTATAATTTTTTTGAATGTTCACATTGTAAACTACTTAGTCCAATTGCCAATGCTAGTTTTTAATCTTGTACTCTAGAAATTAAAATTCCAAAATGTTTTAATTTAGGAAGGAACTTCATTTTTCCCCACTTGATAAAATTATAAATACGCTGTTGCATACAAAACAGAATCTTCTACTTTTCTTATTAAAAAAAAAATTAGGGGGCACTTCAGTGGCTCAATTGATTAAGCATCTGACTCTTGATCTCAGCTCAGGGTTGATCTCAGGGTCATGAGTTCAAGCCCCGTATTGGGCTCTGTGCTGTTGTGAAGCCTACTTAAAAAAATTTTTTTTCTTTAATTTTAGTAGGGAGTGTTAAACCCTTTTTTGGAGTATAAATGTTCCTTTTGACTATTTCCTAAGGAAAACCAAAGCAAAACTAATGCACAAGGATAGTTGTTGCTCTTTATTGACCTGTAGAACATAACTGGTTCTTTGTGAATAATGTTGCAAAGCAACATCGAAAAAGATCTTTCTAAACTTACTGGTTTTAAGCTCATCGTTGGTAAACTAAATGAGGTAATAGCATAGTATTTTCTGTAAGCACTTGCCTAAGTAGGTTTAATAAAAGCATAAATAAGTAAGTTTCAACTATATGTGTACTTTGCTCTATATACTAAGTATATGAACTGCTTGTTGATGCCTACTTACTTAAAGATCTTTAGTTAATTACATATAGTTTGTGTTGATAACTTTTAATATTCCTACATGATCTTCCTTTATGTATCATAATGTATTTGATAGAAATTCAATCTTTACCTAGCGGTAAAAGTTTTGCTTCAGTGTGAAGACTTTGACTAAAACTAAGCATCAGTTGTATTGGCTGTGGGTTTTTTTTGCTAATAATGTGTTTCATAGGGTCTTATTAAGTATTAGAAATTTAAGGTGATTTAGGCCTGGATGTCCTACAAGGAATTGTTCTCACCTGGTCTTCTCACAAATAAGTAAGCTTTAATTTGTTTTATTTCATAACATACATTGATGATTCTTAACTCAGGGAGTATCAGAAAAGATTCTTCATTTACAGACATACATTCGAAAATGCTGATCTATTGTGACTGGATTTATGCTAAGAGAGGTTTCTTTATATGACCTGTTAATGCAAATTGACAGAATCCCTTATCAACCTAAATTAATTTCTGTAGTAGTGTTTTAATAGTTTTAATATGTATATGTCTAATTATTGTGAAGGCATATTTTATACAGTGTTAAGTACCCTCATTTGTACATTTGATAAATGGTGGTGGTGATTATATTAAACTTGACATTATGAGCGAATTGTGAGCCTGTTCAAGGCACTGCCAGATAAGTGTGGTAAGAGCCATGTTATTGCATGCTGCATGAATTCCCATGTGAATGGAAGAACACCCGTTGTGTATGTATTTTCTCTAACTCCCATCAGGGTCTCACTGTGCGAGCCTGTTTAGCACCTCGGTGCTCGGGGGTTCCTCAAGCGCACCTAACCTACAGGATTATGCTCGTACTCATCGTAAAAAGCTGACTTCTTCTGGCTGCATAGATGGTATGTGCACACATGCACACACAGATTCATATCCACACCCATGCACACACCCATGAGCATATAGTACTTCTCAAAGACAAGCCTAAGTCCACTGACTAATTCAAATGGAATCCTAGCACCCTTTGCCTAAATGACACAGTGCTCTCTTATCCATAGCTTGGATTCATGTTTCATCAAAGAGTCAATTATAGTTAGACATACAGTACTTACTCAATGAATAGTTTGTTCAAATGTGAAATTTAGATCTGCATCATATGGGTCTTTTAGATAGTCGATAAGCCATATTATAAAGAATAAATCTTTGATCTTTTAAACTTTTGTTTATTGCTATCCCTTATTTTACTTACTGATACTGATAAAAATAAAGTGAATGGAATGTGGAGAAGTAGAAGAAAATGTACTTCTATACTTGGCAATATTTTTATAACAACAGATATATGATGAGAATATTTTAGAATCCCTAGTTGGATAGCCTGTCACTGTTAATATAACTTAAGTTTTAATATTCGGACTACCCTTTGAGGCTTCTGGAAGCTTGTTCCTTCTATTAATAGGAGTGCTTATACCCTTTCATTTATTTAAAACTTTTTTCCATATATCCACAAATTTACTTAAGTCAGTAAAACAGAATTGCTGGCTCATCCTGCTTTTCTTTCTTTTGTATATTTCATTAAACACTTTGCCTCTGTCCTCAAGCCATTTTACTTTTAACTGGTACCCTCTCTCATTCCCTTCTGCATGTCACCTAATTCTAACCTCCTTATATATTTGTTTTTTCCCTCTTTTTTTAAGTGTCCTTCTTTTGATAGCTATTACGAATTTCAGGTACCTGTTTTTCTCTTTCTCAGACGCCACACGCGGTTCTGCTGTTAAAAGGTTTTCTATCTCATTTGCTCGACACCCAACCAATGGTACGTTTTGCTTTTATTTTAAAAGATACTCCCCTGCTTCATCCTTTTTTATTTTTCTTTTATTTCAAACTGTGGGGTATACAGTATCATTCATTTCTCCATTCTTAATTTCAGTTGGCATGTAATTCCAACTTACTATTAATCCAAAGTATTGATACTGTCTGGCTCCCTTCTTTAGCTGTGATTTACCCAATCATTTAACATCACTCATCTCAAACTTAAATGACCACAATGATGATGAGTTTTAATACTAAATTAGCACCTAAAAATCCCTTCTAATTTCTCAAGTCTACACAAATTTTAAAAATACAACAATTAGTATTGTTTTCTTTTTAATTCTTAATCATTTTAATGTTTTTTTTCAGATTTCTTTTCTGATCACATGGTTGTTTTATTGAGATACTTAATAAAAAATACTGAACCACACTTGTCAAACAGCAAGATGAGATGTGTCTTTGAAAAGTTCTTGGGAACTAGGAGATGTAGATTTCACTGTGTAACATCATTTATTGCTGGCTCTTTGTCTAAAGGAAACTCAACCTGGTCTGGAGACCTCCGAAAATTTTATCCAGCATTTACTTTATCCTCATGTGGCCATATGATTTGCTGTTGTCAAGCAACCAATTCTTTTTGGTCCCACTGCTTTTCATTAAAATTTGGAGAACTTCTGATAAGAAGAAGACTAAGCTAAAAATCTAGGAAGTTTGTTCAGTTAAATTCTATTTCTGAGGCTGAACAGTACAGTAGAGTGTTTTTGTGGCCATTGTTTATAAACTGAATTGTTGCACTATTACAACTTTCTTACACAGAGCTTGTTCTTCTCAGTCACGAGGGAATATTTACTGACCATTTGTAAATAATTGAGGATCAAAGAATTTAAAAGAAAACATACCCGTTTTTGCTTTTATTCGGAATGAAGGTACTTTTATCCCCCTTTTTTTTTCTTGTTAACTGCAAATAAACTTTTCAAAAACTCAAGTCCAGTCTTTCACAAACTTAGATGAAACTGAAGGACTAAACACAAGTTTATAGTCATTCTCCCCCTTCTGGATCCTTTAGCAGCACACTTAAATAGCAGTGCACTAAATACTTCGTAGGTGGAGTAAGAAGATCTCATCCTCAACAAGAAAAAATTTAGCTTTAAAGCTTATGTGCTTTCCCTCCTTTGTAGTTCTTTAAATGCTACTTTCTGAAGAAAAAGATCCTTATTTGATACAGCTGCAGCTTCTAAGGAACCTCTTAGAAGAAAAACCAAAGTCAGAAGAAAAACAGAAGTCACAAAATTCTAAGAAGAGACATTGCAGGTTTAAGACTGACTATAGTTTTTGTGCAGAATGCTTATGTATTTATAGCCAGTATTGAAAGTTTATATAGGAGAAATCTGTGTTTACTGAAGCTTTAAAAAAAAGTTTGTTAAATTTAACAGAAAATAGAGTAGCTTTATATTCCTTTGGCTAAAGCTTTTTTAAAAATGTGGATTTTCCACACATGTGACTTAATCCGTTTAAAATGCATTTCTTTCGCCTCTAGAAATGTTTCCTTGGGGTTTTCAAGATTTCTTTTTTTCTTTTTTATATTGTGTTGTCTTATCTGTCCTATGAATTGTCATTTGATTCTTTCACTTTTTATTTCCCCTAACTTTCATTTATTTCCATCTTAATACATATCATGGACTTACCCCTCCCTTCATCTTTAGTTCAAGGAACATGGTGAAACAAGTATCTTCTGACAGTGCTTTACCTTATTTTCTGGGCCTCTGTGCAGAACACCTCCACCTCTATAGGTGCTGGTCCGTTTCCTCTGTGGAATGTCTAGGCTCCAGTGGTATGTTTTTATAGCTTCTAAACATGACAGCAGGGTGGCTTTTTAAATTGCTGCGCTAACCCTTTCATTGTGCATTAGATACAAAGTTTACTAAAGATAAGTGGGGAAAAACTGTAGTGCTGAGGAACCTATGTTATTATTTGCCTGTTATAAAAGCTAACAGGCAAATGCAAGGAAATAGCTGTTACAAAATACTTAGAAACATTCTGATGAAAGGATTTAAAAAATCACATTGTTAAGTTTAGCATAATGCAAAGAAAGGGTTTGCGCTTATTTGCATGAGTCTTGTACTTTCAAAAAATGTATTACTTGTGCAAGCCCAATTTTTTAGTGCTTTATTTAGGTGCTTTAGCCGCTGTTATGGTAGTTTTTGTTTTGTTTTGTTTTGTTTTGTTTTTTTAAGTATGTGTAACGTTCCGTTGTTTTGGTTTGCACCTGAAAATCAAACATACAAGTTTTATAAGTCCTTTGGTTATTTTCATAGAAAGATTAGATTCTCTTTTAACCAGTTTCCCTATTCCAGCCAAAAATTAGGCAGTTCTTGGGTCACTGTTTCCTCCCAAAATTAAGTAAATATCAGTCAGTGTTACAATGAGCACATCCCTATTGAAGCAGAGAATTTTGCAGTCTGTTTGGGTTTAATTAATTTCTACTTTTTATTTAATAACATTAGCCTTTATATAAAATCTTAATCTAAGTATTAAAAGTATTTCCTTTGGAGAGAAATTAATTTGAATGTTGGAAAGAAGAGTTGCAGAAAGACTTGTTATTTTAATTGTTTATGAAAGCAATTTTAAAAGCCATTCAGTTGAATAAAGTTTAAATGAACAGGCAATTTTTATAAAAAGCGAATAACCTATATCTTATTTGTTTAAAAGAAGTGTGTATTGTAAGCGGTTTTGTTTCACTGATGATATTAATATATATGTGCATGATTCGTTTCATGAAATTTTTCTATTTCTGTGCCATTGTTGAATGCAAACATGTCTGTATTTTATATCGCTTTTTACTTGGCCTAACTATACTCAGCTAGCAATTTCCAACAATAGAATTGTTATTTCAGTAAAGGTAGGTAAAATGTGTTTTGCAATTTTATTTTCAGCATAAATGAATGATTGTGGTTTTCAGGTCACACTAGAGAGTATTGTTGGCCTGGTATTACTAGAAAAGTTACTTAAAATCACTCTTCAAGTAATTACAATGTAATTATTTTTCAACAAGAAATTAATTTTAACATCCTGGCATCAGAGACACATCATGGCATCAACTTACCTATCAAATAGACCTGATTTTTATAAAGTACAAACTGAAACAATATAATTTTTTTGTTCCCCTCCCCAGGTTTTTTTCTTTAAGTATCATTCTTAGATTTTACCAAAGTATAGAATGAAATTGTGTGCATGCGTTACTATGTGATTACATTTAAAATGAAATCTTTGTCACATCTTGTTCCGGTCCCATATTGCATAGCATCTGGTGTCATGACTTCAGAGATCTCGTGTTTGCATGTGATAGATTGGAAAGACCTAACCTGTACAGTTCTAAGCAATGGTCTTCTTCCTTCTTAATTATTTTTTTAAATATCCAAAATTTTTTTTCATTTTTTTTCAGGCTTTGAATTGTATTCCATGGTGCCATCTATTTGTCCTCTAGAAACTCTTCACAATGCCCTGTCTTTAAAGCAGGTGGATGAATTTCTTGCTTCCATTGCTTCTCCATCAAGTGAAGTTCCACGGAAGACCCCTGAAATTTGTAGGAAAATTATTATTGTTACTATTATTATTTTCATTATTTTGTGCCAGTGATATTATCAGACTATAAGAAGAATTATTACAACAAACTCAAGTAGTGATAGTGAATAGAATTTTAGGAGAGAAGGGGATATAAATGAACATTATTTGAAATTCTTTGGTGTTATTAATCTGCAAAGATACCACTTTTCTTGACTCCTCCCAAAAAACTTTCCTTCCAAAAAGGAAAAAAAATCTAAGACCCAGCAATAGAAGTCAACAATATAGAGTCATGGCCTTTTTTTTTTTTCACATTCTTACTGTGTGTTATTTTATAATAAACTTTTTAAAAATTAGAAAATATCATTTGTCATTAACCCACACATGCACACATACCCACCCATGACTTACCACCTCTGGTATATAGTCATAATGATTCAGAAGAAGCTCTTGACTAAAGAGAACAAATTAGGACAACAGGTTTTCAAATTATGTTCTTCAGAAAATATTCTGCAGAAGTTAATTCATGTGTGTGAAGAAAAGGGATTCATGGCTTAGTACATTTTGGAAACTGTGTATTATATCCCACGTCCCTTTGGAGAGATTGTACAGCCAGATTTTCCAAAACTTATTTTTTGAGAAGACACATTTTTGGTGACACATTTAAACATCATGTAGCACTATTCTGAGGGACGTCATTCTGGGAAACCTTTAGGGCTACCTTTTTGGGTACGAGAAGTCAGCTGACTGCTGTCATTCTTAGCTCTGTAGGATCCTTCAGCCCATGGGAATTTCCAGTTTAGGAAAAAGCATCCAGTTTGGGGAGAGCATGCTCTGCTTAGTTAAGATTCTTGCTAGGGCTAGTCCTATCTTTGGAAAGTCACAAACTTTCATTGTATACCTTTCTCCTTTTTGTAAGGAGCATACTTATAAATGTGTTTCTCTGAAGAATGAAATCAGAGGTCTTGGAATGAAAGCTACTTTCATGTGTTGGTGTTATTGTCTTCCCTTTTCTGGCTACCACATTGTATTATCCTAGAGAGTTCTCTTCACATTGTATTCTGTCTAAATGGTGCCCCCTGCATTTCAACAATATAGTGGCCTTCCCTTTTCTTCCACGTGTAGTAGTGGAGGTCAACTTTCAATCATTGATGGTGATGGAGAGATATCTGGGTTTATATTCTAAAATACTTCACATTGGGAATGGTTTTAGGAAGTAGGATTTAATTTCAAAATTTGCATGTGAATGTGTCTGATTCTGAGAATTGATAATACTCCAAACGAAGTAACTTCTTTAAGCTGTGTGAGGTCAAAGTTAGGGAAATGAAGCCTGTTCATCTTCTTTTCTCTTTTAGCTGATAGAATGGACAATGCTCTTCCTCAGAATGCAGTAGAGAACCTGAACTAATTCTCATTTACCCTTTACCCCTTTATACTTGATGTTTCACAGCTTCGCTGGGGCAAGGATTTATATTCTTGAGTTAGAAAGGAAGGTTCTTATTAGTAAATAAGAACTTAGGATAGACATCAATGCTATTTAGAATTTAGAAGATTTTCAGTGAGTGGCTTAAAGGTCACAGTAATGACATCTGTTTGTTTTGAAAAGAGAATTGTGGTAGAACATTTACAAAAAAATCTCTGAAGGTATATTCTGTGGTGCTGTTATATGATGATAGCTTTACTTCTGTGGTTAGTGAATTCAGTTAATCAGAGTATATTATTAAGGTGTATTAATGAAGTGAAGGATATTAAAGTCCTTTTCCAGTTCGGATTAGCTCTTCTCTGTATCACGGATACCAGTTGTACCCCATATCCTCTAGTTCTCTTAAAATTTCATGCCGTTACTTAGGAAACTAGATAAGAATGTAAATGTAATTAAGGCAATTCATAGCATTGGATAAACCTTAAAATGAACGTAGTTCATCGGTCTTCAGTCTGTATTCCTAAGAGCTTTTGGGAATTCCATGAGGAAGGGGATACTGAATGGTTAGGCCTTGTGTCTTGCATGACTGCTTCAACTAGAGTATCTGTTTTCATCCATTTTATTTAAGGTTTCATTTGAGAAAAATTTTCTCTAAAGAAAAAATCTTAGACACCATTGAGGAAATCAAGCTGTTAGTAGTCAAGCAATACTAAAACCCATGTCTTCTGAAGTGTATGGTTTTTTTAGTTGTTCTTGAGTAGTAAAGAAAATGGGTGCCAGTTATAATAAAAGTCTCTGAGTCCTCTATTTTATACTGTAACTGCAGAATTAATATTTAGTAACCACAGTATATTTATATTATTTTATACTTAATTCCCTGAATTGTCAAGGAATTAGCATCACAATATAGACTATATTGATTTTGTGCTATTGTTAATTATCATTCAGAAAGGCTTTTTCCTCACTTCAAACAAAATTAAATCAATTTTGTGGCAACTAGAAAGAAGGTAGCTTACAATGGAACACTAACAGTATCAGATGGGGGGAAAGGTATGGAAATACTAACTGGATAAGTTAGAGATGGAAGTTAACAGGACAGGATAAAACAGGTAAGCAGGAAAGAGCTTAGTAGTGGTGTAGTGCTTTACATGATGCTTTAGGGATTTTTGTCATCCCTTGTGTATTGTATTCATTAGTGACTACTTGGAGTTTCTGCCAGTGGGATTTATATTCATTCAGTGTAGATAGAGGTCAGCCATATAAAGCACATTTGCTGTGACTGGCCCACATACTTATTTTTCAGAGAATTGCTGTTTATTGCTATCAGGTCCTCCCCAAAAATTACAAAAGCACACAAATTGGTTTTTGTTAACTCCCCGCCTCCCTTCAGTTAGGAACCCAGAAGCTCATGCCAGAAGCTCTCCTTCCCCAAAGGACTTCATACTTTAGAATTACCTTACTTTTCCTTTTCATGACTTTTAGTCAATCGCCCCACCTTGATTAGAAAGAGAAAAAAAAAATCCTTAAAATTCCCTTGCATTAAGATAAATCTCAATAGGTAATAGAGGAAGACAGTCTGATTTATTACTTATAAATATAAGTAAATAATAACATAATATAAACTTATTATTTATAAATATAATAGTTTAGTAGACCATTGTGTTTATAAAGTAACTGTCCCTGAATCTCTACTTCATATTTTTAAGAGAAAAACAATTTGGGACTATCTTTTTTTTTTTTTTTATTTACCAGGCATAAAATTATGCCATCAGCTGTCTGCCATCCCTTAAGAATCTGAGTTTCTATAAGGACAGAATAAAATTAAGTCTGTTGCTCTATTGTTGACATGCCATTAGTAACTATTGTCAAATGCTTATTATTTGCAGTATAAACAGAACATCTATTGGACTAAGAGCATAAGATAACTTTTTATAGGAAAGATGATATTGCTGAATTTACTTTATAAACCTTGCATTGTCTATTTTCTCCTGTAACATATATTCCTATGTCCACTAAATAATGTCATTAAAAATTTATAAAATGTAAGGACTTGACAGGAAATCATTGAACTGCCATATCTGGTTTGTTTGTTTTTGTTTTTTTTTTTCTTCAGCCTCTTCAGCTTCACGTTCCAGTCCAGTAGTGAGAAGAAAAATATCTTTAAATACATATACACCTGCAAAGATCCTCCCAACACCACCAGCTACCTTAAAGAACACGAAAGCAAGCAGCAAACCAGGTTAGGAGTGTGTGAATTTGTGGATTCTATAGAGCAATTAGAGGAGTAATAATAGCTTGCCTTTTGAATTTAAAATCTGTTTTTAAAAAGGATCATTACACTTTCTAGAGTTAAAACCTGTGATTGTAGTCTATTAATGTATTTGTATTTTTTCTTCTGTTGTCTCTCTGTTAATAATATATATTTCATACTTCTACTTTTCTCCAAACTAACTTATGAACTGTCTGCTATGCTTTTCTTTTGAGTCTAGGCTTTATTTTAGTCATTTTATATGAAATATTTTTGTCTCTTTCTTTACAATGTTTTAATTCTTCATTCTCAGTCTAATGATATGAATACTAAATTCAACTATCTTTTTTCAACTTTTTTCTATTTTTTTAAAGATTTTATTTTTAAGGAATCCCTGCACCCAACATAGGGTTTGAACTCACAACCCCAACATCAAAAGTTATGCGATCTACTGACTAAGCCAGCCAGACACCCCACCTTTTTTTGTGTGTTTACTTTTTGGCATATTTGATTGTGTGGATCCATGCTGAAATCATCTCTTATTCTGACTTGCACGAAGTACTCTGCCTTGCTCTTCTTTTCCTTTACCAGATTCTTCTAGTCTAATCTGATGGTCATTCTTCCTACTTTGCTATGCCAGACAGGGACATCCAAGTCTTCACTTTTTCTTACTCTATACCTTTTTTCTTCAGAGAATTCTATATAGCTCCAAGGTTTGACTGTATCCTCACTGGAAATTTCTTCATTCTTTTCCTCAATTTAGTGCTCTCACATATTCTTTTGGTTAAGAGTTTATACTGGAGAGTCAGAGGGACCTAAATTAAAATCTCAGCACTACTACTTATTAGCTATATAACCTTGGGTAAGTTACTTAACCTCTCTGATCCTCGGTTTCATAGTCCTAAAATCAGGGTAATAGTGCCTCTTTTAAAGGTTGTCAGAAATGAATGCAATAACATATGTAAAGTACTTGACACACATAGTAAGCACTCACTAACTGTTATTTGCTATTGTTACACTGTTGCCAAACTGTTCTCTTCACTTCCTCCCAAATAAATCCTTGTGATAACATCCTTGTGATAACTCAGGTCATTTTTCTTCTTCTAAAATGTTCTCCCTTTACTTCCCACTCCCAACCCTACCCCCTCCACTGGTGATAATATTTATATGATTACCAAAACAAGAACTCTCGTGACACTCTGTATCATTGACTTGATCATTTATCCCTGATTATAGCTCTGTCAGATTATCCGGCTTTAGAAATTAAAGGCAATGTCTTAAATATATTTAAACTTCGCACATTATAGATAATGAGTATATGCGGGTACAGACAGTGAAAGTATCTTAAATATAAATTACAGTGTATTCCATATACAACTCAAAGCTAAGATTTGTATAGTTTTTTATGCTACAAAACACTTTTTTTGTTCATACATTTCTAGACATGGCCTTCAGAGATCAATACCGTTCTTATGTCATTACAGATGAAAAAGTTGCAGAGGTTGTGACTTACCCTGTTCATGTAACTAGTAGTTGGTAGACCTAATTAAGATTTGAATACTCTTTGAATCATGGTCCATTGTTGTTCTCTACATATTAGACACATAACAAATATATTATTTTATATGCTTTTTTAAACAATAAAGATGAAATGGTGTTATTTTGACTTTTCCAATATAACATAAGCCAATAAAAGCCAATCTGGCATTCCTGGAATGAACCCTACTTGGTTATGACGAATACTTTATATATATGTTGCTGGATTCAGTTTGACCTTGAGCATTTTGACACCTGCATTTTTAAAAGATAATGATTTTTCTATAGTTGGGTTTTTTGTTTGTTTGTTTTTGTTTGTTTTCATGTTTTTTGTTTTTGTAATGTCTTTTAGATGTTGGTATCAGGCTGATGCTGGCCCCATAAAATGATTTGGGAAGTATTTCTTCCTCTTCCATTTTCTGAATGAGTTTTTATGAGACAGGTATTTCTTACCTAAATTTTGATAGATTTAATTTTGTTTCATTTTGGTGATGGCTTTGGTAACTTGATTTTTCAAGGAATTTGTTCATTTTATCTAAGTTGTCAATTTTCTTGTTAATTTCATTATTCTTTTTTTATTTATTTTAAATATTTTTTAATGTTTATTTTATTTTTGAGAGAGAGTGTGCGGGGGAGGGTCAGAAAGAAAGAGGAAGACACAAAACCTGAAGCAGGTTCCAGGATTTAGGCTCTAAGCTGTCAACACAGAGCCCGAGGTAGGACTCGATCTTACGAAACATGAGATCATGACCTGAGCCGAAGTTGGATGCTTAACCGACCAAGCCACCTAGGCACCCCATTTCATTATCCTTTTAATGAATGTGGTAATAATTTCTATTATTCATGATTATTTGTGTTCTGATTTTTTTTCATTATTCCTACTAGGGATTTATCCATTCTTTTGATTGATTTCTGCTCTTTAGTATTTTCATCCTCCTACTTATTTTGGGTTGACTTTTATCCTCTATCTAGTTTCTTAAATCACTTTTTATTAGACATTTCTTCTCTTGTTATATAAACATTTAAGGCTTTCAGTTTCCCTCTAAGTACTTCTTTAGCTACATCTCACATCTCACAAAAGTTACATTTTATTCTCATTCTCATTCAGTTAAAAATACTTTCTAATTTGTAATTTATTCCTTGAGTCATGGAGTATTTAGACACATAGAGGTTACTTTCCAAATTTTTGGGACTAGGGGTTTGGTTATCTTGTTACCAATTCCTTCATTCCAATGCAGTTATAAAACATATACTGTACAATTTTAGTATTTTAAATGTGAGACATTTTATGGCTTAATATTTGGACTTGGTACATCTTAAGTGTAGCAAAGGCACTAAAAAAGAATTTTTATTCTGTAGTTCATTGATGTAATGTTCTATCAGTATCTATTAGGTCAGAATTGCTGATAATCTTTTTTCATATCTTCTGTATTTTTACCATTTTGAGGAGTGGGGACATGTGCACTGGAGGAGAAGTTCTGAATGTCCTATCAGTTGCTTAGAGAGCAATTTCCACTAACAACTCTACAGTTGTCTTTTTCTTCCTTTTAATTCAGTCAGTTTTTATTCTGTGCTTTAAAGGTTTGTGATTACGTACATATATATTTGGTATTCCTTCCTAATGTACTGACTCACTTATCATCATGAAATTTCCCTCTGATTCCTAGTAATGCTTTGTCCTAAAGTGTATTTTATCTGAGGTGAATTTTGCTACTTCACATTTCTTATGCTTACTGTATGCATGGAATATTTTTCCAAACAATCTGTGTCTTCATAGGTAAGGGGTTTTTTTGGTAGGCAGTATATATTTGCCTTCTTTAAAAACCCATTCTAGGGGCACCTGGGTGGCTCAATCTGCTAAGTATCCAGCTTCGGCTCAGGTCATAATCTCTTAGTTCATGGGTTCAAGTCCCGCATTGGGCTCTGCTGACAGCTCAGAGCCTGGAGCCTGCTTAGGATTCTGTATCTCCCTCTCTCTCTGCCCCTCCCCTGCTCACATTCTGTCCATCTGTCTGTCTCTCTCTCTCTCTCTCAAAGAATAAATAAACATTAAAAGAATTTTAAGCCCATTCTAACAATATCTGCCTTATTGTTGCAAATGGTTCATTAACATTGCAATTATTGATATGGTTGGGTTAGATCTACTATTTTATTATATTTCCTGTTTATACCTTCTGATCATTGTTCTTTTATTTTATAGTCAATATTTTTTAGAGTTTTATTTTAACTTACCTGTTGACTTTTTAGCTTTACCTTTTTGCATTATTCTTGAATTGGTGACTATAAATATACATCTCTAACTTTGCATGATCTACTTAGAGATAATTTTATGTTACTCAGCGTAAAATGCAACTCTGTAGATGTGTTTATTTCCTGTCCTCCATCCTTAACACATAGTTATCCATGTATGTTACTTCCATATGTATTCTAAAGGCTATAATGCAGTGTTAGAATATTTGCTTTACACAGTCATAGGTATTTTAAAGAAACTAAGAAGAGAAAAAAATATTTACACACACATTAGCTATCAGTCTTCATTCCTTTTTCTAAATTGTTATTTCCATCTGATTTTATTTGCCTTCAACCAGAATCTCTTTAGCATTTCTTATACTGCAGGTCTGTTACTGTATTTGAAAAAGTCTTTATGTTACCTTCATTCTTCAAAGGTAATCTTGCTGGATTGACAATTCTAGGAAGAAAGTTTATTCTTTCAGTACTTTAAAGGTGTTGCTCCCTGTTTAGGGTTCCCGTTGTTTCCGATGAGAAGTCTTTGTTAATTTGAATTGTTCCAATACATGCAGTGGGTTAATACATTATCTTTTTCTGCTTGCTTTCAATATTTGTCCTTTATCCTTGATTCTCAATAGTTTGTAGCAAGCAGGCTTAGGACTTCTTTTTTTTAAT